>CM053754.1:9696785-9719044 GCA_028658305.1 Pachyuromys duprasi
TTTCAGCATCTAAGGAGATGATCATGTGGTTTTTCTCCTTCAGTTTGTTTATATGGTGGATCACATTGATGGATTTCCGTATATTGAACCACCCCTGCATGCCTGGGAAGAAGCCTACTTGGTCATGGTGGATGATATCTTTTATGTGTTCTTGGATTCGGTATGCAAGTATTTTTACTGAGTATTTTTGCATCAATGTTCATAAGAGAGATAGGTCTGAAGTTTTCTTTTTTTGTTGGGTCTTTGTGTGGTTTAGGTATCAAGGTGACCGTGGCTTCATAGAATGAGTTTGTTAATGTTCCTACTGTTTCTATTTTGTGAATAGTTTAGAGAGAATTGGAGTTAGCACTTCTTTGAAGGTCTTGTAGAATTCTGCACTGAATCCATCTGGCCCTGTTGGACTCCCGAGGTGGGGAGACCCTCCGTTCCTCAGGATAGATGCCAGACCTCAATAACCCACAAAAACAGAGCTTGATGTGAACAGCAAGAGGTTCAATTAGTAGCTGGCATGCTGGGGCTCCACACATAGCTCCCACACAAGGGGGTGATGCGGAACCCACAGCAACAAAATCACAGGGTTTATAAAGGCAAAAACCACAAAACAGGAGGGGGTCTAGGGGTAAGGGACTTTCCTAATGGGGCAGTCTGTGATTGGCTGTGCCCAGGTGTGGTGACTAGGGGACGGTTAGAGATTGTATCCATAACTACAGAAGGTCGTCTCTTAGAAACGTTTTGTATAAGATTCGGGTTTGGTTTTGTATCAGATCCAGGTTTGGTAATGATTAAAGCTCACAAGTCTCAGTTCCCATGGTTAGGGCCAAGTTAACATTTTTCATATTTACAGCCCAGGGCTTTTTTTTGGAAGGGAGACTGTTGATTACTGCTTCTATTATCTTAGGGGATATAGGTCTGTTCAATTTTTCTACCTGATCTTGACTTAATTTAGGTAGATGGAATCTATGAAGAAAATCATCCATTTCATTTAGATTTTCAAATTTTGTGGCATATAGGTTTTGGTAGTAAAACCTAATGATTGTTTGGATTTCCTCAGTGTCTGTTGTTATGTCCCCCTTTTCATTTTTGATTTTGTTGATTTGGATTGTTTCTCTCTGCCTTTTTGTTAGTTTGTCTAAGGGTTTGTCTATCTTGTTAATGTTCTCAAAGAACCATCTCTTTGTTTCATTGATTCTTTGAATAGTTCTATTTGTTTCTAATTGATTGATTTCAGCCCTGAGTTTAATTATTTCCAGCCGTCTGCTCCTCTTTGGTGTATCTGCTTCTTTTTTTCTAGGGCTTTCAGTTGGGCCATTAAGTTGCTTGTATGAGATGTTTCAAATTTCTTCTTGAAGGCACTTAGTGCTATGAACTTTCTTCTTAACACTGCCTTTGTTGTTTCCCAGAGGTTTGGGTACGTTGTGTTCTCATCTTCATTGGATTCTAGGAAGTCTTTAATTTCTTTCTTTATTTCTTCCCTCACCAAGCTGTCATTGAGTGGCAAGTTGTTCAGTTTCCATGTATGTGCAGTGCCTATACTTTCAACTGTATTTTCCCATATTTCCTCTCTTGGGTTCAAGTTTATCATGTCTCACATTGAGGTCCTTAATCCATTTGAAGTTGAGGTTGTCCTATTTCAGAAGCTTCCTAAATTATAAACATGTATACACATAAAAACAGTTTTATTGAAGTTACTCTATAATGTGACAATTACCCTAGTGGATACAACAGCTAACAAATAGGAATCTTAATGTCAGGAACTGATTTCATCCTTTGCTAATCTTTTGTTGGCCTGCATGTTCCCACAGACCTCTAAATGTTCACATTCTTGCCATTGCTCTTACTGGCTCTCAAGAATTTTATGGTAAGAGCCTATTGTTGAATACACCACATAACTAGGTCATAGAGTAAGGTGAAGTAAGCTATTGAACTGGAAGCTTCATCCTTACTGGCTGTCTTTCATAGTTCTGGAGGGTGCTACGTATACTTTGGAGGAGAAAAGTAATCAGCTCTGAACCCTGTAAGTTACAATAGCTACTGACCTAACAAGACATTCCTGCTATTACAACAGTGGCATGAATATTGAGGGAGTGACTAACTAATTTCTGATTGGATTTAAGTCCTGCTCCACAATCTGTGGATTGTGTAAGCACAATCTGTCACTGTATTTGGTGCCAATAGCCTATGGATAAATATGTCATAGGTCTTGTGGTGGGAAAAGAGAGGACATTCTGCTATTACTCTGAACTCTGGTTAGTTTTTGTCAGGTTGACACAAACTAGAGTTACCTGGGAATAGAAAACTTCAATTGATCTTTTAGTATCTTCTTCAATTACTTTGTTTAGAGACTTGAAGTTGTTTTTTTCTTTTCTTTTCATACAGGTCTTTCACTTGCTTGGTTAGAGTCACACAAAGGTACTTTATATTGTTTGTGGATATTGTAAAGGGTGCTGTTTCCATTATTTCTTTCTCTGCACTTCTGTCTTTTGTATACAGGAGGAATACTATTTTTTTTTAGTTAATTTTTTATCCAACCACTTTGTTGAAGGAATTAATCAACTGAAAGAGTGAGTTATCTGGTAGAATTTTTGGGGTCACTCATGTATACTATCATATCATCTGCGAATAGCGATGCTTTGACTTCATCCTTTCCAATTTGTGTTCCCTTGATCTCTTTTAGTTGTCTTATTGCTAGGACTTTAAGTGCTATGTTGAAGAGATACTGAGAGAGTGGGAAGCCTTGCCTTGTCCCTGTAAGGTACAATAACTTCTTCAGTGGGATTGATTTAACTTTCTCTCCATTTAGTTTGATGTTGGCTATAGGCTTGCTATATATTGTCTTTACTATGTTTAGGTATGTGCCTTGTTTCCCCAATCTCTCCAAGACTTTAAACATGAATGGGTATTAGATTTTGTCAAATGCTCTTTCGACATGTAAGGATGCTCATGGACAGGTAGGACTAACATAGTGAAAATGGCTATCCTACCAAAGGGATAGCCTACAGATTTAATCCAATTTCCATGAAAATAGCAACACAATTCTTTAGAGAACTTAAAAGAACAATTCTCAATTTCATATGGAAAATTAAAAAACCAGACTTCCTAAAATAATCCTCTACAATAAAAGATCTTCTGGAGGTATCTCCATCCCTGATCTCAAGCTTTACTATAGAGCAACAGTAATAAAAACTGCATGGTACTGGCATAGAAACAGTCTGGAGGATCAATGGAATCAAATGGAAGACCCAGAAATAAATTTACATACCTACAGATACTTGATTTTTGACAAAGAAGCCAAAACAATACAATGGAAAAAATATAGCATCTTCAACAAATGGTGTTGGTCGAACTGGATGTAGAAATGCAAATATATCCACATTTACCACACTGCACAAAACTAAAGTCCAAATGTATCAAAGACATCAACATAAAACCAAACACACTATATCAGTTAGAAGAAAAAGTGGGGAAGAGCCTTAATCTCATTGGCACAGGAGACAACTTCCTGAACAGATCACCAACAGCACAGGCTCTAAGATCAACAATCAGTAAATGGGACCTCATGAAACTGAAAAGCTTCTGTAAAGCAAAGGACACTGTCATCAGAACAAAATGACAGCCTACAGACTGGGAAAGGATCTTCACCAAACCTATATCTGACAGATGGCCAATATCCAGAATATATAAAGAACTTAAGAAGTTAAACACCAAAAAAAAATGGGGAACAGAGATAAACAGAGAATTCTCAGTAAAGGAATATAGAATGTCAGAGAAACACTTAAGAAATGTTCAACGTCCTTAGTCATCAGGGAGATGCAAATCAAAATGACCCTGAGATTTCACTTTATACCGATCAGAATGGCTAAGATCAAATACTCAAATGACAACACATGCTAGAGAGGATTTGGAGAAAGGGGAACCCTCCTTTATTGCTGGTGGAAATGTAAACTTTTACAACCACTTTGGAAATCAATCTCAGAAAATGAGGAATAGTACTGCCTCAAGATCCAGCTATACCACTCCTAGGCATATATCTGAAATATGCTCAGCTATATAATGAAGACATTTTCTCAACCATGTTCATAACAGCTCTAATCATAATAGCCAGAATTTTGAAACAACCTAGATGTCCCTCAATGGAGGAATGGATACATAATTGTGGTATATTTACACAATGGAATGTTACTCAGCTACTAAAAACAAGGAAATCATGAAATTTGCAGGCAGATGGTGGGAACTAGGAAAGATCATCTTGCGTGAGCAATCCCAGAAGCAGAAAGACACGCAAAGACCAACAGAGCCGAAAAACTTTGCCCTGCGGACCCTGCGGAGACCGATACCCCAACCAAGGAACATGCATGGTGAGGACCTATAACCCCTGCTCAGATGTAGCCCACAGACTCAGTGTCCAAGTGGGTTCCTTAGTAATGGGAACAGGGACTGTCTCTGACATGAACTCAGTGGCTGGTTCTTTGATCACCTTCCCCTGAGTGGAAAGCAGCCTTGTCAGGCCATAGAGGGAGACAATGCAGCCAGTCCTGATGAGACGTGATAGGCAAGGGTCAGATAGAGTGGGAAGAGGACCTCCCCTATTGTGGACTAGTAGAGGGGCATAGGAGGAGAAAAGGGGGGGTAGGGAAGGATTGGGAGGAGATGAGGGTGAAAACCACAGCCTGGATACAAAGTGAATTAACTGTAACAAGTAATGAATAATGAATTTTTAAAAAGAAAATCTCAATTGAGGAATAATGTCAAATTGTCCTGTGGTGCATTTCTGTGATGTAGGAGGGTCCAGTTCACAATAGGATGTGCTACCCATAAGTGGATGGCTCTAGGTTGTGTAGGAAAGCAACTGAACGAGCTGTGGAAAGCGAGCCTGCAATCAAACCATTTCTCCATGGTCTCTGTTTCAGCTCCTGCTTCAAGGTTCTTGCTTTGGCTGTCCTTGATGATGGACTATAATTTGTAAACCAGATAAACATATCTTTCTAGGTGATCTACTGTAAAACTAGTGACTTACAGACAATATTACAACTGTATTGGAAGTAGCAATAGAAATATTCTATAGAATCCAGAGAAAAAAACTAACTTGCTTTGAAACACAGAACTAACTTTTAAGAAAAACAAATCTATAAACCCAGTCTTATTTTTTATTTGTATATTAAAATTTTATACATTATTATATTTATATTATAAATTTTTATATTAAAAATTTATTTTTTATATTAAAAATTTATTATTCACTTTGTATCACAGCTTTAACACCCTCTCTCCTCACCTCCCAATCCCAACCTCTCTCCTTCATCTCCTCCTATGCCCCTCTCCAAGTCCACTGATAGGGGAGGTCCCCCTCCCCTTCCATCTTACCCTAGCTAATCTGGTCTCATCTGAACTGGCTGCACTGTCCTCCTCTGTGGCCTGGAAAGGCTGCTCCCCGATCCAGGGAAGGTGGTCAAAGAGCTAGCCACTGAGTTCATGTCTAAGACAGTCCTTGTTCCCCTTACTAGGGTACCCACTTGGATACTGAGCTGCCATGGGCTACATCTGAGCAGGGGTTCTAGGCTATCTCCATGAATGGTCCTTGGTTGGAGTATCAGTCTCAGCAAAGTCCCCTGTGCCCAGATATTTTAGCTCGATACATATTTAACTTCTCTGTCAAGCAACCATCAATGAAACTTTGCAGTTTCCTATGATGCATGTTTACTGTTTAATGATGCTGTAACAAATAACTGCAGTGGGCCTGAAAACAGAAGAGATGCAATGATCACAGTTTTATATATGAGAGGTCCAAAATGAAGATGCCAGCAGGGCCAGGTTTCCTCCAAAGGATGTAGGCAGAATAAGTTACTTCTTTCTGGTAGAGTAGATGTACAGCTCCAGACTCTGTTTCTGCTGCCACATGTTAATATCTTTACCTCATCCCCCTTTTTATACTCATGTTAGTCTGAGTCAATTAAGATCCCACCTTACTGCAGAACGACATCATCTTAACTAATTACACCCAAAGTGACCCTAGTTAGAGGTAAGATCTCATTTGTAGGTACTGAGGAGCAAGGAATCCAATCTCTGTTTTCTTGGAGAGGACTAGGTACAGAATTTTAGCTCATCACATGTGAACCAAAGCCCTGGAGACCTAAAGGGGACCAGCAAAGCACATTCTTCTAGGCTGCCATAAATTGTTTCCCCAACAATTCATGCTGTTATCTTATTTCAAGAGGGAGGAGTCTGTCAACCGGAAACACAGGAAAGGAGTTCTCTGATTGTTTCTCACTTCTTCCCAAAAGCAGCTTATCATCTCCAGGTAGAGAAGGTAGCCCTCCTGTTATCTATCACCTTTGTCCATTGTTCCCTGGCTCTCCCTCTATACAATGTGAACCTGGCTGGCTTCACAGCCCTAGTTCACTGGCTGAGCAGAGAGGCTCACAATGGTTAATGGAAAAAAAAACGGTGCAGCTCTCTATAATTTGTTTAGCTAAACTGTATTAGTCATGCTGAAAGTTTTATTATCAGAGTCAAATACAGGAAGCTGGAGCAGATGTGTGCTATTTAAAAAAAATTAAAGCATTTTTAAAAATAATCTTGGCTTATTGATTAGCTAATTTTCTAAACAAAAGGCTCATTCCCTTTAATCCTCAACATTACTGTAAATTCTATTTCCGCCTATGGGTCATATGGTTCCAAATAAGACTAACACACACACACACACACACACCTTATGTTAGTCTTTGCTTTAGGATCATCTTTGCTAAGATATCACTGAACTTTATTCAAAGAGATATGGCCCGGGGTTTCTACGGAACTTTGCTGTTTGGGAAAGAGAGCTATGATTCTTTGCATGAGTAGAAAGCAAAAATCTATGTTCATAAATATAATCTTTTATATAGTCTAGGGAAATAATTGGGAACAACTGTTTTGTCATTTCTGTAGCAGTCACTCATTTGACCAACTTCTCGGTTCATTCAGCCTTTTGAAGGAGTGGGTTCCTTTTTTAATTTTTTTAAATTAAATTTTATTTGTTTACATTAATAACATTTTATTCACTTTGTATCCCAGCTGTAGCCCCCTCTCTTACTCCCTCCCAATCCCACCTTCCCTCCCTCATCTCCTCCCTGCCCCTCTCCAAGGTATATAACCTGTGATTAATATAAAAATAAATTATTTTTTTTAATTTTTATTTTTATTAATTACAATTTATTCACTTTGTATTCCCCTGTAGCTCCCTCCTCCCCTTCCAATCCCACCTACTCTCTCCCTTCTCCACCTATTCCCCTCCCCAAGGCCACTGATAGAAGAGGTCTTCCTCCCCTTCCTTCTGATCCTAGTCTACCAGGTGAGAAATGGGTTCTTTTTAAAAATTTTTTATTATTAGTAACATTTTATTAACTTTGTATCCCAGCTGTATCCCACTCCCTCATTCCCTCCCAAGCCCACCCTCCCTCTATCATCTACTTACTGCCCCTTTTCAAGTCTACTGATAGGGGAGGACCTCCTCCCCTTTCATCTGACCCTATTTTATCAGGTATCTTCAGGACTGGCTGCAATGTTCTCCTCTGTGGCCTAGCAGGGCTGCTCCTCCCTTGTAGTGTGGGGAGGTCAAAGAGCCCGCTGTTGAATTCATGTCAGAAATAGTCCCTGTTCCCTTACTAGGGTACCCACATGGATACTGAGCTACGATGGGCTACATCTGAGCAAAGGTTCTAGGTTATATCCATACATGGTCCTTGGTTGGATAAACAGTCTCATATAAGACCCCTGTGCCCAGATACATTTGGTCGTTGTGGAACTCCTATATGACCTGAAGAGGAATGGGTTCTTAAGAGTCTCTTTTCCTCCCTATTGCTACTTGTTGTTTATGGCACATTGGGAAAGCACCACACTCTTTCTCAACAATTCAGTGACCACTACTGAGAGACTCTCATTTTTATTACTTGAGACATATTAGTGAGTTAGATTCCTTTATTTCAGAGAGTTTTTGGATGGTGATACTTGATGTTTTATGGAGACTATTACTCATATGTCAAGGACAGAGATGACTTAAAGCCTTCAAGTGTGCTACCAGTTAATGATCTGACTTGAAATGTGTTCCAAATACCATGATTTGCTCATAGATTTCATATCATGCTGGTGACTGATACTGTTGGTAGTGCCATATGTAATTTTTATGTTATAAATCTCAATAGCCTGTTGCATCATAGTGAGAGACAAGCAGGCAGTTTCTTCTTAGCATACATTTAAAAATAAAATGCCTTATAATCTATGCTTCATCATAAAATTTAATTTTATTTTCAATGAAACTCATTTAAAACCTGAAAAAAATGCCTTATTCTTTATCTCCAATTAATTTCTTCCTACAAATAAAGGGTTTATGAGACTATTGGGTTGATTAGAATTTCTCATCTTACAACAGCAGAGAGAAAGACTATCTCAGATAAACCACCCTATAGGTGAACACCCTATAGGTTCAATGGATTCAGTATATGAAAAACAGTAAAGAAAATGGTGTAAAGAGTTCTTCCCTCTTATCTAAAATTTAAGCAACATCATTAAATTAGAAAAACAATCACTTTATCTTTGCTTCTGGAATTTCTTTGGGAGAAGGCAAATTTAGTGGATTCCACATTGCCAACCTAATTGCAAATGAGTAAAATAGTGCAAAAAAAAAAAAAGAATAGCACCTAAAATAAATGTCCTAGGAACTGTTCTCATGTCATTCCAATGTTCTAACTTAATGTGTAAAGCCAGTACACATGGCTTTTCCCATCTCTACAAACACCGTGCCACCCTGGAAATACACCTCCTTGTGAGATGTCGTCATGATAAATGAGCTAATGACTATGAAGCACTCAGAGATTCTTGAGCAAGACACTATCTAATTACAAAGTATAGTCTCATTAGTCAATAGAAGCTATTTGTCCTGTTCTTTGTTATTCCACCTATTTCCTTTGACCCCCTTCCTGGTAGTTAACATTGCAAATAGAATCCAGATTCTTAAAAATAAGAACAGTGGAAGGGATAGAGGGTCATGAGAGCTTAATGATTTTAAGTCACAGTGCATTGCACATGCCCAGAAAAGCCTAGATCACTTCCAAATTCAAGGACTAATAAAAATTGGAAGCACTCCAGTAATTTTAAATTGCTTTGCACATTGAAGAGTGATTTAAAATCATTGAAGTGATTCAATTTTTTTATATATGCACTTCAATTTAGAAGTGAGTCAGACAGACAGCATCACAACATAGAGGCCCAAAACTACTGAATTAATGTTAGAAGTTAGGAATTAGACTAAAACATATCCGGAGCAAACAAGATCCAATAATCACCAGAGTGGGCTGGGCCATTAAGTTGAAAGATCATGGTGAATTTCTGGACACAGTTTTCAAGGCCTGTCCTTAGTTTTGCTGATCTCATTTTGAAAATAGCAATACATACACTCTCTACTGCTAATTAATCAAATGTTATGTTAGTTTTAACATTTCTTAAAATGATTTTCAATACTGTATAATTATTTATGTCTGATCATTTAATACTCATATGGGAGAGAAAAAAGACAATATTTCACAAAATGAAATCCAAATACGTAAATGGGAAACATAAAATGAGTAAAATAAATGAGGTTAATTATATGCACAATTTATGTAATTTCATATACTCATATTCTTATAATCTCCTTTTGTAATTAATATACAACGTTGCTGAAGTAGTTCACATTTGTACCTGGTGCTACAAGTGTTCAAATTTGGTGCATAATTTACACTAACTGCACATCCCAATTTGGAGTTACCGTGCTTAGAGTTTTCAATAGCTGCTGTTGGCTGGTGGCTACAGACTAGCATCGTTTTAAAAGTGTATACTGTAGAGGGGCTCAAAGATAGAGAGGCAATTAATGGTTGCTGGTGGGTGGAGTAACCGCTGGTCAGTTACTCAGGTGTTGTAAATAATCCCTCACTGTACTTCTCTAAGCAGCCCTCATTAAATTCATAGATGCACCCCAAAGTAGGTGAAATAGAGGAAGAACTAGTTGGGAAGAAGGGGCTCAGAAGGAGTGGGAGGGGACATAAGAGAGCAATGGAGGGTGAAGATGACCAAATGCATTGTGGATATATACATGCATAAAATTGTGTTAATGAAAACCATTTTCATTTAAACTTAATATAGAGTAATATCCCCTTTTAAAAAAGAATTATCTATGTTTTGTTTCCCTCTGAAATACCAACTGTACTCAAGGTTAATGGTTCTCTTACCTTAGCTCTCTCATTTTATCTTTATTTCTTCCTTCCTTCCTTCCTTCCTTCCTTCCTTCCTTCCTTCCTTCCTTCCTTCCTTCCTTCCTTCCTTCCTTCCTTTCTTCTTTTCCTTTCTCTTTGACTACCATTGTCAATAGTGCAGGTTTATTATCATAAAAAAGCCAAACCAAACAGCCCAGTGATCATTCTTGAGACATGTTTAGTCTGATGGCACCTATTCTACCTAAGCTGCACATGCCTGGGATGGAAGGCTGACATATGGAGTTTTCTGAGGGCCTAAGGCCGGGTTTCAGAATCTATGCATTATGCATTACATTCAAATATGGCCGTGGGGATGATCTCTCTCCATCAGCTAGAACAGAATGAAGAAAAAGAAAACAAAAATAATGCTAAGTGGTCAAACTGGGAAAAGTTTATTCACAGCTACCCTCTTTCCCAAAGCATCCTTTTCCCAATATACAGTCCAAATCTCTTCTGGAAAAGATATTCCATACTCTGGGGACAGATTGCTCAGAGCCTGAGAGGCCAGGGCATGAGGATATGGGTAAATGTAAAAGAAGAGGCACTGCACAATAGATATATTGTCAGGAAAGCAAATGTTTTACATGACTCAGGGCAAAGAAAGGATGTGTAAGGCCACAGATGACAGTTTGATTGATGATGAGAGATGGCAAAGGAGAGAGCTGCACTTAAAATTCTTCCTTTGAACATTCCTCCACTGGAAGGTTTTGCCGAACTTGACTGCAGTTTTTTTTCCTTGTTAGGCCTTGATTACTTATTTTTTTATTTCACAAAGAAATGCCAAGTTCTATATTTTTAAAGAATCAAAAAGTTAAACCACCACCAACAAAAAACCCAGATTGGTCTTTGACTCTAAGATGACCTTTGTTCTCCACAACCAGAAGAAATCATTATTCATACTTTAGGATATTTCTTTCTGGTCTTTTTAAATGAATTTTACATGGATTAGATTGTATTATATATTTTGATGTTATAATTTAATATTAATATTTTCTTATATCTCTGAAAATCCCTTAAACCAGAGTTAACTTTGCTATGCAAAATAACTCTTTCCACCATAGTTTGTGCTGTGATGAACATTTTTACGTAAATGTTTTTATATTTCAAGTTGTTCACTTAAAATAGATTATAAAGGAAATTTACTGGGTCAAAAATGTAAATGTCAATAAGGATTTGGATATTACATTGATATGCTTTCTTTTTTTAAAGGACCGTCAACCTTATGATGGTGTTCTGATGAACACAATGCAAAGTCAAATGCTTTTGTTTCTAGTCTGGTTTGAAAATTATTATTTGGCTCCTAGTGATGTGGCTTGACAGTAGTAGTCTGTATGTCTATAAGACATTGCCAATAATACAATGTGTTATTCCAGGTCTAAAGCATTCTGTCTATAGCATCCAATCACACAAGAAAGGAGGAAAGCCTTTGAAATTATTTGCCTACTGTAATAATTTATTATATCTTTAATTCAAATTAATTAGTGGAAATATTGAAAAATAACTCCTTCCTATAGACTCTATAGACTTAAACTTTGAGTTTTGGCCCTCTATTCCTTGGAATACTAATTATGTTTTACAATTTCCAGTTTCCTTATTTAGTAAGAATTTCTCCCTCCCTATCAGTGGACTTGGGAAGGGACAGGGTGCAGAAGGGGGAGTAAGGGAGGGATTGGGAGAGAGGAGGAAGGGAACTACAGGGGTATATAAGGTGAATTAAGTGCAATTAATAAAGAATTTAGTAAAAGATTTAAAAAAAATAATTTCCCGATTTTTTTCTAACCATTTTACAGTCTGTATTTTCTCATTTTATCCTCGAAATAACTCTGTGTAGAGGAGATTGTTGTCAGTTCCTGAACTGGTTAGTTTTAATTGGCCACTTGTAAGTTCTTAGAATCTCTTTGAAATAGACCCTCATTTGAGGAATTGGCTATGTCGTTGGCCGATGAGCATGTCTGTGAGTGATTGTCTTGATTATTAGTTGTTCTAGGAAGAGACCCATTGTGGATGGCACCATTGTGTAGGCACACTATGTAAGACAGGAGAAACTATGTAAGACAGGAGAAACTATGTAAGACAGGAGAAAGCTAGCTGAGAGCAACTGGGAACTTGCATGTAGCAGTTTCTTCTCTGTTCTTGATGGTGGACGTGGTATGATTTGCTATCTCAGAGGGCCCCCAGGAATCCCTACAATAATGCCTATAACAGCATGATTAGCTAAAACAAACCCTTCCTCCCTAACTTGTTTTGATCACAGTATTTTTTTAAGTTTTATGACAGCAAAGGAAATAAAACTAAGACAATCCATTTTCTCATTCCCATATTTTACACAGAGTGCAGTATAATTAAGTAGAAAACTGCCAATTCCAATTCAGACACAGAAAGTGCTTCAAACATTGCCATCGGATATCACATGTCAACGGCTACCATTTTGAAGCCTCATAGGGTATTCTCTTTTGTGAAAACTTTCCAAACCATGGTCATATGGAACTTGTCTTTCTTGTTACATCCCAGTAGATCTAGTTCCTTCTGTTGTCTTTGCACCTTCAGTGGTTCATTGCACATTTCTGTTTACTGATGGGAAGCTTCCTGAAGGCCAGGTAATGACTGCTCATTGCCAGATCTCTACTGTGTTACACAGTCAAGCACTTCAGAGGCACCATTGGAATATATACTGAATAAATGGTGTTAGTCAAAAATCTTGGAAGAGCTGTGAGGAAGTTTGTAATAGAATTCTCTTAATGGATTTTTTTCACAGTAAATAATTTTGTTAGGCACAAAATTTAAACAAGTAACTCAAAGAAGAGGAACTGGATGATTTCATAGTACGGGAACTTTCAGTTACAAAATGGCAGTTAGGTTGCTTTGGGCTGTATTTGGTTTGTGGTGCAACCAAATTTCTGCATTTCTTTTAAGATTCTCTAACTCTTGTAAACCAAAAGCCCATTTCTTTAATGAGTCGAAGAAATTGATGTGACATAACTCTGAGGTCATGTGATATTTCACCATTTCAATTGCTGTACTTTGATTTTACTTCAATGTGTGTATGAGTCCACGCAAACACAAACAATAAGGGGATTTGCACAGACTGTTTGGAAGATGAAGATGCATACTACAGTTTTATCTGGCAACAGAAGATGACTGTGTATAACACTGCAATGCAGTGCATTAAGGAAACTGATTCCTCAGGCAGTTAAAATACGGTGTTTAAAAACTACATAGCAAGGCACCCATTTCATAACTCTTGGATGTGATTATGAATTATGTCTGTTTATGACACCCCCTCTGTGTGTATGTGTATTTGTGTATGTGAGTGTGCACACATACACACATTTTTAACAGGGAACAATTTGTTCTTTGAAGAAAAAAAGAAGTTGTTATCAGGCTAAGCCCCTAACATGATAAAATATCTTTCCCACATAGCATTTCTACACTTCACAAACAGCCTTGACCATGGTGGAGAAACACTCTACCACTGTCCATCTCATAACATTGTGTATGAATGACAGCTATTTAGAAGGAGATCTGTTTTCCTCTGTATTTACTTAAAGTACACATTAAAAAAATCACCCTGGAGTTTTACACATAAACACTTAAATTTTATTTCTGTTTCTTTAGTAATTGAGCTTGGTACTATTATTCATAACTTAGCATTTTTCCATTGCACTAAAGCCATGTTATCACCAAGTGAAAGTAATGTGCAAATGCATTTGAACATGAAAACAACTATTTATAAATATTATTAGAAATGTTGTACATACCTGTCTATACATATGAATGTTGCATGTTCATATACATATTCTTTTAATGTATTATGCTTCATGTACATATATGTATACATATATAAACTATGTACAATTTTTACCTTCCTCACTTTTATCCCTTATATCAATTATATCTTATATCTCATATCTTATATCTTCAAATAGAGTGCCAATACTTTTTAAAATATATGTGCAAAAAGCAAACATTTTCTCATATTTGTTACATTGAATGTCAATATTTGTAACAATAGGCTTCAGATTTACTAGAAACCTGACATTTCCTTTTTGGATAATTCATCCCTGATGTGTTTTAAACAAAGTATAATATAATTGGAATGCTAAGTATGGCTCAGAGTCCTGTTTTTATGAAGGTGAAAATGCTGTGTTCTAGACCTAAAGTAGGTGGCCAGCAGCTGCATTCTGTAAATGCATTCTAAGGCTCCATAATGAAATAGGTCAATATACTATACATAATGTGTATTTCTCCTTACATCCACAAGTTTTGAATTACTAGGAGTGGATGGCTGTGTGACATCACAAAATAAATTGTGGTCCTGGCATTCCAGCTTACTCTAGGCTATTATGTCCATGGGTCATCTAGTGAGTTCCTGGTCTTAGAATGCCGTATCAATGATGTGCTATAAAACCTTGCTGCCAAGAGGCTATACAGGTTAACTGGGTGGAAGTTTTGTTGTCCTGTACTATGGCATGCACTGCTCCTGAATAAGATGCTCACTTCCTGTGTGCTGACTGGAGAAGGTTGAAATCATTGCATATCTAGTGGCCAGATGGTTAAGAAGGCCATCTCTAAGTACATAGCTAAAAAGCTCAGACACAACCCACATTTTTCCACAGGACATTTTCTTCTGAATAATTTTGGTTTTTAATTTTCCAAAATGCCTTTCAATGATAATGTATATACTTTTCTGGTCTGGACAATAATGGAATCATAGGAAGATTAAGCTTTAACGTTAGCTAAGATTTTAAACAGAACCTGGAGCATATCTGGATAACATAATAAAACATGAATTCTTTTAGAAAGACAAAATCATAGAGGCAGAGAAGAGAATGGTGGATATATATTTATATATAAGTATATATTTATTTATATATTTATATGTAAGTATATAAATATATATTTAAGTATATATACATATATATAGAAATTTAGACCCATTAATCAATATTAAAATTTTCTTCTAAATCTCTTGTTTTACAGACACCCCAATGAATCAGTAGACATTGAGATTTTAAGTGAGACATATTAATAAATATTTCCTCTCTGTAGTAAGGAGGATTTAGAATCAATTACCTTAAGGCACTTTTAACCAAGGCATCATTAATAAAAATTACAATGAACTGTTGATGCATTTCATTTATATAGGCATGTGATCGCTAATCTTGCAACATAATTGTTGAAAGCTGTGCTCTGTCTTATTGGTGTAGATCCTAGAATCAGAGCATTTCTTACAATCAAACTATAAATTTTTCTGTATTATTAACTCTTCCTCTCACCACAGGAAGAAATTAAGGAGACATATTTTCTGAATTTCATTAACAATATTGAAATGAAAATGATTTTTCTTCATCAGTTATGACACAATTGACCAGCATTCTTCTTATAATTTCTTTTATTTCATGAGAGTGCTATCATTTCCCTTCCCTCTTCCCACTTTCAAACTCTCCTACATACCTTTTTTATTTTTGCTATCTCTCAAATTCATGACCTCATTACATTAAGTGTCATTATATACATATATACGCTTATGTATTCCTAGGCACTTTTCAAATTCATGGCTCCTTTTTTCATTTAGTGTTGTTATATACATATTTATGCATACATATCCATATATATACACAAATATATACATATATATTCTCAAACACAACCTGCTTAGTATGTGTACTATTACATCAACATGACTGTCAAAACATGAACTGAACAACAACAGGCATGCTAATGTGGGAAAAAGGCTATGAGGTCACATCCTACTCAGACAAGCATGGGCAACTAAGGGATGCTGAGAGTGGGGGAAATAGTCTCCCCAGGGAAGAAAGAGCACACCAAATGGTTATCTCGTACCAAGTAAGACAGCACTGTCAGCCTCCAGAGTGCCCAGCCTTGGGCTAATCACACTTTTAATTTCTGTGCCAATGGTAGGAAACAAGCACAATGAACTATGCATTGGAACAAATAAACATCAGAGTAAGCTATTCGTATCTTACCCTCTTTCAATAAGATTTCATTATGCTATTTAAAAAACATCATTTATTATCCAATTCAGAAAACATCTACCTTAGTGTGTCTTCAGTGCTTTCTTGTCTTTATATGTGAAGTTCATACTGTTCAATATATTTGACAAAATCTTTTTAGAGATAAGGCAAGGTCTCAAATTTTATAACATAATAATCTGTCTCTCAAACATTCCATAACATTGTGCTATATTTTGTTTACATTCCAGAACACTGTTTATATTTTGTTGATACTCCTATATAATGGCTTTAGTTATTTATCTTTGAGTTAATGTGTATTAGAATGACCAATCATTAAGTGTTTGCATACAATATATTGCTATGGCCAACATACCCACACAATAACTGGCCAAACCTAACCAGCCTGAGCAGTGTTTTCACTGTGCAGATGTATTTTTATGTCTTTAAATATACAGAATGATCTGTTAGACAAAGTTCCTGAAGTCTGACATCTTTCTCAAATGGAAACAAATATAAAACTTTAAAAGAACTGTACATTTTCTGTGATTTATCAACATAAACTCAAGACTGCAGTTCAAAGTTTTCTTGTAGATTTAACATAATCAGTCTTATCAACTTTAGAATAGAACTGTATTTATTGCTCTATCTGTGAGTCTATGCCCCCGCCTCCAAATAATAGCACTAGATAACAGCTCTCCACAAATGAGAACGGAAGCTTCAAACCCACATTAGTTGACTGTACTGTAGTTTTTTCTAAATCACTAACATTATATCTGGGATTCCTGATATTTATCAAACATAGATTGATGCCTATACATTTAGCAATGTGAGTTATGAGTTAAGGATTTTATTTTTTGGTCGGTTGCACAAATAGCATTTGTGCTTTCTTTTAAAAAATGTTTTTTATTTTACATGTATCAATATCTTCATGTACACCTGCACATCAAAAGAGGGCATTAGATCCTAGTATAGATGGTTGTGAGCCACCATGTGATTGTTGGGAATTGAACTCAAGACCTCTGGAAGAGCAGACAGTGCTCTTAACCACTGAACCATCTCTCCACTCCATCATTTGTGCTATTTGTATAAGCTTAAATATTTCTATTCTCTTGCACATCTAATATTGATTTTGTTTCTACTCAGGGCAGCTGAGAGTAGCAGGATGTTATATCTTCAAGTAGGAAATGTGATTCTTCCTAAGACCTTCCTGGAAGAAAAATACAGACATGCCTCAATCCAATGGGGATTTTTATTTCTAAGTGGGCCAGGGAAATTTGTGTTTCTTTCCAAGGAGAAAGAAGCATTTTTGGAAAAAACATTTTGATAGAAGGATGATTATACAAAACTTATCACAAAGCTTTTCTAAAAGTGCTTACTTGGTAGAGAGGTATCTGAAGGGTCAACTGCATGAAACAGAAAGGATGTTTGTGTTTTACACTAGATGTCATATCTAAAAAGACATGCTACTTCGAGGGTCAGGTGCATACAAGACATGCTCTGAGGCTCTGCCTTAAGAAAATGTCACAATGTTCCTTTGAATGAGAAATGTTCAGCATAGGACAGGATGCTTGCACACTTGGTTATCAGTTGCCAGTGCTGTTTGGGGGAAGTTTAGGAGGAATGGCCTTGCTAGAAGAAGCACATTGCTAGCTTTGAGAGTTTACAGCCTTGTGCTGCTTCCAGATTTCTCTCTCTGCTTTATGTGAGTATCAGAAGATATGAGCTCCCAGCTTCCTGCTCCTGCTGCCATGTCTTTCTCTTGCTGACATGCCTCCCTGCCATGATAGACCATTATCCCTCTGGTACTGTTTGCCCAAATACATTTTTTCTGCTATGAGTTTCCTTGGTTGTGGCATTTTATCACAGCAACAAAGATCTCCTGAAACAGCAACAAAATTTTAATTCTGAGTGAATTAAATATTTAAATTAAGAATAACATTGTACAACTATTTGCATTAAAGAATTAGTAAAGGAAAAAAAAAAGAATTAGTAAAGGGATTTGTGTCCCAGATTTAGGCAAAAGGTTTGACTATAATCCCAAACCTAAAAACTGTAAAGGAGTAGCACATTTTAGCACATAAAGTTAAAAATCTTTCCTTTCATTTGTTTAAAGGTGAATGACAAGTTCAGAGATAATATTTTTCTTTGTAAAATGTGATATTTTGGGGGAAGAATATTTGGGTTAGAAATGTCTAAGTGAAGGTGTGGAGGAGAGAGAAACACAGAAGAGGATGGAGAGGAAGTGCATAACAGAAACTAAAGACATACAGATGCTATAGCTTCACCTATGAATTAAAAATGCCATAATGAAAAAGGATCATTTAAATTGAAGTGCCCTATGTGGGTTAATTATGTTCCTGGAAGAACAGGTAGGTTGTTTTAAAAAATGTCAGGTATGGCATACATTTTTACTTTTTGGCCAGGGGAGCTTCAGAGGTGTTCGGTATAACAAAGGCTATTGTCATTGCTCTTGGTTGTCTAACAGAACTCGAAGGAAAGACCATTTGCCAAAACTACCACATGCTTTGGCCAAATAGCCCAAATCAGGCTGCAATGAAGCTAGAAAAAAACAGAAATATTTTAAACTGATTTCTTCTGGGAAGAGACTCAGCATGAAATTCAACTAAAAAATGGGGTATGGAGCTAAACAGAATTCTCTGTAGAGGGATATAGAATGGCAGAGAAGCACTTAAAGAGATGCTCAATGTCCTTAGCCATCAGGGAGATGCAAATCAAATGACCCTGGGATTTCACCCTACACTCATCAGAATGGCTAGGATCAAAAACTCAAGTGACAACACATGCTGGAGAGGTTGTGGAGAAAGGGGAAAGTTTACATTCCCATTGCTAGTGGGAATGTAAACTTGTACAACCACTTTGGAAATCAATTCAGTGCTTTTTCAGACAATTAGGAATAGTGCTTTCTCAAGATCCAGGTGGACTTGGAAAGGGGCAGGGAGGAGATTAGGGAGGGAGGGTGGGAGTGGGATACAGCTGGGATACAGAGGTAATAAACTGTAACTAATATTTAAAAAATAAAAATTTAAAAAGGAAAAGGTGATTCATTTTATTTCACCAAAATAATTACACTTAGCAAAGGTGTAATAGTGTAAGGGTTTGCTGCAGCATTTTCATTGAATGCCCTTACAAGCTTAGAGAAAGAAAAGAAATGGAAAAACAAACAAAGAAACAACAACAACAAAAATAAACAAAGAAACCTGCAGACAAACATATGTCTTGCATTGATACCTTAACCCAAAATGAGGGCATTTCAAATCTTTTTTTTTTTTTATGAGTTACTAACCTAGAATTCAGGTAGTTTCTGTGTTCTTAAGCCAACCAGAACATTAACCTGAACCCAATAAGCAAACAGCAGAATAGCCAAATTATGAGAATTTTTATTTATTTAAAAAAGCTGATATGTTTTGAATGATATCAGCTCTAGAAAGGACTAAGTAAGCCTGAAGAACAGTTGAAATGATGCTAAAGAGACCACAGAATGGAAGGAATATGGAAGAGGAACATTATAAGGCCATTATCAGGGCACTGAAGACACTGAAGTACAAAGCAAATCAATATAAAATGATGTGTATTTGAAAACTCGGTCTAAATATGACTATCTTCTTTCTACCTTTCTATTCTTTCACATCAAACAGAATTGAGAATGGGGCAAAATTCACTCTGTAAATTTCTACATACATACATATATCAAATTTGTGAAACCATTTCAAAGGTATTGTCAACCATTATCCATGCAGAGATGCCCTACTTCTGATTTTAATAGTTAGTGATATTGTCCTGGGAAACTTTGGAAACAGAAAAGTTATGAAAAGATGAATCACTGATAGTGCTGAATTGACAGTGAAGAGTTTTAAATATTTTGAAGTTTGGGAGGATAAGGAATTAAATTATTCACGATAACAAAAGGAAAAGGGACCTAATAGGCAGAAATATTGATCTATTGAAAGTGAATCAGCTGCATCTGGCAACTGGGCCTGATTCACTACATTTTCCTTCTGGAAAGTGATCTCTGGTTTGAAGGATGAGAAACAATTTGCTGATAACCAATCTCATTAGTTAGATAAATCAATAAGTACATAAAGTCAAGTGGCTGGTTGGCACAGACCTGTGTGACCTTATTTTTACTTCAGTGTATTAAGATTCATCGTAGACGTTTAGGAGGAGCTCTTTGAAGTTGTCAACCAAGAAGTCTCTGCAAACATGCAGAGATTGTGTGCGTACGGTGGTAGACATAGCAGGAAAAAACAATCACAACATTTCCCTGAGACACTAAAAGCTAAAGACTCTTTGGAAAACAGGCTAGCAAAGCCAGAATGCCATGAAAATACCTCCTCCTGGTAAAGAGAAGATAAGTGAGAGATGGTGGCTGCTTTCCGTGGAGCTATTTACCTAACAGCAGTGGCCCTTAATCTGTGGGTCACGAACCTCAAAAGACCATCAAAACCACCAGATAGTTACATTATGATTCATAACAGTAGCAAAATTACCGTTGTGAAGTTGCAATGAAGATAATTTTATGGTTGGGGGTCACCAGAACATGAAGAACTGTATTTAAGGGGCGCAGCGTTAGGAAGGTTAAGAACCACTGACCTCCAGGCTCCTCTCCCACTATTCCTGCATCTGGTGAGGCAGAGATGTGCAGAGCCATGTGCCATGTCACAGTACGCCTGACAGGAAAGAAGACATAGAACAAAAAAAGGCTTGTTTCTACTTCTGCCAATTTCAACTGGCAAACAGTCATTATTATAATGAAAAAGTAAGCCACACCCACTTTGCCCGCTCCTTCAACGGTATGGATATACTGTAGTAAATGATCGCTTATAGTTGATAAAGACAAGTGCGTGAGGTTAGGCCACTGGCCTTTCTTCAAGCAGAGAGAAACACAAATGGTAGCTGTGATGGGGAGGCGTTGTCAAACGGGAGACATCACCATGATTGTTGGTTTAGGCCCAGATGAAGAATCACGCAATGACGTGAGGGATTGGACTGTTTAACCAGAAAGACAATTTCGTTTTCGTTAGCGTTCCTGTAGGAAGGAAAGAAGCGCTACACCCTCACGGTTCTGCAGACACGGTTCTCCGCGCTCTTTCACAGCTGTTATCCACCCTCGCTGTCATGTAGGGAGCATTTCCGTGAGCGATCCTGCTGTAAAAATATGCATGCCAGGATTACAGCTTTTCAGAAACCAATGAATTGCAAAGACAGCCACTTGCTATTTATAAACCACTTTCCTAATACCGTTAAGATCTGCCGGTCTCCTGTAAAAGATATGAGTCATAAAACCTACAGCATGCAGCAAAGGCGGTCCTTCTGGTTCCGAGAGTGTTACAGTGGCTACTCACTCTGGCCACCACAGTGAAGGTCACACTGCGGACAGAACCTACTAGAAAAGGACGGCATTGCATTCTGGACTCTTGTGCACTCCCAGCCTCTAGGATACACTTGACTGACACCTGCACATTTTTCAAACTAAACTGGAGTCTTACTGCATATAATCATACCCCACAGCCAGAAAGCTGTTTTCAATCTCGCCTCACAGACTGAGGTCAGGTCATAAATTCTCCTCACATTTGTGCTTACCTGCACACATGGAGGCCTGGACACAAGCGAACCACTTTGTGGTAATTTTTAGTATTGTTGCTTCTTGTCTTTTTTTTTTTAATTATTTCTTTTTCTTTTCTGCTAATAATCTATATTTACATCATTTCTCCTTTTCCTCCCCCCAAACCCTTTCATTTATTTCTTCTTGCTCTCCTTCAAATCTGTAGTGTCTATTTTCATTAATTGTTGTTACATATTTGTTAATTTTTTTAATTTATTTATTTTTATCTCAATCACAGGTTAGGTACTTTGAATCCCAGGCGTAGCCCCCTCCCCCATTCTCTCCTACCCTCCCACTCCCTCCCTCATCTCCTTCTTCCCCGCCCCCTCCAAGTCCACCAACAGGGGAGGACCTCCTTCCCTTCCATCCAACCCCAGCTTATCCTGTCTCCTCAGGGCTGGC
>CM053754.1:9719544-9771574 GCA_028658305.1 Pachyuromys duprasi
GGTCGAAGCAGAACCCGGGTGCAGTGTGTGCTCGTAGGACGCAGTTCAGTGAAAACGGCACCTGGCTCCTCCTGAGACTGCCAGGGAGACAGTCTACAATGGCGGGTGCGGGTGCCCAGCGCAGCTGCTCCTCCGGATCAGAGTTGTGCGCCGCTGGTCACCGGGAAATTTCTCCAGGTAATAACTGGGTGACCCTAGGGTTTTCCCACTTGATTTTCTCACCATAGGAGTTCCGCTCACCTGGCACTCACAATGCTGGTGTTTTAGGTCCCAGAGTTCAGTCTCCTGGTTGCTGTGTTGTTTCTGCTCTCCTACTCCTCAGACACAGTGTTCTCTTCGTGGCAGCCATCTTGGATCCGCCCATATTTGTTATTTTTTTAAGGTTGTTTCATTTTGAAACCTATCAGGAAAAGGAGCAAAAGCATTCATGTCAGCGGCAGTGAGAAGCTTTTTAGTAACAGTAAGGATTTCTTATGTGTCATGTTCCATTCCTTAAATAACAAGTAAACTGCTTCATTTGAGCACATCTTCGCTGTTTCACTGACAGACACCAAAGCCATCAAATAATTTGGCTGCCATACGTAACAGTCACTTGCCAGGGAGACTGCCAGTTGATAGGGTCCTAGTGAGGACGTTCAGGTTGGGATCTAAAAGCAGCCTAAACAGATAGATTTCATCCTGGTCCCTCCTCTTAGATACAGAAAAGAAGACTCAGCACGTTTGTTGGGAAATGGAGCTCATGCAAAATTACCTTACAAGAATGGGCTTTATCAGGAGCAGCCTTGATCATACCTTCAGGTGAATATTGGGTTCATTGTATCATAGAAAACATGAAGGTGGCCGTAAATGGGAAGGGAGGCTGCCCTTAAAACCTGGAGAGGAGCTTCATTGACAGAGATAATATTTTGTCAATATTTTTATTTAAATTAATTACTTAATTTATTCACCTTACATCCTGGTCCCACCCTCCCTCCTCTTCCATTCCCCCTCCCCTATTCCTAGAAAAGGGGAGCTCCTTCTATCCACCCACCCCAGCTCATCAAGTTGCACCAGAACTGAGCATATCCTCTTCCCCTGTGGCCTGGTAAGGTGGCCCCAGCAAAGAGGAGTGATCAAAAAGCACACCAGGAATCCATGTCAGAAATAGTACTCCCTTGCTCCCCCTACTAGAGAAACCCACATGAACCATGAGCTGCCTATCAACTACAGCTGTGTAGGGTGCCTACGTTTATTTGTGGTTCCTGTCATCTCCAGGTCCTTCTAAACTTTCCCCCACTTTTCCAGAAGACTCCCTAATCTTTGTCCAATATTTGGCTCTGAGTCTCAGCATCTTTTTTAATACACCGCTGGGGAAAACCTCTCAGAAGAGAACTATGCTAGACTCCAGTGAGCATAGCAGAGTACCATTAATAGTGGCAGGGGTTGGCTTTCACCCCTTAGGGTGGGTCTCAAACAGGGGTAAGCATTGGTTGAGCATTCCTTCAATCTCTGCTCTATATTTATCCCTGCAAATCTGTAGGCAGGGTAAATTTTGGGGTGAAGTTTTTCTGGATGGGTTGGTGCTTTCCTTTCTCTACTAGGAGTCCTATCTAGTTAGAGGCTGTCCTCTTCAGTCTCCATGACCCTTGCTACAAGGAGTCTCAGCTACAGTCACCCCTATATCCTCCCAGAAGCGTACCCTGTCTTAGGTCTTCAGCTTGTAACAGATTCCCCTGCCCATGGTTTCTCTTCTCTCTGTAGGCCCTCTCTCCTCCCACATCCTCTAGCCCCAGGTCTCACCTTATTAAATTTGCAGGTAGATGGACAGAACTAGAAAAGAACATCCCGAGTAAGGTAACCCAGACCCAGAAAGACACACATGGTATGTACTCACTTGTAAGTGTATTTTAGCCATGTAGTACAGGATAGACATATTACAATTCACAGACCCAAAAAAGATAAGTCTTGCTTTCTGGATTGATTTTTATCCCCTGCATAATTTGACTCCTTATGGGCTTACAAACTTCAGGTCAATCTCAGAATGCTAAGGGCTAGTCAAGGTAAAAATGATACTGTAAAATTCCCCTATTAAAATTATTTGATAATTACTTTTGGAAACTGTGAAGATATCTGTGATAAACACCTCCCGAAAATTTTACTGTCTAAGACTGTAGGAGTGGTTGACATTTTTTAATAATTAGGTATTATAATTTTGCTTATGTCACTTCCATAATGCAAATATTTTAACTTTACTTTTTTCAAAACATCATTAGAAAATTTAAATTTATGTAATGAAAACTTATGTAAGATGAAAGGCCCCCAAATGAAAGTGGAACACAATGGAAAGAGTTAATTGTGTAGAAATGTGCAAAAAAGAATGCCACAAGGCTGCTGGTAACATTACTAATTAGAAGAGGAAATAAATGTGGAGGTAAATGAACAGCAGTTCCTAACAGAACATAATCAGGGATTTAAGATTTCTCAGAAATGGTCAGAGGCTACCTCAATCAATCACAGCATTTTTGTGTTTTAAATAAAGAATAGATACCAATTACTGAGACTTAATTATAGGGTAATTTTCTGCTGAAAGTAATTTTTCCCCACTAATGGGTCCCTTTCTAGTTTCCTGGCATCTGCCCCACTCACTCCCACATAGTTGCACATTTATAAACTGTTAGGAGCTGGATCCACTTACAAGAGTAAATATGGGGTGTTGGTCCCCCTGAGCCTGGGTTACACCACTATTTTCCATCCTTTTCCTGAAAATTGCATAATTCTATTTTCCGCATGAATGAATAAAATCTCACTATTTATATGTACCTCATTTTCATTATCCATTCATCAGATGATGATCATGTAGGCTGACCCACCCCATTGCTATTTTTAATAGAACAGCAACAAATGGAGATAAGCCACTATCTCCATGGTGGGACATAGAATCTTAGAGTATTCCCAGGAGTAGGGTGGGTGGCTACTGTGTTAATTCTGTTTTTGGCTTACTGAGAAACCACGTATGGATCTCCATAGTGGCCGCACCAGTTTGTGCTAGAATTTGTTCTGGCATAAGTTGTCGTTTATGTTCTTGATGGTAATCATGCTGACAAAAGTGAGGTAGAATCTTAGAGGAATTTAATTTGAATGTCCCTAATAGCCAGTGATGTTGAACAGTGTTTAGAATATTTGTTGGGTAATATTCTGTAGAAATTGTGGCACGTTTACCAATGGAATACTACCCAGCTATTAAGAACAAGGAAATCATGAAAATTGCATGCAAATGGTGGGAAGTAGAAAAGATCATTTTGAGTGAGGTAACCCAGAAACAGAAAGACACACATGGTATAAACTCACCCAAAAGTGGTTATTAGACATACTAAAATACTAAACATACTGCTAGACATACTAAATATACTAAAATCTATAGTCCTAAAGAAGCTAAGCAACAAGAAAGACACTAGTGAAGATGCTCAATCCTCATTCAGAAGGTCAAAGATGATAGACATTAGAAGCAGAAGACAGGGAACAGGACAGGAGCCTACCACAGATGGCCTCTGAAAGACTCTACTGATCAAGGTAATGAAGTTGAAGCTGAGACATATAGCCAAACTTTAGGCAGAATGCGTGGAATTTTATGAAAAAAGGGGAAGATAGAAAGACATGGAGGGCTCAGGAACTCCAAAAGGAGACCAACAGAGCCAAGAATATAAAACAACAACAACAAACAAACAAACAAAAATTAAAAAAAAAAACTTGAGTCCTGGTGCCCTGAAGAGAATGATAACCCAACCAAGGACCATGCATGGAAAGGACTGAAAACACAGGCTCAGATGTAGCTCATAGACTAAGTCTCCAAATGGGTATCCTAGTAAGGGGAACAGGGATTGTCTCTAGCATGAACTCAGTGGCAGAATCTCTGATCACCTTTCCCTGAGGTGGGGGAGCAGCCTTTCAAGGCTACAGAGAAAGACTATGCAACCAGTCCTGAGGAGACCTGATAGGCTAGGGTCAGATAGAAGGGGAGGAGGACTTCCCATATCAGTAGACTAGGAGAGGGGCATAGGGAGAAAGGAGGGAGTGAGGGTGGGATTGAGAGGAGATGAGGGAGGGGGCTACTGCGGGGAAACAAATTGAATATATTGTAATAAATGATAATAATAATAATACAAAGAAGAAAAAGAAAAACATAAAATTAAAAAATATTTTTTGGTCATTTATATATTATCCTTTGGGAGATGAGCTCATCAGCTCATATTTAAATCAAGTTTTTTGATATTTGAGTTTTCTGTATACTTTGGATATGAATTCATGTCCTATGTATGGCTGGCAAAGTATTTATTTAATTCTGGAGGCTATATAGATTTGATTGACAGTTACCTTTGCTATATAGAATTCTTCTAATTTCATAAGATCCTATTTTAAAAAGTGTAAAGTTTATTCTTTGACAATTTTAAACATACAATGTTTATTTGTATTGTTTAAAATTTCATAATATATTTTGATGATATTCTTTCTTTTCCCCCAACTCTTTCCAGATTCTTCTCACCTCTCTACCAACTCCTAGTTCTTTTTTCTCTCTGTAGCTCTCTCACACTCTCACAAAATGAAAATAAAAATAGACATACAAAAAAGCCAGTACGATTACAAGGAAAAAAGCAGACAGTAGTACATGGAATCTGTTTTGTGTTGGTCAAGTATTTCTGGGCATGGGAGTTTAGTTGATATACCCAGCAACCCTTCATTGGGGAAACTAACTTGTCTTTTTCAAGTATGTGTCAGTTTTAAATAGCTTCTTGTTTATGGGTGGTACTTGTGTCCTGCCTATTTCTCTTCTCTGTGCTTGGACTTTGTCTGGTTTGAAATTATTCAGGTCTTGTGTGTGCTGCCATAGTTTCTGAGTTCATATGTGCTTCAGCCTTCCTATATCTGGAAGGCACCATTTCCTTGGAACTAGCTACCATCTCTGGCTCCTACAGTCCTCCTGTCTTCTTTTCCACATAACTCCCTGAGCCATGAATGGGGAGAGGTTTGATAAAGATCTGAGTTCTTCAAAATCTCTCATTTTCTGCACATTGCAGGAAGTCTTTGCGTCAATTGTCATCTACTGCAAGAAGCAGCTTCTCTCTTAAGAGCTAAATGATGCACTGATCTATTGATACAATATATCATTAGGGGTTATTTTATTGTTAGATTCATTTAGCAGAGTAATAGTAGATTTTCCCCTAGTCCCATAACCTACATATTCTCAGGTCCTTGGCCCCTATTGCAGTTTCATGCATGAATTCCATCTCATGGAGTGGTCATAAAACACAATCAAAAAGTGATTGCTTACTCCTATAATATTGATGCCACTGTTGTACCAATATATTTTCCAGGCAAGTTGCTGTCGTTATAGGTCTTAGTGCTTGTTTGTAGCTTGGTGATACTGATAATTACTTTTCTCTTCTAGTAATATCTGTAGTACCTTTGGTACCATGAACACCAACCAGAATGAAGAATGAAGGATGTTTCTAGTTGGACTGAATTCTCCGTATTCAATGACATACGTGTTTTCTTCAGTAGTAGGGCCTTATCACCAGGTTATGAAGAGTGACCAATTTGCAATAGCCTATGATGTTTGGTGGGGTCTGTGGGATCCCTTTGGCCAATTATAATCAAGATGTAACTCACTTCTGCCACTTTGGTTATTATTTAGTTCCAAAAGATGTCTCACTGGGGCATTGTCTCCATTATTATGTGGTGACGCCATTTAAATATTTTTCCACCTATGTATATATTTTAGAAAGCATTTTACAGTAGTACATGCCTATATGACATTTTAACAGGTGGTTGTTGTTAGTTTTCCCTTCCTATTTTACCTTCTTGACCCTGCCTTACCATCTCCTTCTCAATTTCCCCATCAAATCCTCTCATCCTTGTTTCCCATTTATCCCAGTCTAACACTATCTTCTATTTCCCCGTCCTAGGAGGATCCACCTCTCCCTCGTGGTCCCTCACTAGCTACAAAACTGCTGTAGTTATTATAGCTGGGGCACACTGTCTAAAGCTTCAAAGTCAAAATCCACGCATGAGAGAAAAGAAGCCTGTCCGTCTTTCTGGATCTGGGTTTCCTCATTCAGGACAATCGTTTCTAGCTTTATCCTTTTACCTGCACATTCCATCATTTCATTTTTCTTAATAGTTGAATAATATTCCATTGTGTAAATGGAATTTTCATTTATCTATTCATCAACTGATGAACCTCTACGTTATTTCCAGTTTGCTCCTATTATGACTAGAGCAACAATGAATACAGGTACACAAGAATCTCTGTATTAGGATATAGAGTCTTTCCGGTATACGTCCAAGAGTGACACATCTGAGTCCTGTGATAGAACAACTTTCAGTGTTTTGATGGACCTCCACACTGATTTCTACAGTGTCTGCTTTAGTGCACACTCCTTCATCAATGAATAATCGACCCCTTTCCCAGCATCCTCTCGGGTTCGGCTGTCATTTCTTTTATTAATCTTATGCATTCTGACTGGGATAGAATAGTCTCAAAATAGTTTTAATTTGCATTTCCCTGATGGCTAAGGGAATTGAATATTTTAAGTGGTTCTTCGATATTTGTGATTCATCTTTTGAAAACTTTGGGTTTTTTTTTCTATACATCATTTTTAATGAGTTTTTCTTCCTTTTTTTTTTTTTTTGGTGTTTGTTTCTTTGAGCTCTTTGGATATTCTGATACTAACCTTGTTAAATATTTTTCCCACTCTACAAGCTGCCCCTTTGCTTGTGTGATGGAGTTCTTTGCTGTATAGAAGCTTCTTGGCTTCATGGAGTCCTGTTTATTATTATTATTATTATTATTATTATTATTATTATTATTATTATTTTTTAGATCTTCATGGCTGTGCTGCTGGTGTCTGTTCAGAAAATCCATTTCTATAGCAATGGGTTCCAGTTCACTGCTTAATTCTGTTCTGTTCAGGGTATCTGGTCTTATGTTGATGTCCTCTGTTGATCTGGATTTGAGTTTTATACTGGATGATAAATATGAATCTATTTGTTTTCTTCGATACGTAGCCATCCTTTTTGGCAAGCACTATTTGTTGAAGATACTATCTTTTGTCTGGTGTATATTTTTGGTTTCCTTATTAAAAGAAAAAAAAAACCAAAAGAGGTGTCCATAGCTATGTGATATTATGACTGTGCTTCAGTTTTACTTGATTGATCAACATATAGGTTTTATGCCAGTAAAATGGTATTTTTTGTCATTGTAGCTCTTTAATTCATCTGAAACTCTGGGATGATGATATCTCCAGCATTTATTTTATTATTCAGGGTTATTTTAGCTACCCTGGGGTTTTTGTTTGTTTCCACGTGAAGTTTGAGATTGTTTTTCAATTTTTATGAAGAATTATTATTGAAATTTGTATGGGTGATTCACTTAATCTATAGATTGGTTTTGGTAGGAAAGTCATTTTTCACATGAATCCTACTGATCCATGAGTATGTGGGATCTTTCAATTTTCTGGTGTCTTGCATCTCTTAAAGCTTTTAATTATATAAGTCTTCCACCTATATAGTTAGAGTTCCATCAAGATACTTTTTTTTAAAAAATGGATTGTGAGAGGCATTGTTTCCCTGATTACTTTTTCGGGATGTTTGTCATTTTTATGTAGGAAAGCTACTGATTTTATAGGTTAATTTTGTATTCTGATACTTTGCTAAAGCAGTGTTTATCAATTGTAGAAGTAACCTAGTGTAGTCATTAAGGACATTGATGTATAAAATCATATTATCCACAAATAATGATTTTTTGACTTCTTCCCTTCCTATTTGTATATCCTTGATTTCATTTTAAGTTGTTTTATTGCTATAGCCAGGACTTTAAATACTATGCTGAATAGCTATGAAGAGAATAAATATCTTTGTGACATGACCCAGTTTATGGGGAATTCTTTCAGTTTCTTTCCATTTAGAATGATGTTGGCTGTAGACTTTCTCTAATTTGCTATTGTTATGTTGAGGTTTCTTCTATCTTTAGCCTCTCTAGGACCTTTATTTTGAAATGACACTGGATTTTTGTCAAAGGTCTTTCCAGCACTTAATGAAATAATCACAGGATTTCTGTCTTCTAGTTTGTTTATATGTGGATTATGATTGTTTATTTACATATGTTGAACAATCTCTGCATTCCTGGGGTGAAGACTCCTTCATTACATTGGATAAATCTTTTCGATATGATTTTGTAAGCCTGCTTTTAGCATGACATATTTCTCCTCTAACTATGAATGATAGCTTTGCTAGATACAGAATTTTGGGCTGCGGTTGTCATCCAAAACTCAAAAAGCATACATACAGGGCTCTAAGGTTTTTGAGGTTTCTATTGAGATATCTGCTGTCACTTTAATGGGCACATTTTTACAGTTGATTTGGCTCTTCTTTCTTTCCTTTTTCATTATATATATATATATATATATATATTTTGTTGTTGCTCTGAATATTCAGTTGCTTAATCGCAATACGTTGAGAAGTTCCCTTCCAGTTTTGTCTGCTTTGTATTATAAGGGCCTCCTATATCTGCATGTTCGTTTGTTTGTTTGCTTCTTTTTGGTTTTCTTTTCTGTTTTTTTGTTTGCCTAAGTTAACATTTTCTATTTCATCAAAATATTTTCTATACTTTTAGAAAGGGACTCATCATCTTCCTTTACACCATGATTCTTAAATCTGCTATTTTCAAAGTGTCATGAATCTCTCAAAAATCAAGTTCACAGGTTTTTGTTAGTGTATTTTTTGCCCTTGTCGGACTGTTTGAATTCCTCCACCTCGACCCCCTCTGTTGGTGGAGCTTTGAACAGGGTTTTGTTTGGTTGTTTGGTTGGTTGGTTGCTTGCTTGCTTTTTGGTTTAGTTTTGTTTTTGACTTACTACTTTTTTCATTTCCAGCATTTCAGTCTGATCATTTTTCAGCATCTCTATCTACTCAGTGAACTTTTCATAGCACATAACAGCACCCGTATTTCATTTAGCTGTTTATTTATATGCACTTGGGACTCCTTGAAGGCTTTACTTTCTTCTTTAAGTACTTTAATCATTCTTTATTTAGAGTCTTTATTTAGAGTTCTTTTTCTTAGATGTCATCTAATTTAATTTAGCCAGAGGCTGTTACTGTGGGATTGACAATTTTGGGAGGCATTAGATTGCTTTAATTTTTGTGTGACTTGCATTTTGCATTGGAACTTGCCGACTTAAATCTAGGTTGTTGGTTAAATTTACTTTAACCTTACTCTATTTGAGCAGTTGTTTATATGGCTCATGAGGTTCCAGTCTGTAAGGGTCATCAAGATAACATATGGAACTGGAGTCTCTCTTGCATGTTGTGTTCACTAGAGTGATAGGCAAGGCCTAGGGAGTGTAATGTAACCATTGTAACAATGAACGAGCCTGGATTCATCAGTCTGTGTTGGGCTCAGACAATGGTTGAGGTGGAGCTTTTCATGCTTATAGCCTTAATCTAAGCACTGGGCAAGACTAGAGTCTGCTGGCAAGATTAGCTCACTGGGGTGATCAAATTATCTTTAAAAGCCCATGTTTTATAATTGGTGAAAGGAGATAGCAAAAGCTTAATAAAGCCATTGTGAACATTTTTGCATAATTTGCATAATTTGGGGGACAAAGTAGATATTTGGTAATTTTGTCCCCTTTGTTCATCTTAAATAAATAAGCACACACGTACACAAACACACACACACTCACTCACTCACACACACACACACACACACACAGAGAGAGAGAGAGAGAGAGAGAGAGAGAGAGAGAGAGGACATCAGCATAATAGAACACAGGTATTAAACTTAGGCATACATTCAAAGTAATTATATTTTAAATTATATTAAAAGAAGTTGAGTGTTTTGCCTTTATGTGCACACATGTACTTATAATGCATGTATATTTGGTGCCTGAAAAGGTCAGAAGAAGATGTGAGATCATCTGGAACTTGAGTTAGAGGTCTGTATGAGTTGGCATGTTGTTGCTAGAAACCAAGCCTGGGTATTCTGCAAGAAGAGCAAGTGTGCTAATCCACTGAGATATCTCTCCAGCCCTTGTTGTTTTTACATACAAGATAAGCACTAAGATCTTTTTGAAAAGATTACTGTTAAGTACATTTGACCAGCAGTCTATCAACTGATTTGGCTTAAGAATTCCAAGGGAATTTTTTCATTCAGTCTAGAAAGACACCTTTGAATAATTAGTAATTTTTTGAAGACTCATTTAAATGAATTTATGGAATTCTTATTCAAGCTACAAATTTTCAATCACAAGTCATAATTCTAGCCTTAAAGTGTTGATTTTAGATGGGAAACTTTTGATAACTACCTCTATTTCCTTCGGGGATATAGGACAGATGTAGACAGCTCAGTCTCCATGTGGGTTCCCAAGTAAGGAAAGCAGGGGTTGTCTCTGACATGAACTCCTCTGCCTGCTCTTTGATCACTTTCCCCTGGCAAAGCTACCTGGCCCCAGGCCACAGAGGAAGAGTATCCAGGCAGTCCTGATGGAACTTGATAAGCTAGGGTCAGATGGCAGGGTAGGAGAACTCTCCCTTTCAGTGGTTTAGGGGAAGGGGATAGGGGAGAAGAGGAGGGAGGGTGGGATCTGAGTGGAGACAAGGGAGGGGCTACAATCAGGATATAAAATGAATAAATTGTAAAAACCAAACTTGACATTATGTTTAAACAACTTATTAATAAACTTTATATGAAGCATGGTTCGATTAAAGTTAACATTATTTTCTCAATGAATATTGAGTGGTATGAATGAGAACAAGATTTAACCTTGAGAGATATGTTCATAAATTAAACCATCATATTCATACTATGCATGCTCTGATTATGAGACTCAAGTGGCAATAACCAATTGCTTTATTTTTAATAAAATATAAAAGCAGTTAAAGTGAAAAAGTGACACTACTATATCAGAATAGCAATTCTGTGAGTTCCTGAAGGATGCTAATGCTAAAGTGTGAGAATGATATGTAATCTAACAGTGATATGATTTCCGACTTCAGACAACTAAGACATATGTACAGACACAGATACTGAGCACCTCTATAAATCGAAAATTAGGTAATTTTGAGAATAATAACAGCAAATTCAAGAATTGAGATACATAGAAAAAACAGGTTGAAAAGCATAAATTATAAACACTATGGGACATATTGTAGAAGGTGATTCTGTTTTCAGACAAGATCAACTATGAATTAGCTCAAAACTAATTTAATTGAATTTTAAAGGTAGCTTCGTCTCTAGGACCTTCTGTGGAAACATTTTTTACTTTCCAATCATCTTGTTTTCATGTGTATTCCCATAAGCATGTATATGTACTTTAAATTTTTTGAGATTTTAATATAGTTACATCATTTTTTCTTTTTTCCCTTTAAACCTTCATATATATCCCTCTTTCATTTTTTTAAATTTACGGTTTCTTTTTTGCTACTGGTCTCTCTCTCTCTCTCTCTCTCTCTCCCCCCCCCCCTCCGTGTATGTGTGTGTGCACGCGCGTGAGTGTGCACACGCACATCCTCAGTCTAAATAGAGTCACTTGTATGTGTGTTTTCAGGGATGACCATTTGGTGTTAGATAACCAATTGGTATGCTCTTTCCTGGGAAAGACTGGTTCTTCTAATTCTACTCCCAGCATTCTGCTCATTCTATATCCTTTATGGCAATGTTCACTAAGCCTTAGATGCACAAGGTTTTGTAGATTCATCCTGGGGTCCACAATTCTGCATTTTGAGATGTTGTGGTTTTCACCTGTAAAGGTCTACATCTGTTGCAAAGAAAAGTTTCCTTGATGAGGGCGGACGACTATGCACATCTATGGATATAAGGACAAATATTTAGAATGCATTTGGGGGTCATGGTGGTTTAGTAGAGTGGTAGTTCTACATTCTTTTCCTAGATCTAAGACTTCACTAGTCCTAGGTACTTGTCTAGGTTTGTAGCACAAAGGATGACTTATTTCTTGTTGAGTGGACCTAAGTCAAATTAAAGAGCTGTTGGTCATCACCAAGATACATATGCCTGAACCCTTATGTAAGCTTACAAAGCCGGGAAGCAACCAACAGTCCTACCCACCTATGATGCCCATAGCATGACACAGCACTGCAACCGTGAGCATGACAAGATAACCCTGGAAGCAACTCCGGCCTAAAAGCCAGTCTTCAAGGAGGAGGCTTTCAGGTTAGCTAAAGTTCAGGTACCGTTGGGTTTATGTCCTGGTATTTTCAGCAATAAGAATTCAGTTTCTACTTCTAGGGGAGCAGCAATGTCAAAGGCAATCTACCATAGAGTTTTGAGAGTCTTTTGGATGGTTCTGACCGACAATTCAAAACAGATCTTTTTGTGCCTGATTCTGGAGTCTTTGTTAGCTGGCCTAGGATTCCTGCAGGAAACACTGTCCACTCAAATGGGACAATTTTTATTTAAACTATATGTATATGTTTATATACCTCCTTGTGTATATTATAGGCTTTTAAGGTAGAATCATTCTTTATGACTTTTTCAGACAGTATATACATTTCATTCTTATGTCTGAATGTAAGAATAGGTATTGTTTGTGTCAGAATAGGAGTCCTTTAGAGTCAACATTAATGTCTGATAACAGCAAACATCAGCAGAAGGGGAATTATCTTAAAAGGGTGTTAACATGAGGAAGGATGTGATCTATAAGGCAATTGTAGAATGTCTCTATGGTAACATGGTGGAAAATGCATGGCTGTTTCAATGCAACTAGACTCAGAGACCCCACATTCTCAGAAGTACTTGTATGTACTTTGTAAGTTTTGTGTAAGTCACTTAAATCTTGCCATATATCAAGTTGTTTGGAATATGGCCAAACTGAACAATCTGTAGCCAAGAAAGTTGAGAGGTCACAGTGCCCAGTCACAAAACAGAACGCTGTGGGAGGGCACTAAGGCTCTCCTGCCTTTGGTGAATAATGTCTATTGATGTTATTAAATTCTTCTTTGAACTAGTTTCCCAATGTAAACTAGTCTGCAGTTAGAATTTTAACTGTTTGAGTGACAGTCAAAATAACTCTCATGTGACTTAATAAGTATGATATTGAGAAGCAAAAGAAAACCTAAGAATATTCTAGAGAAGAATGTCAATCATAAGAATTTGGGAATGTGCACAGATTCATTTGGCTCCTGATATTCTTGGCTAAGCATGATTGAGTTTTTCATGTGAGGCGATGTTTTCTGAACCCTCCATTTTTAGCTATTAATCTCATTATACATTTTGGTCTTGACACTAAATGACTCAAAATTTAACAAAACATTACCCAGACTCTTGAAACATAGAGCCTTTGTTTTCTTGTGTAAAAACATGTAGATTTGAAATAAAACTATAACCTCCTGTGTAATGTCTGTAGGGCTCTGATGCTCTTGTATAACTGTGGATGTATAGATCTGAGACAGAATTTTGACCCGTTAGTTCACCATATGGTCTTCAACAACATCGTCTTCTGTACCTGCAATGTGCATCCCAAGTAGAAGAATCTCACTTGCTTTAATAGCTACTTTATCATTAACCCATGCAGGCCCCTGTTTGGAGACAGTACCTCTGTTGTTAACCTTTTTTCTCCTTCTGTTTCTGTATCTTGAAAGCTCATTTATTTAAGGGGTCCCATTTTATCTTGTTCAACAAAATTTACTGAAATGATAAAATATTCAGAGTATTAAGGTTATGGTGTTGTACCTGCCTTAATTCTAGCACTTTGGATATAGAGGCAAGCTGATCTCTACGTGTCTAGTCTTCACAGTGAGTTTCAAACCAGCCAAGGCTACAATGTCACTTCATCTCAAAATAAGAAAATAAACAAAACAAAACAAAATGAAAACAAGAGGAAAGATACTGAAAGTAAACCACTGGTGTAGTGTGGTTCTATTATTGGCAATAAATAAATAAATGAAAATTGATGTTTTTCTATTAATTTGCTCATTTATTAATTCACTTATTCAACAAATATGTATTGAGAACCTATTGCAGTGATTAAAAAAGAGGAGACCTTCCTTTCCCTACGTCTTATATTCTAGTGTGGAATGGTAGGCAGAAAACACATATATAAATATAATGATTAGTATAATAATTCCATAAAGACAATGGAAGAGTGTACCCATTAAGAGACAGGTCTTGACTTAAGTATTGACCAATAAGGCAGTCCTACCTGAGATTGGAGACTTACTTCAGCGACAGGGAACTTGTAACTTAAAGATCAAGCCTGAGGAAGTCATTTAGGCCACTAGAGAATATGGTCTGCGAGCAAGTGTGGCTGATATGCCACAAACATAAGCTCTTTTGAGGTGGCTGGCTTGATGTATCTAGTAGTTAAGACCTTTGGCAGGGAGCCTATGGCATGTATGTGCTTGGATGAGAACACAGGAACCTATTGGACTCTACCTCTGATGTTAGTGTGGCAGTGCCGGGTGGAGTTAGGAACCTGCATTTAAATTTCTCTTACTGTCCCTGCATCTCACACTGATCATCATAAAGCTAATATCCTAACAGGCTTCACAAGACACAACCTATGTGTTAGAAATGAATAGAATGATAGCTCACTCAGCTATCAGAGCAAATGACCAATAATTGTGGGAAGAAAGGGAGCCCATGCCATGTATCAGTTTCTTCACACCCTTTACATTCTGTCCCATCTCATCTGTTCTTCAACTCTCTGTCCTCTAATAATGTGTCTTTTGTCAGCTCATTCACCTGGAAAAGATGCAAGTTGGGAGAAGGCATCAAAGACTAGCCAGGATAGATGATCAAGATCTACCTTCCATGACCTGTCCAGTCCTGACTCATGACCAGAAGCGTAGCATCAAATCCAATCTCGCTGTGCAAGCTACTCAGAAGAGGACCCTGCATTGCTAGGCACTTTCTTGCAATCCTCATGGGTCTCATAATTGCCACTCCAGCCTTTTGAATTTTCTGTGGTCACAGTTGCTCAATTATTATGTTCAAAACAAACAATGACAATTCTTCTTAACATTATGACCCTTCAGCATGAGACCTGGCTCTGTTTGATGATGCAAACAGCAAGTTCTATTGTTTTTGCTTTCTGACTACACCATCAAGGACAGGTGATGAAATGTCTTCAAGGTTTATTTGATAGCTCGAATGGGTCATGGAAGTTGAGAAAGCAATCATAGACCAGGTTTCCAAAGACCCAGTGTGAGGAAAATGAAGTCAGACATTCATTCACATCTCACTCACTATCCGTCTCTTCCAGAGTTTATGTGAAGGAAGGGAGAAGGCTTCAAGTGGGTGTTTAGGCAGTTCAGACTGTATTCATAATTGCAAATGACACAGTGCTAACAACTTCAACTTCCTGGAATAGAGAAAAATGATATCAGTGTACTTACTTCATGCTTTTTATTTTCTCTATTTCCATATCTGTCTCACATGTTCAAAGTATTCCGTCTTCAGTCATTGCCTCACAGTCAATATAACGTAACCAGTATCTTGCTGCTAGCACCAAAACCTGTTTTTATTTTCAAACACAGACACAAGAAAAAAACAATATCACAGAACATTTGTAAAAAGGTAATAGGCAAATAAAATACATGAGTTACATGTGACTTTTTCTTTTATCCAGACATTCTAGATTTATCAAACATCAGGGAGAATTGGGAATGAGACATAGTTTCTTATAAGAATATCTTGGAACAAATGCTACTGATGAAACAAAACTAATAATAAAATACGTAGCAAAATGATATTAATAAATTTCATTACATTCACATAAAGGAAAACTATGTGATGAGTCTAATTTACTATGCAAACATATACATAATGAATTTTTAAAGGAAAAGTATTTTTAAAATTAATCCCTCTGAAACAATGATCTCAAATAAGTATTTCCTTCTTCGGGGTATTTGGGTTAGCAGTAGGGGGAAAATCAACTAATAAAAAAAAATTCAGTCTGTAAGATAATACATATATTCATTCTGAAACGGGAAGAAAGGAATTTGAGGCCATAAATTGTGAGTGTTTTCTAGTAGTGATGAAAACAGAACAATTCTTTCTTTCTTTCTTTCTTTCTTTCTTTCTTTCTTTCTTTCTTTCTTTCTTTCTTTCTTTCTTTCTTTATATATTTTACATCTTTTTACTACAGGAAAAACCCAAATGTAGAAAATATGTAAGCAAAGAAGAAAATAGCATGGTCAGACGCCCAGAAAACCAACTGAGCTTTTAACTAAGCAGCATATTCTTTGTTTCCTAGAAAAATATGAGCATATCAGGTTAGTGAACATTTTCTGTCTCTCTGACTCTCAGTCTCTCTCTCTCTCTCTTTCTTTCTGTCTCTCTCTCATACACGCATCACATTATTTTTTATATACACACACAAAAATCAGTCAAATTCATATTTTGTTATTTTTAGACAGTTGATAACTGTTTAATGTACAGCAGTACCAGAATTAGTAAAGAACAACTGGAAGTTGGAAGAAATTCTATTTTGCAAATTATCCAAGCTCTAGATTCAGTGTTCCTGTTTATCAGGCTGTTCATGATCCAAACACCTTAAATTTGAATATTTCTGAAGTATCTCCTGCTACCCTCTGTAGATGTGAAACCCTAGATTCAACTCAGTGAGTCTGACACCTATTGTTACCTTCATGAGGCCACTTCCTCTTGGGACTGAAAAGCCAGCACACATTTCTCTCAACCTGATATTGTATTTTCCCCTATTGTTATCAATCCTGGCATTATAAAATAGTGGCACACGTATGCCCTAACTTAAGAGCAGTATCTTCAGTCAACAACGACAACAAAATTATACCATCTTCACTTGAGTTTTTCCCTTAGATGATAATAAATTCATAATCAAGATTTTTCTTAAAACATGAACCAATATATATCTTTTGCTGTAACTTTGATAAGAATTATCTTTTAACCTCATGAGATTATTTATGCCCTTATAGAAATTAATCAGCAGAACTCAATTATTTCACTAATTTCAAACAAGAACAAAACTCCTTTCCTGTTTAGCACTTCATAATTAGAGTTATCTTTGCTGAAGTCTATTCGCTTTGCACCAGCATGTCTGACTTTCTTCAATTCTCAGGCGAGGTTTCTGTTATTCTTATTGTACTATTGGATGCGCATATTAAGAAGCTTCCTGGTTTGAGATTTTTGACCTATGGATCTTAGATGAGACTGAAGAGACAGAATCCTTATTAGACACCTCAGAGGTGATGATGTGTTATTAAATTTGGAAATGATTGTTCATAGTCTTTCCAGTCCACATAGCCCAGTGAATTTTGCCGCCCATCTGTTACTGTTTCTTCATCAAAAGCTCTGCTTTCCTGGATTCTTTAGAATCCCAGATAGCTCTCTATATCTCCAAAGTTTAATTTCTTTTACACTATGGGAGAAACAGCAATCCCATTGTCTTTATTGAGGGTTGGAACTTAATCTCTCTACAAAACTCAAGATGTACAATGTTGTCTCAATAAGATATTCCAACTCCTTACATAAAATAAAAACTTAGGTTAACCAAAAGATTAGTGAATATTCCAATTTAATAAATTATTGGTGCATTTGGGTGTTATTGTCCCAAAGGCTAATTATGGTGAGGCCATTTAATAGCTATGACTGGAGGTTGGTTTTAGACCTCAAGCATTGCTCTCCTGACTTTACTCTAAGTACCATTCATCTACATTTAGTCCAAGAGATAAAAATAAAAAAAATGTTTGATAGCTAAATTCTTTCTTTGAGACATTTTAAGAGCATTTCAAGGTATAACAGCATTTCAGCAATTTATCTATATCTTGTGAGTAAATTCTTTAAAATGTAGAAAATTGAATACCTGCTTCCAATAACTCTGAGCTAAAGAATCTTCCTCTTCATCAGGCTGAGCCACAAATTCTGTTTCTCAGGATCAGAAATTCCTGAACCAGCTGCTATGTGCAGTGCTGAAACACAAAACATATGGAGAGATGATAGAATAGTCCATCTTTCCTTATTTATGTTAGATGGCTGAAGTAATGTTTATGGGACGAGGAATTTGTTTAAGCGAGTGGCTGAATGTTATGAATTTCTTGTCACACTTTGTCTGGATTCGCAATTGATATAGTGAACCAAGATCAGTATACACATACTCACATACATACACAGGCAGTAAAATTGATACAGCCATATATACATATCAAGAGAGGCTGTTCTCCTTTTGTGTGTGTACTTAGGGAAATCTCTAGACATTAAGGTGTCTACATTTATTTTGTGAAGTTGAAGGCATACTAGAGGGATGGATTGTGAGTGTAAATAAAATAAATATTTGTCACAAACTCATGGCTATTAAAAGCACTGCTACAATAAAACATCCAGTTTGAAATTAAAGTTGTTTAATTGAATATTTTATTTTCAAAAAATATTGCCACAGATCTGTTTCCTACCCAAAAATATTTTGAAAGGCAATTTTTCCCCTTTACTTCAATTTTAAAGTCATACATTCAAGAGAAGCTATGTACAGAGCAATACGGGATAAATATGAGTGAAAATATGAAGACCTATTATTATGTTACTGGAAACTGTTAAGCAGAAAGCTTGACCTCATTATTTGTTAGACCTTGTCTTAGTTTCATTCCCTATTGCTGTGATTAATACTTCGATAAAAGCAATGTAAGGGAGAAAGGGATTTATGGCTTAGCATTCTGGGTCATAGTGAATCATTGCAGGGAAGTTACCATGTTAGAAACTTAAAGCAGCCGGTCATATTACACCCACAGTCAAGAGCAAAAAGCAATGAAAAAACACATGCACACTAGTGCTTAGCACTCTTATGCAGTTTAGAATTTTCTTCCTAGGGAGTGGTACCACCTGCAATGGGCAGGTTTTTCCACTTCAATTAACATAATCAATATAAGCCCCCCCCTCCCATTGACATACCCACAGACCTACCTAATCTAAACAATTCCTCATTAAGACTCCCTTCCAAGGTTTTTCCTAAGCTGGGGTTACATGATAATTAAAACAGTCCTTCTCCAGCCTACCTACCTACTGCCTACCTACCTACCTACTTACCCATTTGATTCTCTAAATAATTAATATATTTTGTCCAGAGAAATAGAATAATATCCTCCCTGTAGCCTAGCTAATGTTTGGAACATGAGGAGACTCAGAGTGTTACTGTGTTTGGTTCTTCTTATTGCATTTGAGGCCTATAACCTATAATACAGCTTTCGGAATCCTGGGGGTGCATAACTGACTGCCTACCGGTTGGATGCATTTGTTGGTGCGAGAGTTATCTCTAAAGGGGAGGTCTTTAAACCAAAGTATTTAGTCGTATCAGTCAACTATTTCTTATGTGATATATCATATATATTTATATTCATATATTATTGATTTTAAAATAATGGAAATAGTTCTAAGACAAAACATCTAAAAATTTGATTTATTAAAATCAAACTAAATTCACTTACCTAGACACTGTTCTTTCACATGATATTGAGAGCTCTTAGTAACATCTTTCATGATTTTTATTTGTGTAACCTTGCTAGCCTATTTAATTACAAATTAATATGCACATATCTGTTTGTATATGTGTATGTTCATGCTGTTTTGAGAGTTAACAAAATCATCTCTATGAAGAATATTAATTTATATCAACATAACTGAAAAATATATAGAGAGAGAGACAAAACCTTCAATTTGTCCTTTTATCTAGAGTTTTATTTTTACTTCAGGTTATTGGATTTTTCTCTGGATTAAAATCTTTATGTATGTTAGACCTTATGCAGTGATCCCTGATATCTGGGGACCTAGACACTGAAGACATTTGACATGCTTTATATTACATAAATATTATTAGAAAATGTAGAATCTATATTTCATAAAAATAATTGCACTTTTCAAACATAGTTTTGTTTTAAGAAATTAAAGTTAGAAAAATAATTTGATGAGGCAATGGCTTTGTTAATATCTATAAAAAACACACATTGGTCCTGATGACTAAAAGGAAAGTGCGTCTACAATTGTTTTCCTCTGTACACTTGAGTGGCCTCTAATACTGTTATATACATGATGTTATATTCCTATTTATACCACAAGATACTTATGACTTTTAAAAATCAATCCTTAGCAATTAGGAATAGCACTTCCTCAAGATCCAGCTATACTGCTCCTAGGCATATAGCCAAAAGACGCTCAAGTATACAACAAGGACATCTGCTCAACCATGTTTGTAGCAGCTTACAGCCCAGATGCCCCTCAGTTGAGGAATGGATACAGAAATTGTGGTACATCTACACAATGCCCTATTACTCAGCAATAAAAACAAGGAAATCATACAATTTGCTGGTAAATGATGGGAACTGGAAAAGATTATCCTGAGTGAGGTATCCCAGAAGCAGAAAGACACACAGGGTATATACTCACTCATAAGTGGGTATTACACATATAATATAGGATAAACATACTTCTAAAATCTGTACACTTAAGGAAGGAAATTAAGAAGGAGGACTCTGGCTAAGTTGCTCAATCCCCATTCAGAAAGGCAAAGAGGATGGACATCGAAGGAGGGAGAAAACAGGGAACAGGACAGGAGCCTACCACAGAGGGGCTTTGAAAGGCTCTACCCTGCAGGGTATCAAAGCAGATACTGAGACTCATAGCCAAACTGGGCAGAGTGCAGGGAATCTGATGAAAGAAGTGACAGATAGTAAGACCTGGAGAGGACAGGAGCCCCACAAGGAGAGCAACAGATCTAAAAAGTCTGGGAACAGGGGTCTTTTCTGAGACTGATATTCCAGTAAATGACCATTCATACTATTCATGGAGATGGCCTGGAACCCCTGTATAGAGGTAGACCATGGCAGCTCAGAGTCCAAGTGGGTTCCATAGTAATGGGAACAGGGACTATCTATGACAGGAACTGATTGGCCTGTTCTTTGATCACCTCCCCCTGAGGGGGGAGCAGCCTTACCAGGCCACAGAGAAAGACAATGCAGCCACTCCTGATAAGACTGATAGACTAGGGTCAGAAGGAAGGGAAAGAGGACCTCCCTTATGAGTGGAGTGGGGGAGTGGAGAGAGGGAAGGTGGGATTCGGAGGGGAGGAAGAAGGGAGGTACAGGGGAGATACAAAGTGAATAAACTGTAATTAATAAAAATAATTTAAAAATCAGTCCTTATATATGCTTGAGTAAGAACCAAATATTTCAACTTTTGTCTCCTCACAGTGCTCTATGAAATTTCAAACATACATTTCTCACTGAGAATGTTCCTTTTAGGGCTATAAAGAGAAAGCAATTACTTTATATAGTAACCAATAGATGGTAGAATATGTTTAAGAGAAGAAACATGCACCGCATATTAGGGATTGTGCTTCTGGTAATGCTCGATGAGCTACACAGTCCTTTTTAGAGCAGGACTGCTGAAGAAGAGAGTTTAAGAAATCTCTCTGAAATGGCTCAGCAGTTAAGGGCAAAAATGTCAGTAATCACTAAGTAATATGCATTTAATGTGAGCCCTCCAGTTGTTCCAGCTTGTCTTTAAGGGAGTTCCCAGGCTGTGATCTGGGAAGGAAAAACACAGGCTGAGCCTGGTAGGCTCTATAAGTTGAGGAGATATAACTAATGTTCCATGAAACAAGCGAGTCTTCACTGAGGAAATACTGAAAGAGCCGGAGTCTGCCAAGAAAGAAACTAAAATTCAGCTCAGTATCCAGCTGGGAACTCTCCTCACGTGTGTAAGGGAGCTACCCTCAACTGGGAAAGAATGCTTTGGAGAGGCTTGAAAAACAGGTGCCTGAGATTATGCAGAACTGGCCTTTGCAGCTCAAAACTCAGGGATCTTCAGAAGAGTCATGAGAATGCTAATGAGTAACTAGCTTTAGAAAGTGTACTAAGCTCCTTCTATGCAGTTTATATATAAACATTGAAAGGATCCGACAGGACCTTAGTAATCTTCTGTAACCAGAATACAGTTTATTTCCAAAAGTATCCAGGAGCCAAGGATATAACATTTATAATGTCTGTCATCCAATCAAAAATTGTCTGGTGTGGAAAGAAGCAGGAAACTGTAAACCCTGAGTTAGAGGAGAAGGTCTGAAATCAATAGCTTCAGCTTCATGTTAAAAGCTGAAAAACAAGATCAAGTTCAACTCAAAGTAAGCAGAAAACAGAAAGAGAAAATGTAAAAGTTCTGTGCAGTAGTTAATGAAGTAGGGGGAAAAAAAGCAAGTATTTGGCTGAAATGAACAAAAGACAATGCTTGTTCATTGAAAACACCAATAAAATAGATAAATCTCTAGCAAGCCAGAAGTGAACAGTGTCCAGCCGAGAAAGGTGATAATACAACAGGCTTTACAGACACTTAGTGGGTAATAAGGGCATGTTTCCTTGAATAATTTTATGCTAATGTATTAGATACAGCTAAGGAAACTGAGAAAGCATTTAGTGTTCCAACTAAAGATTATTCAAGAAGAGTGTGATTAATCTACATCATTAAAGAAATTGAATTTGTGATTAAAACATCACAAAGTAAAATTCCTGGCTTCAGGTGATTTCATTTATGAATCCTACCAATTCATATTTAAGGATTAATTTTACTCTAACATCTGAGGGAAACCTGATACTGGTTCTTCATCAATTATTTCATAAAACTGCATAGGAGATTGGTCTAATTCCTTTTCTGTTTGTTGTGATAACAGCAACTTTGGGAAAGAGAATGTTTATTTAGATTATACTCTGAGGTCACACTCTGTCTTTGAGGAAAGTCAGAGCAAGAAATCAAACAAGAGCTGAAGAAAAAAAAAATGAGTGATCGCTTCTTATTGTCTAACTCACTGAGTTATGCTAAGCTTGTTTTCTTATACTGCACAGACTCACCTGCCTAAGGATTGTCCCACCCACAGTGGACTATGTATTCCCATATCGGTCATCAGTTATAACATTTTCTCACAGACATAATGGGTACTGTCTAGCTCTCTCTATTCTTATAAAAGTAAGGTATTGATACAGCTTTCCCCAAATATTTAGAAAGCTTTTATTTTTTAAATGTTTAATTATAATAAAAAATACACACTCAACATGAGTATACACTTTATCTCATTATCATAAAGACCATCAAGTATCCAGATGAATGTATGTATGCCTACCGGACATCATCTGTTACCGCAAAACCTTTTGTTTCTTGAGTTAATCAGAACCTGGATTTATGATTTTACTACCTACATAAAAAATTCCATATAATTGATTTGACTTTGATTTTGTTGAGGATTCTGAAATTGCCTCTCAGTTGCTGTTATGGTTAGCTTTGACAATCAATTCTATATAACCCAGAATCACTGGTGACCAGTCTCACTGAAGGATTGCTCATGTTCGTCTGGCTTGCAGACCAGTCTGTGGCAGACGGTCTTGAATTAATTGGTGCTGGAAGGCCCAGCCCCACTGTGAATGTCACAAGGGACAGGAGGCCCTCAACTATAAAAGAGCGCAGAAATCAAGGTGATAACAAGCAAGCAAGCACACAGGAACCTACTCATTGCTCTCTTTATGACTGTGGGTGCACTGTGAAGAACTGGCTGACATTCTTGCCTTGGCTTCTCCCAATGACGGGCTGTGACCTGGAACTATGAGCTGAAATCAATGCCTTTCTTCCCTAAGATGCTTTTGTCGGGATACTTTATCGGAGCAACAGCAATGAAATGAGGACAGATGTTTATGTTACAATTCAGTTGCACCACTGAATATTTATTCCACAAGTGTGGTATATATCTCAGCATGTTTTTATGTCAATAATTTTTCATAATTGATATTTATATATTTTATTCTGGGTCTATTTTGTCTCCCTATGTTTTTTACATAGGTGATATATATATATATATATATATAATATTAGAAGAGTTTAATTATTTATAACTAGAATATGCAAACAAAGCTGAAATTTGTACATATTTTATTGTACCTAAAAAATGTTCTTAAGTCCTTGTTTACTCTTACATTCCATTTTTCTATTCTTTGTGAGAATATTGTGCAAATAACCTCTAATAACCTTTTATGTTTTTAATCCTTAGGCAATATGTGTGTGTGTGTGTCTATGTGCGTGAATATATGTGAATGCCTTTCTATCTTCTGATATATTCTTCAATTTCTTTCTTCAGATATAAAGATTTTTTCATAGAAGTTTTTCACTTGCTTGGTTAGAGTTACAGCACGATACTTTATGGTTTTTATGGCTATTGTGAAGGGTATTGTTTCCCGTATGTGTTATTTTTTTTCTTTCAGTTTGTATATATAGCAAATTACCTTGATAAATCTCCATATATTGAACTACCTCTGCATGCCTGGGATGAAGCCTACTTGGTCATAGTGGATGATATCTTTGATGTGTTCTTGGATTTGGTTTGTGAGAATTTTATTGAGTATTTTTGTGTCAATGTTCATAAGGGAAATTGGTCTGAAATTCTCTTTTTTTTGTTAGTTTTTTTGTGAGGCTTAGGTATCAAGGAGATTGTGGCCTCATAGAATAAGTTTGGTAATGTTCCTTTTGTTTCTATATTGTGAACTGGTTTAAAGACTATTAGTGTTAGCTCTTCTTTGATGGTGTGGTAGAATACTGTGCTGAAACCATCTGGCCCTGAGCATTTTTTTTTATGGGAAACTTTCGATGATTGACAATTGCTTCTATTCCTTTAGGAGATTTAGAATTATTTAGTTTATTTACATGATCTGGATTCAGCTTTGGTAAGTGGAATGTTTCAATATAATTGTCCATTTCCTTTAGATTTTCAAATTTTATTGCCTGTAGGCCTTTGAAGTATAACCTAAAGATTCTTTGGATTTCCTCAGTGTCTGTTGTAATGTCCCCCTTTTCATCTCTGATTTTGTTGATTTGGATAGTGTCTTCTACATTTTCATAGTAGTCTACATTTTATAGAAGTCTATCCTTATTATTTTATAGTAGGCTATCCTAACCAGTGAAATAAAATTGGAATCCACAAGTTTGTACCACCATGAGTGAATGAAAATGTTTATCTTACAAAAAGAAGGCAATTAAATACATGAAATCTACCGTGTTATTTCAATTTTGCAACTAAGGAAACTGAAGCAAAGCGGTGTCTGTGGAGCTTAATAATCTTCCTTATCACTGTAGCGCCAGTAACAAATAAATCTAGACCAGCACCCTAATCTGTCCAACTTCAGCATACAAGTTCCAGTCTGGTACATTTAGTTTCCTGATTCGGATCCCTTGACTTTCACGTCAGATCCAGGTCTCCTGGCTTGACTGTCTGCTCACTCTGAAGCTTTGTCAAATAGCCCAAGAGCCACCACTGTGTGATGAAACTGGTGTACCAATAGCTGTTATAAAAGACACTCCTTTCATCATTCCCTGAAACCTCCATTAGTATCATACACACGCCCCTCATACCTCTTGTCATGATTGCTGGAGATGAACATTCATATTCAAACACCTTCATTTAGATTTTGCTTTTGTTATTGCAATTAGTGAGAGTGTGAATTTTGTTTCCTAGAGCTCAGCTAAATAAAACCTTCCATTGGAGGACCCAGTTCACAAACAACAAATGCACGTGTTACATTTCTCACTTTGCTCTGAGCAAATGGAGTCATTGAACAAATCAGAGTGCATATCATATTTTGCAACAAGCCCTAAGCCAGCTGCCGGACAAGTTCTACCTCTCCCTGTGTCTCCCTTATTGGAACCTTCCTTTATATTACAGGAAAAGTTTGCAGGCACACTATGACTCAAAATAAAATTAGACATGTTCAAAATAAGTTTGCTCCTGAAACAGTGCAGATTAGATGTGGCCTGGGCTTAAAGCAGCATTTGACCAATGAGCTAAGACTTGGCTCCTGTACAGAACAACAGTGCCAGGATCTCAGAAAAAGTCTCCGTTTGACCATGCAAGACTCATAGCCGTCAGTTGACACACAGCTGTATGCCCCTCTTTGTCCTACAACTTCGCTATCCCTGTAGTTTGTTCTGTGAAACAAATGTAATTTGAAGCCAAAGACTTTTTGGCTTTATATATTTAACTTAAACGTATGGGTGATTAAAAATACAACTATGGGTTTGGCTCTTAACACTAATGATGAAGTTATTTACTGCTTCATTCCATAGTATTTCACAGTAGATTTTACCAAAAACTATCAGGATCAAACTAAGAAACTGTGGAGTTGTGCTGTACTTGGGAATATACTAACTTCCCTTGCTTTATACCTTTAGGTAATGGATCATCTTTTAGAAAGGTAATCTTTATTATTCACAGTAAAAAATATCAATTCAAACACTTAACCACTAGATAAATGTAATGCATAGACTGGATACTGATTTTGAATATGAGATATACATATATTATAATGCAGAGTATTTTATGGACTAAATAAAAACCTCAGGCATTTGATTAGTGCCTAAATACTATAACCAGTAGCTGCTTCAAGTGACAGGGAATTGAAAGTTAAGGTGATGTGCTCTCTTCAGTTCTGGGGGATGGAGAAGAGATAAGAGATCTCAAGGATGATTTTTATATCTTTTGTTGCATTTCATCTTCTGAGAAGTTGCTTTCACTGATCAAGTAGGAATCTTTGCTGTGCATGTGTTCTTTAACCGTAAGAATAGTGCTGATCTTTCTTAGTTAGGTATTTTAGCTCCATTTTTATCACAGCTGTTACCCCCATCCAACCTCTGCCACTGGTGAGTACTGAGTGTTCTTTAAATGACCAACATTGATTTAAACCAAAGCATGTTGTATGTGAAAAATTCAAACACTTCCCCAGAGTATACACAGATCAAAGTAGAAGGAAGAAAAGAGATGAGTGCATGTGCATATGTGTGGTGGAACGATACACATATTCAGCTCATCAAAATAACAACAAAACTTAGGAGTGAATGTGATTTGCCCTTCAAATTCTAGGAAGTCTTTCAGTGGTACTTCCACTGGTAATTTTGTGGAGGCTTTCTTCGGCTACCTCTTGTCTTTCACCTATGTTCCCCTCTTAAGCTTCATGCTATTCCTCTCAGCTGACTGTCCGTCACATGCTACCAAGTATTCAAAAGTTACACCTTATTGCTACAAGTAATATATTTTTGTTCTTGCTTTTCTGTTTCTTCCCTTATGCATTTTAGAATATTTTATAATCAACAGGTCAAAACAATGGTTTGTTAAGTGGCAAAACTTATTCTAACAAAGTATTTTAATATAAGGTTCTGAGGTGACTGTTGCACATACATGTGTATACATGTTGACATGAAAACACATGTCTTTCAACATATGCACAAACATATCCCTTCCGAGCCAACAAACCTCCTTCAGTTAGCCTATGGCTCATTTTCAAAATATCAGCAACTTTTAAAAATAGTTACATTGTTTCAAAAGAAAGACTCTATTATTCAAACCATTACTAGCAAGCAAGCAATAAATATCTGTCCAAACAGAGAAAGAAACTTCTCTTGTAAAAGGAGAAACAAAAACTTAAACCATAAGACGCTTTTCTTGGGTCAGGGAAAGACCTTGATAGGTAAAAGTGTCTATTGGTTAACTGTTTAATCTGAGTTCAGTTTCTGGGACCAAACATGTATAAACGTGCATGTAAAATACATAAACTGTAAAAAGATAGAGATGCATTCTTTTCACCCATAGTTTGACAGTGATAAAATTTTTGACTACACGCTGTGTTAATTTGGTGTAAGCTGACACTCTCAGGCAAGGCTGGGGAAAGTGTGGGTTGATAGAACTTCTGTACAAGATAATCTGTCAACATCTATCAGAATCAAACATACTTATTTGCTTTGACCCTGTAAAACTTGCTTCTGGGAATTTTTCCTGCAGATACCCTCACAAGGAGGTGTGATTATGCATGTATGAGACATCGCCACAAGCTCTAGCTGTAAAGAAGCAAAACCAAATCTCTCCTTTAACAAAGGGCTGTCAGTTAAAGAGATTGTGATAATTTAAAATGATATGAAACAATCCAAGTGTAAAAAGAGATGGCTTGAGGCCTGGGAGAAGGCTGACCGAGTGAGGACCCGAGCTCAGATCTCCATACACGTGGAAAAAACCAGGTGAGGCTACAGATGCTTGAAATCCTAGCTGGGGAGGTGGAGGCAGAAGGATGTCAGGGGCTTGCTGGCTTAGGCGAGCTATGTGTTCAGGGAGAGACCCTGCCTCGGGAAATAAGGTAGAGCGTGCTGAAGGTAGAAGCCTGACATCACTGGCCTCTATATATACATGTGTTCACATGTTTGTGCCTACACATGTGGACACATACACACACATATACAGACACAGGAAAAGAAAGAAACCAATTACGTGCACTAAATGGAACAATATATTTAGGCAAAGTTTTCTGGGTAAACATTAAGATACACAATGGACATTAATGTTTGTGCAAATACTGCATGTTCTGTAGTAGTGTGTATTTGCACAACTCTACACAGAGAAAACCGTGGAAAGAAAGCAGCATATGTGATATCTCTGCAAAGCCAAACTACAACCCACTTTTCACTATCAGGGTTATTCAAATTATGTGTTAATTTCATATTTTATGTATCTACAAATAACCTTTTTAACTCTCAATCATAAGGGAGCTAGTTTGGGCCTGTTTGCCATGACAGTGATATGTCTATACCCATGTCTACCTTAGCTGTTTTGTATGGAGACTAGTCCATCATTGCTTTAAATATATCAAAAGGATGGAATGATACTCCAACTATCAAGGGAAAAGCAATTATATAATGAAGATGTTAGGCACAAATTAGCTAAGACAGTTAGTACCAGTAGAAAACAGTTGAAACAACACAGGATTTCCCACTGAACAGCATTCACTATGACTCCCATGAATTCCATAGAAGACAATTACATAAGCACTGAACAGCTGTCTGCCCAAAGGTGGATGTTCAGAAAAGCTACTAACTTTGGCCATAAAATCAGTAGTTTTCACCATGCCTTTAAATCATGTCTCAAAGGTATTGAGGGGTCCAAAGGAATGAGGAAAAATTGCCACCTCAACACAGGGAGAATAGTATTTGAACTTGACTCTCCAGCTCAAGAGAAAGGGCTGGGCACTAAATTATGTTACTGATTAATTAATTAATATGTGAATCTTTGCAAATCTTTTCACACATGGAAAAACGTATTTCTGTAGAATGTTGTGCATTTATTGAGTCTAAAGATACAACTTTAGACTAAGGAACTTCAACTGTTCATCATAAAATTAGTCTACTCCCTGGAAACCTACAGTAAGGGGCAAGGCTTCCATCAGGGTCTTTACTGACACACTTCTGGGCCCTTTTTGGCATTTTGGTACAAATATTTAGACTCTTGAAATTTTTGAGTTTTGCAATTTTTTTTCCTTAAGCAGAAAATTAGTAACTTCACTTAATTATTGTATGCATTCCTTCTCTTCCTCCTTGTATTTTCTTAGCAATTTCTGGTCCTGTCTACCCTTAGGCCACATATCCTTGCCATCTCTGAAGTAGAGAAAAGGCCTTCAAAGCTGTATTTAGGAGGCATCTTTGGAAAATCAGAGCACAACATTAGCATTATGAATTCAATGAAAAGATGTTAGGGAGGGTTGCATTTCAGATATAGCTGTAGGCACTGTGCCAGCCAGGAACAAACACAGGTGTGGAGAGGAAGAGGACTAGTGAATCAGAGGCACACAGAAGACCATTGCCCTAGCACCTACGTTTAGTTTGTTATTCTTTACCACTAAAAATGATGTCCTATTTTTAAATTTCTGTCTTAATTTTCACAGTGGCCCTTACACTACATCCTGTTCCTTAACAGAAACAGCTAGGAGATGGAGACGAGCTCAAATATTCTACCCACTCCTTTTTCTAGTAAGAAACTCCAACAGGTATGTTCAAGAATATCTCTCTCCCTCAGGGCTCAGAGAATCCTGCAAAAAGAGGAAGCACAGAAAGTATGAAAGCCGGAGGGAATGGAAGACATCAAGCAAACAAGGCCCTTTCAAGCAACATGAGGCAAAGCTCATGTGAACTTACAGAGACTGTGGCAGCATGCACAGAGCCTGCACATGTCCATCATATGTCAGCAAACTACTCCTGGACATGATGCCTTCTGTGGAATTTTTAATATATCCAGTATCACTCCATTGAAGAAAACTGATTGTTCTTCTCCCAGATCTTATATAAAACCAGGGATGTTAAGGAATTAAATGACTTTGACTCAGTTCAAAGAAAACAAAAGTCTTTATAAATTTTATATAATAGTGAATTCTCACTTAGACTTAGTGAGCACTTCTTATCTGTTTCCAAAGCTGAACATGACATTGAGCAGACATGGAGCTAGAGAGTGGCAGAGTGAGACATGGGTGCCACCTCAGGGGAAGATGGGAGAATCTGGGAATGCTTTAATTAAAATGGGGGAGGAAAGGGAATCCTTGCCCTGGCTCCCTTCCATGATGGATGATAAAGTTAAATAAACAAACTTCTTTCCAAGATCTTTATGATGGGGGTGTTTATCATCGCATCAGAAAGCAAACTGGGGCTTTCCCTCCCTCCTCCCTCTCTTCCTTATTTTCTTCTTCCCTCTCTTCTTTGTTTCTCCCTACTGATCTTTGTTTCTCCCCCTTTCTTCTTTCCTTTTTTGAAGTGGCCGTCCAAATATACATATCTATACACACACACACACACAAGCACTCGCGCGTGCACATGCACACACATTGCCACATGTAGCCGAGGGTTATAGGATTATAAAGAAATAAGACGGGCATATAAACAGGAGTATTTCACACTATGAAAGCTGCACTCCTAGTTGATTAAATATTAATTATTATTGCCTATTCATCGAGTAGTTAGGTATATTTAATTTTCCTGGTTTTTTATTTGTTCGTTTGGTTTTGTGTTTTTATTAAAACTATGACCTTAGCCAAGATGAGAAGGACTTATAACCCAGATGTATCCAGTGCATTCTCTGGTAAACCTCTATCCTTAACGTGCCCTGGTGGTTTACAGTTACAGTTGTGTCTGGGGTCGAGCGTTTTATATTCTCTTTGGTATTAAAGCAAAGCAAAAAAAAAAAAGGCTAAGCTGGCAACTGCTATGTAAATCATTTGGTCTCAAGGGATGATTCCCCTTGGGCCCGCCTGACTTGGGGAGGTTTAGTGACACTGCTCATTGGAGGAAGGACCGCAAAGGATATGTGAGAGGTGTCTGGCTCCTCGTTTTCTAGGACAACTAAAACTACTAAATGTAACACTGATAATAAGATGATACACTGTCAGACAATGATGTGAGTGGCTTTCCCCTCCTCCCCCACCGCAGCTATTAAAGCTGTATTCAGTGGAAGACACATAGTAATTTGTTGAAAATCACGACTTGCTAAGAAAGTCTCGCAAAACCCCCAGAGCCCATTATATTAACAGAAGTGACAAGAAAATAAATGTTTTTGACAAGGAAGTGTTCCTATCCTGAGAAGAGGGCTGCAATATCGATGATTATTCAGGAATCAAACTTATTTAAACACACTGTCTCTGATACTTAATAAATGTTATAGTGTAGCTATTTGCGGCTAATAAAACTGGGTTTGTTCCTCCTGCCTACTCTGCTTTCCCTCCGTGGGCTCACTTAAAGTGCATTAAGAAGCAGCAAGCCAGAACAGGATGTTTGGCTGCAGAACTTAAATAATTCATTTATGCACCACTGCTTTCAGACCACTTTTACAAATGCTGTAATGAGACAAGCTGTGAAGTGTTTTACACTGGGAAGAGGACTTCAAATCACCTGAAAGAAGCCTCCTTTCTGGGCCTTATTTCTTTCAGGTTCCACATAGAAGCCATAAATAAGCATTTCAGAACTCTGGTATCTCCTAGGAAAATATCTGCTATTTACCTACTTCCTTAACCTACCTACCTGGACAGATAGGAGCTATACACAGTATAGCTAGTTACACAGTAACTAGAATTAAAGCCATACTCTTTTTAAGAGACTTGTTTCCTGAGTTTGCTTGTAAAATTGCTAGAAATCTCATGTAATTCCTAAAGCATACTTGAAGGGAAAGACATCATAAGTTTATCTTAAAGTTTATTTGAATTAAATAAGGGAAACAAACTAATTGATATTGCAAAATTTAAGAATTTTAGACTCTTAAATAAATATAATTCAAGGATTGGAATTAAGCATAGTTTCAACCCTACAAACTGAAGAATAAAGAACAGGGACCCAAATCATCGTGGCCAAATTATTTAAATCAAGCCTTTGTATTTGTGTCCATGGCTGTCTCTCCCTAAAGGCAGTGTTCAAAAGATCAGGATTGGACATGGGAAAATAAGGGTTTTTATAGATTAGGAGTAGGGGCTTTCTAAATGGGGTAGGCAAATAGGGTTAAAGAAGCCGATCATAAAATTACAAGTTGGTCATAACAACATCCTGAAACAAAGACATACTTGCATGGTGCTTATAACAAAGTGGTCATAGTAACAATTTGAAAGAAAGGCGCGGTTTCTTGGAACACACAGAACAAAATTATTTGTAGTTAAAGTTATAGGTGGGGCATAGCCCAATCCTTGAGAAACAGATTCAGTCATAAACAGGAATGGATTTAGTTTGTCTTTACCATAAGACAGCCTCTAAGTCAAAGATGGAGGCAGGCTGGTTTATCAATAAAACAGCCATCAGTGAGAGAATATGGAACGTCTACAAAGCCAATGAACTGAAAAAGTAGCACCACAAATTGTTGAGAAAAGGCAATGCTAGAAATTTTTAAAGATACTATATAATACCTGGTTATGTCTTTGATAAAGACACTATATTCACAGAATTTGTCAATTGAAGTAGTGTATATCAAATCCTGAAAGATTCAGGAAAATGTAGGTGAACGTCCCTGTGATCCTTAAGAGGTAGAAACATTCTGAGCAGAGTGAAACAGCACAGCAAGGGGCTTATTAGATTTTTATTACTGGGAAACATAAAAAAGAACATTTGTACATTTAAAAATGATTAATAAGACAAATATCATGTCTTTCCTCTCATTTGTGGTTCCCAGATTTCACAGGGATATATAAAATTACATGACATGAAAGGAGAAGAGAAATTATCTAGTGCAATGAAGGGCACTGAAAGGAGAAGGCATGAGAAAGAGGAAGGTTGGAATAGTTGTGGGAATATCCCCTGTTTCCTCCCACTGTTTTGAATTTAATCTTTAGTTTCAAGTTATTGATGTTTGGAATATTTCTATAATTTGTGTGAATAACTGGGTTCCCTACTAAGGGAACAGGGACTGTCTCTGACATGAACTCAGTGGCTGACTCTTTGATCACCTCCCCCTAAGGGGGGAGCAGCCTTGCCAGGCCACAGAGAAAGACAATGGAGCCAGTCCTGATGAGACCTGATAGGCTAGGGTCAGATGGAAGGGGAGGAAGACATCCCTTATCAGTGGACTAGGAGAGGGGCATGAGAGGAAATGAGGGAAGGAGGGTGGGATTGTGAGGGAATGAGGGAAGAGGCTACAGCTGGAATATAAGATGAATAAACTATAATTAATATAAAAATTAAAATTTACAAAAAGAACCAGTTTAATTTTTTTCCCATATGAACAAGGACGTTTTGTGACAGATTTCATTGACCCATGTATTTTCTCCTTATCTTCTGTCATGGTCAAAGTTGTCTCACTAATTGTGCTTCATAGAATGAGCAAACCTCCATGTAGTTCTGATGCTGTAATCTGAGTCAGAGAGAAGGTGGAGGTAAAAGCAACTCATTTACTGAGGAGGCACATGGTGTGGATAGAGGTGTTAAGACTGTAGAAGGGACTACCAATGAAGCAAGCATGCGCTTGGCACAAGTCTTCATATAAGCATTGGGGCCTCAGAGATGGCTATCTCTATAGCAAGCAAGGGGCTTGACATGGGTCTTCAGCTGGGGTTTGAGGCCCTGTGGGAAGGGGAAGTCTCCTTAAACTGGTCTGTTTCATGGTTTTTCTTGACAGCATCACTTTGGAGATCCCATGTGGTTTAAGAAATTTATTTATAGTTGTTGTCTTTTACAGAAATAGATGACTATGTATTAACCTGACTGATTTCTTCCCAATCTTAGCTAGAAATTCTCAAGATATCTTTGAGAATTCTACCCAGCTTGGATAATTGGGTAGCAGATGAGGCATTAAATACCCTTAGAATATATAAAATGGAAAAATTTGGGAAAAGCATGAATTCCATTTTGTAGGAGGGATTTCTGTTAGAAATACTCAGATGTCTCTTGGGTGGGTGCGTGATCTTCAGCTTATGGGAGAGAGATGGATACAAAAACACAAATTTGTGATCTTCCCACATAAAAACTAAACTTACATTATTAAATAGTATCGATGCCATTTCACATAGGGGCATCTTTGAATTTAAAACAGCCAGAGGCTCAGAAGAAAGACTGCAGAACTCATGGTGCAATTACCAGAGAAAAGATTCACAGGAAGAGACAGAACACAGAGGCAAGGGCCCGGCTCTCGCCAGAGTGGTGCCTCTGCTCTGACATAGGAGAAGATGCAAAGAACTTCTGCCCTTTTCAGGACAGGATGTAAAGACATGCAAGAAAAGTGAAAAAGTTCAGTCTTCAGAGTCTTCATACAGATCTGAAAGCTGTAACTTCAAACAAAATGAAAGAGAGCAGGCATCATATTGTAAACAAGAAACGGTTCTCAGATAAAAACTATTTCGCTTTGACTCCTCAGCCACAATTCATTGGATAAGATAAAGCACGTTTTTCTTCCTTAATCCTAGATATCTGGCTTTTAGGCTTCTGCATATTGCCTTTATGACAATATTACATGGGCTATATCACCAAGTACCTCCCTGCATGTGCTACCTGTCAGTCGTTTTCAACCTGAAACAAACTAAACAATCTGAGATAAGGTAAGTTCTGTCGAGAAATTGCTTCTATTAGATGATCTGCAAGCATGTATATGTAACATTTCCTTGATCAATGATTAATGTGGGAGGAACCTGCTCAGTGTGGGTAGGGTTTTCCCTTGACAGGCGGTCCTGGTTTGTATAAGAAAGCAAGCTAGGCAGCTATATAAGTACCATTTGCCCGTATTCTCTGCTTCAATTTCTGCCTTGAGTTCCTGCCTTGGCTTAACCTGGTGATAGGCTGTAAGCTGTATGTCAAATAAATTCTTTCAGCCCAAGTTATATCTTAATAGTTTGTTTTTTTTTTTACCACAGCAATGGAGAAGCAAGCCAAAACAGTTTTTTTTTTCTTTTTATTGAGTTCTAAACTGATGTTTCTTTGCTCTTGATGGGACTAGATGGGGTTGTGAGTTTGGGACTCTGTTTAGCCAACAGAGTGGAAATGTGGACCTGCTGTTAGGCTTGCTGATGTAGGTATTGGATGATGAGGCTTGTATTGTTCTACATAGGCTGGCATGGGAAGTTGCACTCATGGCTTTCTCATTCTTATTATGTAATATCTGACAGAAGCAACTTAAAGAAGATTTACACACACACACACACATATATGTGTGTGTGTGTGTGTAAGTGTGTTGTTCCTGATGATGAAGACTAAATCCAAGGCCCTTGTACTTATTAAACAAACGTTCTGCCAAGGGCTAAATTCCCTACCTTGGGAAGAAAGGTTTATTTTGGCTCAGGGCTTCAGCATGTCATAGTGGAGAAAGCATGGCAGAGCGGATCTGTCAGTGGTGACAGGAGCATGAGGTAGTGGCTTGTTCACATGGTAGCAGACAGGAAGTAGAGAACACAGACGAGACCCAGGGGACAGATATAACCATCAAAGATCTATCTTCTGATTTACTTCTGTCCGCTAGTCCCTGTCTCCTAAAGGCCACACAGCCTTCAAAACTGCCACAAGCTAGAAACTGACCATTCAAATGTGAGACTGCATAGCAGACATTCCAGATTCAATCCTAAACAAGAGACATCTATGTTTTCCCAATTTGGGGGACTAAGAGGTCTAGGACCAAGTTTTTCAAGTCCAATTTCTGTTGTGGTATCTCCCAGGTATAGATGCCTGATTTATTGACCTGTCTAGAGGTAGAGTCATGAACTTCTTTCTGTGGATCTCAGAGGAGAAGGAAGAAAGAAGACAAAATAACAGGGGTTAGGGATGTAATTCAACTCGTCATTTCTTGGTGTCTCATCTTATTGAAAAGCTAGTCTTCCTTTCTGACAAGGCCCCATCCTATGACCTCTTTTTTGTTTTTTTGTAGTGTTTTGTTTCTTGTTTTTATAAACAGGGTTTCTCTGTGTAAGAGACCTGGCTATCCTGGGAACTGTAGACCAAGCAGGCCTTGAATTCACAGACCCCACCTGCCTCTGCTTCCCGAGGGCTGGGACTGAAGGCATGCATTGCCGCTACCATCGCCACCTGGCCTCACGGCCTCATGCAATCTCAACCTCTTCTTAAAAGCTCTGTCTTCAAGTCAGTCACACTGACAGAAGGACTTCAGTCTATAAATTTAAGGTGAACAAAATTTTGCACAAGAAATGCCGTATTTTTCTGATCAGTGATAATTTGAGTAAGGGTAATCCAGAACCTACTAGCTATGGGCCTTGAGTACCTATAAACTCTTTTAAAACTCATCTGGGGAGTCTCACAGGGACTTAATGCTGTTGTTTGAAATCATTCTTGTTTTCTTTTTTTTGACATTTGAGAAAAATGATTTCTGTAAACACACTTAAATTACAACAGTACCTCATTTTTTTAGTTAATGTGAATAAACATTTATTATTTACCAATATAAATAATTAATTTGTGTTTTAAGCTTATATAGGACTGAACATTTTTCAGTCACAGTGAACCCTAAATAACAACATGGAACACTTTAAGTATAATTTACATAGAAAGAGTGCATATAAAAGCAGCAGCCTAAACTCTAAAATTACTTGAAAATTGAGCACTTTGGAGAGTGAAGAATTTTATGGCCATAATCTTGAAGCTTATAACTTGGTCCTAGAGAAAATTCCATAAAATCATATAACGCTGTGAAATTCTGTCATGTGGGATAGTGGAATCAGAATGTGGCCAGAGTTTCAAATAGTGGTGTCCCAATCGTGGCCCTGTCTCTTGCATTTTATCCCTAATCAACTCTTAACTTTTGAAATAATGGCAAATTGAAAGATATAAATGTTTGCAGAATCACTAGAAGAGGTTGAGAATACAATTCTAATATTTGTACTTCAACAACAAAGGCATGTGGGAAATTATTCCTTCTTTGTCTCCAGGTAGCATTAGTAAAAGTGCAGTGATATGGTACTAGTGTTTCTGTGGTCATAAGACAGACAGGAGTGTAGCCACAACTACCAGTGTCCAGCAGTGGGAGAGGACCACAGCAAAGAAGAGAGAGTTGTGTCATAGGAAGCATCAAGGAACTACTTGAGAGTACCAGGACACTGTTTCATAGCAATGTCCTTCAAACTGAAATGTCCCTTTCTGGAGGAAGGACAGATACTCATAAGATGCTAGAAATAAACAAAACTTAAGTCTCAGCAACCCAAAACTTAGAAGGTTCACACACATCCCTTCACACATTAAAAACAGTAGCAATTTTTAAGGAGACGCTTTCCAACTGGCAGAGCTGACTGCAATTTCCACTAATACAGCCTTCATATCTCCTCAGTCATGATGGGTGGCTTTTGCTGATGCAGCTGACTTAGAGTCACTCATATTTGATGTAACTCCCCACCCATGCTCATTTGTATGTAGAATGAATGTATGCTTGTTTTTTTTTTTTTCTTTCCTTGAACCATCACACAATAGGTGAGTTCCCAGGAACCTATAAAAGAGAAAAAGAGAATAACCAACTCAATTGGAGTCCTTGCCATTTTCTTAGTGCACAATATGCCTTTGACTGTGGCACATAGGTTTTAGGTTTCCTCTCTAGGGGATCCAGAGCATGACTCTAAGGTACGCGGCCTCATATGCGTCTGGGTACAATGTAATGCAGGTTGTACAGCATAAGCCTCAAGGACGCAGGCTACATCATTTTTTTTTCCTGTCTGCAGTACTTAAAGCATGTGACAAGTAAAGACAACCACAGATCACTATAATTCTTAAAGACCACTGAAGGAGAAAACAAAGTTGTATGCTAACAGCTAGATCATGAGAAGTCTTTCCTACTCATATGAATGCACTGGTTTTATGTTGCTCTCCTCGTGTGCACACATGTACACATACAAGTTCAAAAAAAGGTCTGTTTTCCCTTCCATGTGTTTCCCACCCACCCTTCTACCATCCCAATGCATGGCAGCTGTAGTTTTTAGATCATCTTTACATTTTAATTTTAACATTATTTTAGTTGAACACAAACATTGGGAGAAAGAAATTTTGTATATATGCATGTGTATAGAATCTATATGTATCTATACTTTAGATGCATAGATACGAGAAGTCAACAACAGAGAAAGATGAGTAATAGCATACTGTACCCTAGTCCCTACCTTACCATGACCATCTCCAAAGCAATGAAGATAACACACTGGATAGATCATCTAAGTGTCTTAGTTAGGGGTGTCTATTGCTATGAAGAGTCACCAGGACCACAGCAACTCTTATGAAGGAAAGTGCTTAAATAGAGGCTGGCTTACAGTTTAGAGATTGAGTCCCTTGTCAGCATGGTGGGAAGCATGGAGGCACGGAGGTATACATGGTGCTGACAGCTCTACATCTGGGCCTGACGGCAGCCAGAAGAGAGAGTAACACGGGGCCTGGCTTGAGCATATGAAACCTGAAAACCAACCCCCAGTGACACACTTCCTCCAATAAAGCCATACCTCCTAATAGGGCCACTCCCTATGCATCTATGGGGGTAGGAAGGCATTTTAATTCAAACTTCCATAGTCAGTATCCAAATTAGCTTCTACTATAGAAAAATATTCATCCTTATTATTGTTTTGTCGTGGTCTGGGCAGGGGAAATGTAAAAGGAAGTAAACATGTATATGCAGATGTCCAAAAGTTCTCGGGATTGGAGTCCAGCTGGAAAGTGACGTCAGCTGCTTTTACCTCAACTCTTCACTTTCCCCAGCACGCACGTGTTTATAAGATAGGTTTTCCAAACAGATTATGCTCTGTTTCCACCACCTGGCTTATGGCTTGCGGATTTTTGTTTTCATCTACAGGCTGCTACATGCCCAAGCTTGACTCCTTGCTTGAGGTAAAGCAGCTCTGGTGGAATGTTGTTAGACAACAGCATGGTAGCTACTTGGAACTAGTAGCTCAGCTCCAGAGCCTTTGAAACGCTGGGAACCCTGAGAGGACTTAATGCTCACAATGTGACTAGGCTCTGCCATAATTTTGACAGAGAATTGAAATGTTGTTTTCCACAAGATTGGGAGAATGTTTACAAAAAGTAAAAGTTGATGCGTTTTAATTTATTTGCCTTTGATTTATACCGTATCTCTTCTGTAGGAAAATAAAAATGTGACTTTCCTTCTGCAGAGACCTAGCTTTTGTGTTTTTGCTGTTTCCATTTCTATCAGCAAACAGAACCAAGACCACAGTAAAATTGAACATCTCTTGTCCACTGAAAGTCCCTTAAAGTGTGTGTTCCCAGCAACAGTTTTGTTAAGTGAACTCTATTATACTGCTCTATTCCATCATAATTGTCAAACATCAATTCTACAGCAAGCTTCTGGCCAGCAATAGGATGAAATAACTGGTTGAAATGCTGAAAATATCCTTAAATTGCTTATTTAAAGGAAAAAAATTCTGTCTGTCAGAAAAAGACTATGAGTCAAGATAATACTTGAGATAAGAATGTAAGCGATACAGGGACGTAGAGAAGGCAGGTCACACCCGCATCTTCCTCATTGTGATTTGCACATATCAGCTAATGCTAAGAGAGCCAGGATGAAGATACTCTTGTAGGATGTTTGATCAGCTTCTGTTTAATTACTTTAAGGTTTCTGCCTTGATATTCTGTGTTATTTAGGGGATGGATAGAATGTTGTCAAGGCTTTCAAATTTCCTCTCTAGATATCTTCTTCTATGTTGTAGCACTAGAGGAATGAGGAACATGGAATAATGCAATGCTGGAAGGGAACATTTCTTGGACTGGGAGGAAATTCTGCTTTGGTATTTTCAGAACCGTGTCTGGTATACGAGATTGTGCTGTGGCCTTAACTAGATGATGAACTGTGCACCTGCTCTGCTGTTCCCAGGCTGACTTCCTTTAGGTGATAGCATTTGTCTGACTTAAGGCTTTTGTGTATTAGTTGATATATGTTATGGTCAGGTAAACTTTGAACACTATTTGGATGATTACATTCACTTTCACACACCTGTGCATTGATTTATTGTCAATACAGAGATAAAATAAATAATCACTGTCCTTAATATGTTTACAGTGCCAAGAAAGGATTTATAACTCCTGTCATGAGCAGCAAACATATAAGTCATTGTCCTCTAGAGACTAAAGTTCAGAGGAAATACTAGTGGTCTGCCCAAAAAGAATCTAGTACTAAGTAATATCTTAACCATGAATTCAGGACGCTCTGATGCAAACATCCACGCCTGTTCTTCTATAACACTAAACTGACTATTTGGATGATAATGAATAATGTAGGAATCAAATTAAGATAAAAGAGGCTTCCTAAATTTCATAGCCTTAAAAGCATGAATTTCCACGAGACTGGGAATCTTGGAGGAAACTGTTCTATAAAGAACGAACAGGCATGAACTATCTAAATGTATTTCTTGTGGCTAGAAACTTTTGATAACACACCAACACCAGAGAGCCTGCTGACACTATGGTATGAGATGTGGCACCATGGGAACCATCATAGCGGTGTCATTTGTGCATATGCGAGAGCAAAGTGAACATGGTAGGAACGTGGACAACATCAAATCTACTGGTGGCTGGTCTAGAGGTGGGTGCAGTGTGTGTGTGTGTGTGTGTGTAAGAATCACTTTTAGAGCTTTCCATTGCCTCCCTTCATCACATCACACCAAATATAAGCCCCATTTATTAATGAGAGAAGAGACAAATGAAGCAAACACAGAGAAAGAGAAGGGAAAGTGTTGTAAGTAGAAAGAAGAATAGAAAACTTACAGAAAAAAAATTTTCTATTCATTCCCAGAGTGAAAAAGTAAAATGAAGACCCTCCCCTCAAATACCCAGAAGGCTGTTTCATGCTTCTTCAAAGCATTAATAAAACTTTGGCTTGGGGAAATTAACCGCTGAGTGATAGATAAATACACAAATTTACCTAAAATACAGTGCACCTCAGTAGCACACATGTACAGAGATGATCTTTAACATGACTGAAAGTGTGTCTGCATGGACTGTGCCCATGATCTCAGCCTACAGGCAACTTTGGCTGATTCCTCAGGGAAGCACCTTGGCAGGTAGAAATTCCTGGTGGGATGTGCGGTATAGGTATTGACATTGTTTTAGTTTGAACATTTTCACAGTAATCCTCAGACAAGACCCTAAAATAGATCTCCCTTCTTTTATGTTTGTGATTCCTATACTATGAAATCTGGCGACTCCTCTGCCTATTACTAGAGGAAAAGGCAAAGGAAACTGCTTTCCAGAAAAGCCTATGAAAACCTCCTCCACATGCTGCCTTAACATACCCTGGGTTATTAGCATTCAAGTCACAAGGGTTGGGCTAGAGAGATTGTTCAGTGCCTAAAAGCACTGACTGGTGCTCCAGGACATGGCTTAAACTCACAGCAATGGCGGCTCACAACTGTCAGGAACTCCAGCTCCAGTAAGTCCAACACCTTTTTCTGGCTTCTGCCGATACCAGACATGCATGCAGTACACAGATATACAAAATTTAAATTAAAAAAAGGCCACAAGTGTTGACAATGTGTCAAGATGGTAGCCTTTGTGAGCTTGTTATAAACTGCCAATTCATACGAAAAAAAAATACATCATCAACAACAAGGGACACCTGCTAGCAGTTTATGGGGAAGAATAATCAATGGTGTGCCTGTCATTCTGTATTTTAAGTTCTATTTGTTTTCTGCAACTACAATCCCTAGTTTTCTGTACAATTTTGGGAAGGAACTTGGACAAAGGAAAAAATTCTATTATGTAACTATAAATTACAACTTAACAAATAAACTATTAAAAACCTAGAAGCTCCTTAAGGGTCTCTAATACATTTTTAATTTGTGTCTGAATCAACCTGTAGGAATCCTTCCCAAAGAAGGCACAGAAGGGTACACATGCTTTTCCAAGGTCCCACAGTATTGCAAGCCCATGATTCCATGACAGTATGGGCTAGAGCATGAATTCCTTTGATTTCTAAAACAACTGGAAGGTTTATGATTTTTTTTTTTCATTTGGGGAAATTGTCCCAGCTTACGACTATCATGTTTGTAAGTCTTAAATCATACTCTGAGCATATTAGATGCTTCGTTTTAGGAAGTTTGGTTGATTAGAGAGCTAGTAATACAGATTAATGATAGTGCACAGGTGGTATTGATTCCAAGAAGCATTTGGAGTGGGTGTGTGCTATTTGGCTGTGGAGGCGATTGATGGCTACTGTGTTCCATGAGAGATAGGCTAGCAACTGCTCAGTCCGCTCTTTCTATGACCATAAACTTGAGTTGTTATGATTGTTGGTAACAGTTGTGCTTTAAGCCATGAAGAGGAGTTATTTTTAAATGATGATACATGTGGTTCCCTAATCACTAGTTTAAAAGGACTTAAAACTTCCACAGCTTCGTTGGCAGGCTGTTGCCTGCTCATGTAACCAATGAAACATTCCCTGTCACATTAATATCTATCTGCAAAACCAGTGAAGCAAACTTGTTTATTATCTGCACATCTTTCCTGGCACCTAGTTAAAAATAATTGTTTAATTGTATTTTTGAAAATTATTATTCTAATGTCATTGTATTTATTTCCCATGGGGGAGAAACCTCTGCAGTTGGTCATTTAAAATATCTTCTCAATTAAAAGATTTTACTTTACTTTCAGGATACTGTTAGGTGCTAGGAGACTAAAGAACAAAGGGATATAGTTTCTATGGATCTATGAGAATAAAATACGAAATATTTATAAACAGAGGCATCATCTGATATTCTATTTGCCCAAGAGGACCCAGAGTTGGATTTGTCTTCAGTATGTCTAGCATGTAAAATGTTTCTTTTTGTTTAATCACTTTATGGCCTGATCCCTGCCACCTCTTTCCTTTCCTCCTTTCCACCCTAACACCCTCCCCATTCCCCCTCTTCTTCTCAGAGAAGGGTAGGCCCACAAGAGTTACCAACTTACCTTGGCAACCCAAATTGCAGCGGAACTAAGCATATCCTCTCCCACTGAGGCCAGATAAGGCAGCCCAGCTATGGGAAAGGGATCCAAAGGCAGGCAGCAGAGTCAGAGACAGTTCCTACTCCCATTATTAGGGAACCCACATGATAACCAAGCGGCATATCTGCTACGTATGTGTAGGGTGTCCAGTAGTTGCTTGGTGATTCTCTTTGCTTGGTGATTCAATCTCTGTGAGCCCCAATGGGCCTAGGTTAGTTTATTCTGTAAGACTTCTTTTGTTGTCCTTGTTCCCTCCAGATCCCTCAATCCTTCCTCCTGCTCCTCCACAAAACTTCCTGAGCTTGGCCTATTGTTTGGCTATGGATCTATGCATCTGTTTCCATCAGCTGCCGGATAAAGCCTCTCAGAATACAGTTAGACTAGGCTCCTGTCTGCAAGGATAGCAGACCATCATTAATAGTGTCAGTGGTTGGCCCTCTCCCGTGGAATGGATCTCAAGCTGGGCCAGTCACTGGTTTGCCATTCCCTCAATCTCGTTATCCCTACACTTCTTGCATTGCTGGTAGGAGTAAAAACTTGTACAGTGTGTAAATAAACCTGGAGGCTTCTCAGGAAATTGGGAATAGCTCTACTTCAAGACACAGCTATACCACTCCTGGACATATACCCAAAAGACATTCCTCCACACCACAAGGACACTTGCCCAACTATGTTCATAGCAGCTTCACTCATAATAGCCAGAAACTAGAGACAAACTGGAGTGGATAAAGAAAATGTGGTACATTTACACAATGGAATACTACTCAGCTACTAAAATCAAGGAAATCATGGAATTTGTAGGGAAATGTATGGAACTAGAAAAGATCATCATGAGTTAGGTAACCCAGACCCAGAGAGACATGCATGGTACATCCTCACTTATAAATGGATATTGGCCATAAAGTACCGGATAACCATGCTACAATCCATAGACCCAAAGAAGCCAAGAAGGCCCCAAGGAAGGATGTTCGAGTCTCACTCCAAAGGAGGAATAAAAGAGACATCTGAAGTAGATGGAGGGAGGGAACTAGGAAGAAGAGGAGGTAGGAAGGGTAACATATATTAGATTGGAATTGGGGGTGCATCTCTGGGATAGGGAGGCTCCCAGGAGTTTATGGTGATGACCCTAGCTGAGACTCCTAGCAGTGGGGGTATGGAGCTTGAAGTTGCCACTTCCTATAGCCAAATGGGACTTCCATTGGAGGCAGGGGGACACCAACCTACCCATAAAATCCTGAATCCAAAAATTGTCTTGCCTACAAGTAGCATTTAAAACTTAAAGAGCTACTTTCTCTATGAAGGCCTAGTTTCCCTACCTTTAAAAAATGAAGGTTTTTATAGTGCCCACGTCCCAAGACTGTGAGATTACAGAGTAGAACATCTGGTATAATCACAACCTCAGTGTTGGGAGCTGGAATTCATTTTACTGTCACTGTACACTGGGCCAGACAGTGTACTCACTAGAAAGGCTTGAAAAGCAGCAGTTATAAATAAAAGATCACATGAGAAGACAGGGCTCAGGACTCTTCCCAAGTGCAGGTAAAATTCAAAAAGGTATAATGAAGTTGAATCATGGACCCTGAATGGAATTTGCTTGGTCCCTAGACTGTGGCACTGCTGAGGGGTGATGGAATCCTGAGGAAGTGGAAATAGTGGGCAAAAGGGACATCACTAAGGGCATGCCCTCCAAGATGATGCTAAAAAACAAGTTCTTCTTCTTCCTTGTTTTGCTTGCTGGCCAAAAATAGGTGAGTTTTTGGTCCTACCATACACTTCTCATCACCTAACCAAAACAACAGGTCTGATCGACCAGACTGAAACCTCCAGAACCAAGAACCCAACAAAGCCTATCTTCCTTACATATGTATTGCCCTATATTTATTACAGTAATGGGAAACTGACCAACACAGAGGCAATAACCCTAGGACCGTCTAGAGAGAAACCCAGAAAACTTATCATTTAGGCATTCATATTTGAGGGTGTAATGGAAGTTTTGGTTTCTTTGTAAACTCAGTTATGCTATGTAAATATGTTTTTGTTTTAATCCCAAGTGTGGGATTTTAGTTGGGGCTTTAGTATGTCCACAGCTGATAATTTTCTCGCACAGGGCATGGTCTTTGAAAGCTGCTAATGGCTTGTGTCATGCGGCATGGAGAAGGGCATACTCTAGATCTCTGAGAATATAAATATAAGAACCCAGAAAGACAAAGTATGGCATGTGGTTGTGGTGTTTGATGAGTGGCAGTTTGAAGAGACCAGAGATGGGCAGTGTGGTGGTTAGGAGCAGACAGGTAGAGAGAAACACACCAGGTGCTGTTGGTAGAGACTGCCCAGAAGTGAAGGGGTGTGGGCCACTCTCACTACTAACCTCTCTCCTAGTTAGGGTTGGGGTGTTGGAAGGGAGAGGCTTTAAGGAAACCCAAATAATAGAGGGTTTAAAAATGAGTGCTACATGAGGGTCACCAGATTGTTTTTTGCATAAATTTTCCTTTATCTTAGGAATATGAGCTAGGGAGATAGCTCAGCCAGTGTGGACTGGGTATTACTTCCTGAGTTTAAATTCCTAGATTTTATGTAAGATGCTGTATTTAGTCCTGTGCACCCATACTTTATCACTATCAGGAGGGGGCAGTGACATGGTCACTAGAGCTTTCTGGCCAGCAGCCTAAGCTCCAGGTTCAATAAGAGTCTCTACATCAAAAGAATTGGGTAGGTAATGAAAGATAAGGACACCAGATGGTCTCCTCTGACTTCCACATGCGTGTATGAGTGCATACATCTGCACACTCACATGCATCCCTACAACTAAATTAACACACTTATACACCTAAACCTAAGCACACAGACAGGTATAAAACCACACTAACTATAATAAAGTAGAACTTGCTTTAATGAAAACCTACAATATATAGTCAAGTAAAGGCTATACTTAACAGTGGTCAAGTACATTGGGATAAAAATGAGCCATTCACAATAATCAAAAGTGCTAGGAGAAGAAAATCATGTTAGTGTCTAAACATCCACACATTTTTCGATTCACTGAACCAAACTCTTCAGTTTCTAAAAACACATAACCAAAGCTTTTGTGGCCTTTAAAATAGCTCAGTGTTTAAGGAAGGCAGTCTAAAAAAGCCAAACATCTTATTTGTGTTGCTGCTTTTGTATTCTGAAACAGAGCCTCACTCTGTGGCCAGGTTGAAATGGGATGCACTCAGTAGCTGAGGCTGGTCTTGAACTCATAGCCATCCTCTCATTGCAAATTCCTGAGTGCTGGGATGAAAGATGACAGTTACTATGCTCAGAGGTTCAATAGATTAACTGATATCAGGACACATACTGTTTTAACTTAGATGAAATATTGAACATAGATTTTTCTTAGGTAATCCAGGTCTTGATTTCATGTTCATCTTCTGATTTGTAGAATCTCTTCCCATTTAATTTGGTTTAGTTTCTTTTTTATATTCATTACACTGAATGTATTGATTTATATTTGGATATATCAGAATATGTCTGACAGAAGGTGAAGCAGGAAGACATATCTCCATGTAGTTTTACAGCCAGTGACCCAGTACCCATGATGCAAGGTTTCTTCTGCTATGACCAATGAGTGAGTCTATTATATGATAGTCTGATCTACTCTCTGCTGGACCTTGGACTACCATGCACATATCAGTACAGGTGTAAAGGTATAAACACATAATGAACAATGAGAAAATAAATAGTAAAATGGGTAGCGAGATAACTCAACAGTTAAGTTCATTTTCTGTTCTTGCACTCATATCAGGTGGCTCAAAACCACTTGTAACTCTAGATCTGTGGGATCTGACAACCTCTTTGGAAGTCCACAGGAACTCATGTGCACATCTCCAAATACACACACACACACAACAAAACAAAACAAACAAGTAAACATACTTAAAAGTAAAACAAATATTCTGAGTAAGAACATTTTGATTAGGTACTGAAAAACAGGTTGTTTTTTTTTTTTCCCTCAGTTTGAGCAGTCATCGACAGACCTATTCTAAAATCTGCAATTTAAAAAACAAAACAGGCGGTTTTTTTTCATACAACATATTCTGATCTCAGTTTTCCTTCCCCCACCTCTTTCTAGATCTTCCTCACCTCCCTATCCAGTCAAATCCACACCCTTTCATTTTCTTTAGTTAGAAACCAAACAGGCTTCTAAAATAAATGGAATAGAATAAAATAAAAACAAACCAGGATAAAACAGAAAACACAAACAAACAGAAAAAAAGGGGTGTCAAAGAAAAAGCATAACAAACACATACGGATGTTGAGATACACATCTGCATGCACAGAAATCTCACAGTTGCATTGAATCCCAGGGTGACAGCAGCTTCTGCCATGCTATGGCTTCCTTTTGTACAACTCTTCTCCCACTTTTCCCAACAAATAACAGTCTTGCAAAACTTGTATTGCCTCTGTCACATGTGGCGGTGAGCTGCCGCATCCATGCGGTAGTGAGCTGTGGCTGGGGACGATGCTGCTATTTTTTTAGTGATTTCTTTGCTCTGCTGATTTTCTAGCTTCAGTTTCTAGTTTCCAGTTCGTGGTCTTGCTGTGCGATAACGTTTTCATCATGAAAGCCTGCTAAGTAATTCCTTTAAACTAACAAAAATTCAATAACTTGATGGGGATTTTTATGGCCACCACTAGTTTATAGCAATTTTGGACATATATTTAAGCACCAACAGTCTCAGAATTCTTATGTTTCTGCACTTCGGTGAGTTTTGTGAAAGGTGGTTATTTCCTTTGGCTTTAAAATTTGCATGAACTATAATAAAATTAGACGTATGGAGAATGAGACGGTGGTGGGTTAGAAGCTGCCTCCATTTGACGGCATCTAAGAGAAGAATCAGGAGAAAGAGGGAAAAAGAAGAGATGGAGAGCTTTGTAATCCACAAAGGCAGTGATGGGATAACAAAACACCACAGAGAAAAAGGCCCCTGACAATACGACTGGGGTGACGGGGGATGGCCCCAAGAACAAGGAAGACAAAGGGAATCCAACTCAAGCTGTATTGGCAGTCCCCTTACCACACTGATGACCTGATTACTGTAAATCATCTCCCTTACTAAGACAGAATCTTCATACTACTAGGAAATTTGTTTTCCTGTTATATATATATATATATATATATATATATATATATATATAATCTACTACAGTTTATTCAATTTGTATCCCAGCTATGGCCCCCTCCCTCATCTCCTCCCAATCCCACCCTCCCTTCCTCTTCTCCCCCATGCCCCTCTCCTAGTCCACTGATAAGGGCTGTCCTCCTTCCTCTTTATTTGTTTGTTTGTTTTTGAACTGATAAATTTCTAATGTTGAGAAGTGGAACAGTTTCCATCATTTGAATAAATGAGCTCGTCACATAAATAAATGAGTATCTGCTATGAGAAAAGCAATGTTTAGTCCCAAGGAACCAACACAGATAATTTTTGCCAAGGTCTCCATTGAGAGATGTACTTCATCAAGTCTTTTCTTTTTATTTTTTCTTTATTATTATTATTATTAGTTATTAAAATTTATTTATTTTGTATCCTGGCGGGAGCCCCCTCCTTCATCTTCTCTTGGTCCCACCCTCTTTCCCTACTATATCTGTCCCCTAGTCCACTGATAGGGGAGGTCTTCCTCCCCTACTATCTGATCCTAACCTATCAGGTCTCATGAGGACTGTCTGGATCCTTTTTCTCTGTGGCCTAGTTAAGCTTCCTCACCAGGGAGAGGAGAAGTGATCAAAGAGCTGGCCACTGAGTCCATGTCAGAGACCGTCCCTGTTCCTCTCATTAGGGAAACCACATGGAGACTGAGCTCCCCATGTGCTGCATCTGAGCAGGGGGTCTAGGTCCTCTCCATGCATGGTCCTTGGTCAATTCATCAGTCTCTGCAGGATTACATGAACCAGATTTTTTAACTCTGTGTGTCTCCTTGTGGAGCTCCAGCCGCCTCCAAGTCCTTTTATCTCTCCCTTCTTCCTTTCCTGAGACTATCCCTAGGTGGCAGTTATCATCTGGAAATTACAGAAAACAAGACAGTGTTGAGGAGATGTGGGAGTAATGGAGGCAATGAGCATCTCCTTGATGGGCTTCCAGTTATGCGACACTTTAAAAGACTCTATCCTTTAAGCCACTGGGTTTCTTTGTTTGTTTCAGCCAAAGAAACACAACTCTTAAAATTCCTCCCAGTCGGTTGCATAAAAAATGTATGAGTTCATAAAAGTGCTTCAGAGTAGCCTTCCACAGAACTTCCCGATGCCCTCCACCCCGAGGTATGATAGTATTCCCTAGAGAGGGGAAAGAAAGGCAAAAAGTAGACTGATCACATTAAAAATAGCGCTTCCATCTTTCTACTTTTGTCAAGAAGCTGAGAAAGACAAGCACACTGTGCAGAAAGAAGGCTGCAATGCCCTGTTGCCTTGAGACAGCAAGTAAGTGAGTGGTGTATTTGTATGCTTGTGTCCCCGTTTCCTCCTTCTCTTCTCATGTGCCAAGGTGGTTGTGGCTCAGCGGACTGCAGAAAGTTAACGAGTGCTGAACAAGCGGGTAGTCCATACAATTCCTTCAGTCCATTAGTTCCCTAGAGAGAAGGATCAGTTTCTTTCAATAAAAAGCATCCCCTTCTTGTTCAAGGAGATGCTTGTGACTAAAACTTACTACCCTGTAGTTCACAATCAAAGAGGGCATGCTTAGCGGGTCATGTAAGGGCTTTCTCAGCTCAGTGGCTTGAGTGTTATATTTCCTCCACAAAAGCAGGTAGTCAGCAAGGATACTTATCCATTGAAGGTCAGGCTTTTGTATTATGAAACTTCTAGCAAGGGTGATAAGCAGTAAATTGCAGATCTATCACTTTTTTCCTCTGCTGGAAAGTGGGTGTTTATAAACCATCAGAATACTGCCTCTCCTGTGATTGATGGTTCACTTTGGACCACCCCTTATCGGGTTCCCACAAGCCCCTTTTCTGATGCAGCTCATGTCTGAATGACAATAGACAAGCCAATGCCATTATACACCCAACTCTCCCTCTGCATCCAAGATACTGAGATTACACATGGGATTGATTTATTGCTGCCCCCCGTAGGGACCAGTTTGTTAAGCAAGCATAAGCAAGATCCACTGTTACAAAGTGGAGCCACCAGCTCCATGTGCTCTTGGGAAGAGATAATTACCAAGTGCTCACCTTTCTAACAACCAGGCTATTTGAGGAACTGCATGTGTTTAAATATTTAGGGTGTTTGTCTATGCTATCTCTTCTTTAAGTATGCAAAAATAAGATAAAGCAAGCCTTTGGGGGAAGGGAATCTATGCGGTTTTTCAGTTGTTGAAACACAATGTGCTTCTTTTTATGAAGCACACTGAAATGATTACAAATCTCTGCTTTGGCGTGTATTTCTGAAACACCTACTGTATCTACAGCAATGAGGTTTTATGACAGCTTTAACAGTTCCTGCAAAATTTATATGTTCTACCAGTAGATCATTTGGGGGAGAGATATAAATTTTACAGCACATCAGAGTTTTATATCACCTACAAATGCCTGCTGTAGGATTCACATTATGTAGGGCCCACATTCACTCACAGTTTTCTATTCTTTACTCTTTACATTTGCCAGGCAAAAGGACCATTCAGCATGGTTCTCTTTACAGTTTGATCATTCCTCCTCCCTTGTTACCTTCCCATTTAATGTCACTCAGCCTTACTATTTGGCTATGGGACACGCACCAACATTCTCATCGATTTGCACAGGAGACAATCCACTGTCCCTCTCTCTAATTCAATATATGCTGATGACCTGAGCAAGTTAAAGAAAATTTGATAAAGGCAATTACTTTTTTTTTAAGGACTCTTATTTTCTGTTCCTGTTAATGACCCTGGGAACAGGATACTTAATACACTGTTAATACATACTTAATACACAGTTGCTTTAAGAAAGCTTCCTATGTATATGGGAAAATTCTAAGTCCATGATCACAATGATTTAAACATCTTGACATTAGGAAACCAACAGGATAATTCAGAATAAAAAGTATCACTGACCTTTTGTTGAGTATCTCATTAGATATCTGTATTTTTTGAGACAAAAGATTACAAATACTGTCAAATATATGGAGAAGGAAAAACGCTTATTCACTATTGATGGAATTACAAATTAGGATAGCCATTATGAAAATAATAGGGGCAGTCCTATAAAAGTATAAGAACAACCATGTAATATAGAAATTATAGTAGTGGGCATATACTTCCAAGAAATAAAATCATTGTAAGGAAAAATGATATCCGTTCTACCAAATTTATTATAACATCACTCATCATATCTAAAACATGGACTCATACCAATTGCCCATCAATGGATGACTGGGTAAAGAAAATGCGTTATCTGGAAACAACCCAGATGTCCCTCAGTTGAGGAATGGATACAGAAATTGTGGTACTTTTACACAATGGAATACTACTCAGCAATTAAAAAGAAGGAAATCATGAAATTTGCAGGCAAATGGTGGGACCTGGAAACGATCATGCTGAGTGAGGTATCCCAAAAGCAGAAAGATGCACATGGTATATACTCACTTATATAGACCTATAAGATAGGATAAACATGCTGAAATCTATACACCTAAAGAAGATAAACAAGAAAGAGGACCTGGGGTAAGAGGATTAATCTTCACTTAGAAAGTCAAATGGGACGGACATTGGATGTAGGAGTAAACAAGTAGCAGGACAAGAGCCAGCCACAGAGGACCTCGAAAACACTCTTCCTAGCAGTGTATCAAAGCAAATATTAAGA
>CM053754.1:9772074-9790325 GCA_028658305.1 Pachyuromys duprasi
AGAGGAGAGGAGAGGAGAGGAGAGGAGAGGAGAGGAGAGGAGAGGAGAGGAGAGGAGAGGAGAGGAGAGGAGAGGAGAGGAGAGGAGGTATCTCACTATGGAGTTTATTCTTCCCAAGATACATTTGTCTACTTTTTATTTAGAGAGAGTTTCCAACTTATTCCAAGATATTTAGTATACTCAAAGAAAAGAAAGCATAACTCCAAATGACTAAAATTAGAGTTTTGAAAATAGACTGGTCTTTTATCAAGGAAGCACATTAACAATCCTTTTGCTTGTTCTTTTGAGAATAGGAATTGGAGAACATTTTAACAAAGACTATAAAATGGAAAATGGCTGTTGTGAAGGCCATCCCTAGGGCATGGCATCGATCTTACCTTCTTGAACCCTCAGTGAGACAGTCCAGTCTTGGAAAAGAGCACTAGTACTCACAAGACAGAGTACTAGTTACAGAAAGTCCCACCCCTCTGGGAGGAAATGTAAGTGGTTAAAAGTCTCCGGATTGGGCCGCTCTGGTGGCATAATCACCCATCAGTTGCTCATACTATTTTAGGCAGCCCCTTGTCTGCACTCTTGCTGTAATTCCGATAAAACCCAATGATTCACCAAGGTAAGCTTAGAAACTTTTCTTTGGTCTGTCACTAGTGCCCTAGCTGGGTTTGTACATGTATTCTCAAGAAAAATGGAAATGGCAGGGGCTACTTTTGAAGTTTGGAAAGATAGAAAGGGAAGATAGCAGTGGAGAGGAATCTTAACCCAGCAACATGGCTGCTCTGGCAAGGGATCACATCCAAAGACCTTCTAGGTATGTGTGGTCTGGCCTTCACTAAAATAAGCTCACATTAATATTCCCAATTGTTCCTTGAAAATGTTTCCCTTATTTATTGTATTTCCTGTTTTTAGCAACACCATGGAATTGATTTAAAAAATTATGTTCATTCTTGGGATGGAATATGGAAAGGAACTGGAATTTCCGATATCTGGGACCATCAAGGTGCCAGCAGTGTCACTTTGAGGGAAAACAGCAGCCCTGCATTTTCAACACATAGTCAAATTGAAGTTTCAGAGTCTGATCCTCTGAAACCTGTTGTGACTCATTAGGTACCATTGGGAAGCAGAACAAAGCACTGGTTCCTATGAATAAACTCTGGGAGAGATGCACACAGCAAATTCCTCCTTATTGGGAAGCAGAACAAAGCACTGGTTCCTATGAATAAACTCTGGGAGAGATGCACACAGCAAATTCCTCCTTTTCTAAATATAAAAGCAGATGGGATGATGGAATGATGGAGCAGTAGGCTAAATCCTGCTAATATATGTGGCTTCGGACAAACCAGATGGCAGATAATTGAGTTATAATTCATCCAATAAGTGTTTATTGAGCACCTGTTATGTGGTAGGCACTGTGCCAGGTGCTAGGATATAAAATCCAATTACACAGACAGTATCCTCAAGAAACGTACATCCAGAGAAGAAGACAAGCACGTGGGTCAGCAATTACCCAACAGGGAGACGAAGAGGATGCTGATTACATTACTGATTACAGACATCACTTATCTGCTGTTTACTCTAAGCCTGGCATTGAGCTAAATACTTCTCATGTTCTACAACACTCACCTTCCCAACAAGTCAATGCGAAAGATCTTTGTAGTTTCCTCAACTTACAGCTGGTGAAATTGAGACTTAGAGAGCCCGAGATTTATGTTGACTATGGCATTACATTTGTGTGTTTTTCAATTAGGATGTAAGGCCTTGTCTAAGCCCATCCTCTTCACAGGGAGCTATGAAAACCTAGAAGAAGAGCAGATGAATCAGTCAGTCATGAACACTTTGAAAAAGGAGTGAGGTGACCTTTGGTTTGATGTTAAAATACGAGGCATAGCTTCATAGAGGGTGTCAAGGGATAGAGTGGGAGGAGGGCGAATATGCAAGCTGCAAACAAAAGAGAGAGCTACAGTGACTCACAGAGTTGTCACAGAATGTTGCCATGCTGAAAATTGCTCAGTTTGCAGGAAGGATGCAGATAAATGCAAATAGGAGTTGTAGGGGAAAAACGACAGAACCAGAATGAGACAGACCTAGAAATACCAGCAGGTAGTAAGGATGGTGGGCCTGGCAAGACTAGTTGAGTTTGAAATAGACTATATAGACTTGAAATCGATGGATGCATCTTCCTGTAGTTTCACCTAATCATGACCTGCTAGCACCTGGAAGGAGGGGGAATGGGTAAGCAAGGAAGAGTGAGGACCTGATTGGGAAGGTGATGTTCATATTTGGGCAACTGTCCCCCCTCCAGGTAATGAGACAGAAGCTGTTTAAGAGGAGATGAAACACAAGCACATTTGTTAAAGAAAACGCCTGCCAAGGAGCCTGACAGTTCATGCCGGTCCTTTATGACATCCAGAAACAATAACAGGAAGCTCCTAGGAAATTTTAAAGCTAGGTGCCATTTCTGAAACATATCTTACGATCTGATTTCCCTCTGCCGTATTTCTTCCATGCTCCAGTATGTCTTGCTTTGAAACCAGAAGAAGAGAGTAAGTCTAAGCAGATGCACATGTTAAATTAATTTCGCTAGGGATCAAACTTCCTTTTTTTTTCCTTTAAACTCCCCTTTCCATCTAGCTGTAAACTCCTAAAAAGTTTTGTTTTAAAGCTCTCTTGGTTTTCTTTTCTTTCAAAAGAAGGGTGCAATCACTTCATAGGATGGGTGAGCATTTCATAAAATGGTAAATATGAAACACCGGGTAGATGAAGAAGCTCACAATTATTTTCCAGATGACTGCGGACCTGACTTTTCAGTATTTTCATTCCTTTGCCATTCAGAAAGCTGACTATCTGAGTCTGAAGCCAAGGCCCTGTGGTAAATGAAAACATTTCTATGAATTCTTTGGAACTGCAGCCTTCTGCTGATGGCTCTACATGCTCATCAAGAAAGAAAACAGGAAACTCTCCCCTGGCCAAGTATACAAGCTCTTCAGGATGATTTATCCCTACTGATGAATTCCAGGCTCCTTGAAAAAATCCAGTGTCTACTTTTTCTAGGAAGCTGAGCACTCAGGCTAGACATTAGATCTGACTAATCAAAAGGTGAGGTTACTGAGTTCATGTCAGAGACAGCCCCTGTTCCCCTTACTAGGGAACCCACATAGACTCTGAGCTGCCATGGGCTACATCTGTGCAGCATTTCTAGGTTATCTCCATGCATGGTCCTTGGTTGGAGTATCAGCCTCAGAAAAAACCCTTGGGCCTAGATTTTTTTGTTCTGTTGCTCTCCTTGTGGAGCTCCTGTCTCCTCCAGCTCTTTCAATCTCCCCTTTCTTTCATAACCCTGAACTCTGCCTAAAGCTTGGCAGTGAGTCTCAGCATCTGCTTCAATACCTTCCCCTGAGGGTGGAGCAGCCTTACCAGGCCACAGAGAAAGACAATTCAGCCAGTCTTGATGAGACCAGATGGGCTAGGGTCAGAAGGGGAGGAGGACCTCTCCTATCAGTGGACTATGGGAGGGGCATGGGAGGAGAAAAAGGAGGGAGGGTGTGATTGGGAAGGGATGAGGAGAGGGAGCTACAGCTGGGATACAAAATGAATAAATTGTAATAAATTTTAAAAAATAAATTAAAATTTAAAAAGATGGGGTTACATGGAAGATTGTCTTTTCTGCTGTGTCCTTGGCAGTAAGACACTGCTTCTTGGATTATAGAATTCTCTGCTGCTTCTTTTTGCTAATAAACAGAACCTGAAAGGACCTGGGTGGCTCCTAATTTACATAGCAATTAAAGACCTGCCCTCATCCTTGGTCATGGGTGGATCAAGCAAAAGGATAGTGTTGAAACCTGAATGAGGCTATTGAAATTATAGATAAGTATAGATACCCAGGTACAGACAGGGGGTCCAGGGAATTGGAATGGAAAATCCTCATTATTATTCAAGCCACACAGGAATCTTTGGAGACCATAAGGACTACTGTTTTTCTGTACCAATTGCCATCTTCTTGATGAGTGTACTCGATTTGTAGGTGGGCTTGGGGAATCCTAACCCTTGAATACTCAAAAATTTTTTAACTTAGTCTTTGAGCTTTCAATACTATCATTAGCTTTTATTTAATGAATAGATTTGATAGGCATAATAGCTCTCTAACTAGTTTCTCAAGAACTGGATTCTACCAGAAATCAATGGCACTATTTGTCATTGACAAATAGGCAATGAAGTTTGAACTAAAATTAAGGCTTGCAAGATGCTAGCTTACTAAAGAAGATAAACTTCACTCATAAGAGGGAGTAGCTGCATCAAAATTAGGAGTGAAGCCCATATTGGTGAGAAAATATGTTCAAGAAAGGCTGTCACTCCCTCTACCTCCAAATAATTGAGACAACATAGCCCAGGCTATCCTCAAATTCACTATGTAGCTGAGGATGAAGCTGACTTCCGTTGCCCTTGCCTTTCCCTCTGGAGTATTGGGATAACAGGAATATGCCATAACAGCCAGTGCTGACAGGGATTGAACCAGGGCCTTTTGCACACCAGGCAAGCACTCTAATCGCTCAGCCTTATCTTTGGCAATCACATTCTGTACATTTTAAGAAACAAAACTAGAAGGAAAGGAGTCTGACATCTTGGCAGAGGTTGAATCACTTGAGATCTCTTTTGTGACAATAGAGTTAATATTAACACACAATAGCAGAATATTAACTAAACCAAACTGAAAAGGTGGCAGAACCCCCATTTGCAATCCTGTACAGGGTTACAGCAATAAACACCCCCACAGACCCTCAGCAGGGACTCCCATTTCCTAATAACTTCTCTAGGAACCTGAGTCATCCATGTAGCTGCTGAGGACTGTCTATGTAGCTTGCCATCATATTCTCTTCAAAGCACTGTTTGAGGGAGATTTCTTCTTCTTTGGTGTTTTTCTAAAATCCAAAATTCAATGAAATCTTGGCAAGCCTCTCTTGAAGAACTACCTGTTAGCTCTCCTATTGCAAGAGCAGAGCCACAGGTCAACCACCCTGGAGTTGTTGGAAATGACATCCACCATGGAGCATGTGTACACCACCAGTGTCGGCTGAGAAGTGGAGCAAGGACCAGACAATCTCCAGAAACAGACGAACAAACTCATCTACAGATGTCAAAATGTAACTAGAGATCTAATTATATAGCCTTACTTTACAAATTAGCAGAGAAACTGATGAAATATTCTACAAGTGCGCTAAATGACAGCTATCACATTGAGTTTTGCTATTATTAAAAGGCAGGGTAAAGAAAAAAAATACTGATATATACCCCTCCCCGCCAAAAAATAGTTACAGAAACCTGTAGCTTTTATTATTTTTGTCAAGTATTTTTCAAAAGTATTTTTAATGGTCCATGATGTTGTATAAAGTACCTCCATTTTGAGAAACTCAGCAGCTAGAAGGATGTATCGCACAGCGACCCCCTGTCTATAATTCATTATAGAAACTGTAAATCACTCTGCAAACACAGACTCTGCAGGAGGAGAGTCTGTCTGCAGGGACATGAAAATAATGTCACCATATACCTACAATGTAACATGGTGCTCATCGGGTTATATAGGAGGAGAATATCAGAGACATCCATGGGGACCTCATAACAGAAGAAGGTGGCTATATCAGGGCACAAACCTAACTCTTAAAGTGTAGGGACAAACAATGGAGAGCTCAAACAAGTCAGTTTATACCCATTTGTCAGCTCTCTACTCTTGTATTATAATTCATCAAGGTAAAGGTAATTGCTTACAAAAGAGATGAAGTTAGAATGGTTTCTAAAAACTCCTGTGCAGTAAAAGGAAGCTCCTTCTCAGCAAACAAAATTAAAAAAACAAACCCAAATGCAATGGGTCCATTAGATGGCATGTTGTATACTGTGCATTTCATATTAACAGAAAAGCAGCCTGGAATTAGCCTACACATACATCTGTGTTTAACTTCAATCATCAATTGTATCCCATTTGGCTGAGATAATTGCATTACGGGTTTAGGAGAGGAAAAGCCCAAAGCAAAAGAAACTGTAAGGTGGATGAGATATGATTATGCAATAGATAGATGTGCCACATCATGTAATTTGTACCCATACCACATTACACCAAGGAATAAGCTGATTATTCAACCCTTAAAAGCCCCGCTCTTATCAAAGAGTCATAATTATAGTCCTCAAAGGCAAAATCATTATGTTGGAGGTCTCACAATTTCTCTTTGGGGAATGGCATCACCTTTGAAGTGTCCTTGGTAATTACACAGCAACTCCTTGTCGTGGGGGCTGTAGCTAAGCAAACCAGAATGATGCTGGTAGAGTCCATGCTGTCTCAAGCAAGTACCTAAATGACCCCATTGGGGTCATGGCTGTCTCACTGGCCACAGTGAGTGACATTTCCTGGACATGTTTTTTCTTGGGAGTGATTCATGCACTTCCTTGTTACATAAAGGTAGTGGAAGATTAGCTATCACGTGACAATTGGGAAGTACCAGTGATATATCTTTTTGGTTTCATAACCAGAAGACCAGCTGTGCCATGGTGACCTGCCTTGGCAAACTCTACCGGCAGCTGGCTGAGTGTGTCACTCTTGGCAACTACCCACCAGTGGTTCCCACCTGTGGTCATACAGAATTTGTCAATGATGCTTCTTCCATCCATAACTCTGTGGGATAATCTGGCCTGTTCAAAATAGCCAGGCAGGGTGCAGGGTGCTTGATCTAGTGCAGCTTTTTCTTATGCAATTATTTCACACATAGCTTTTTATTCTCCTAATTTCATACACAACCACCTGAGAAGCTAACTAACTCTAGAAATTACTCTGCTGTAGAAACACAAACTTGTAAGACATTAGAATATAGTTTTTCATTCAAACCTGCTCATTGAAGAATCCATTGTTTTTAATTCTTCCCCTCTCTCCCTCTTTGTATGGTAGCTGAAGCCACACTGTTTGTTTGTGTGTTTGTTGAGTGTGTTTGTGGATGACACACTCAGAGGAATCTTATTAATTAAGCTGTGACATCATAAAATCAAAGAAATTAGAATTGGAGAGGATCTGTGGCAGGGGTTCATGTTGGCTCATCATCAACTCCATGTAGATGGGATTACTTTTTATCATATTTACTCATTCTCTATCCACTTAAGCAGAAAACAGATCAAATATGTTTTTTTTTTAAAACATGGCCCAACTAGTGTTATCACAAAAGGTCCCAAAGGAATTGGCAATACCTCTCTTGAATCAGAGTGATGAATACTTCTCTGTGGCCTTTCTGCTATAAATACAAGACTCATCCCAGGTGGCATGCTTGTATTATTGGACAGACTTTAATCTTAGCATTATACAGGCCCACATTTTTCCATTGCCAAACACTATTTGCAGTTCTGTCCCAGATGTAACAACCTAATCAAAATAGAATTTCATAGAGCACTACATAGAGGATTGGCTTCTGGGGACTGTGCAACAGGTGTCTGGCTGTTTATTGCCTTCTTTTATGAAACTTATACAATGCAATTGCAAAGTGCACAGTGAATACTGGGACTTGACTCATAAGTAATGAATTGTAAATAATAAGGTTTAGCATCAGCCAGAAACATTTTCACATACTCAAATGCCAGCATTCTCAACCACAGTGCCTCTGACGTTAAATCAACACGGTGCGTGTTCACCTTTTTCCATCGTCCTTCTCAATGACACAGACTGCCAACTAAACTGTAGCCCTGACAATGAATATGCCCATGATTAGAGTAGAAAAGAGAAACCTTTTGTGGACAATAGAGAAAGAAAGGCCTCTTATCAGGGCACCCTGATACAGAAATAGTTCAAGGATAAAAGAGCCATTTAGAAATGACAAAGGAACAAAATTCTGAACTTAAATCATTTTGGAAAAGGATCTGCTTACACAATGTGCTGGAAACCTGTTGTCAAAACACTGTTCTCTGGAAGCTCAAGAAAAGCAGTCTCTTAGATGTACATCCCAAGTGCTGGTGCCATAACAGCACCATTGAGCTTTTCTTCTGACCTCATCTTCAAGGTCAAGCTGTCGTTCCCACCAGCTCTCTGCTTTCCTTCGAGCTGTCTTTCCTCTGGCATTTTGAGGGAATACATTAAATGTCATAACCACAGAAACTTTAAGCAGCAATGATGTAAGTAGATGGAAATTTACCAACCTTCTTATCAACATCAGCGGTGAATCAACTTCTCAGGTTTATAAATGTGGAAATTGAGGCCGAGAGATGCTACCAGATCTGCTCAATGAGCTGGGTTGTACACACTAAAGCAAAGCCAATAGCCCAAATCTGCCACTCCTCACTGAGCGCACTTCCCCTTAAATAACAAAAAGGAGACGTGATGTTCAAGTTTGCTTAAAGAAATGTGCAGTGTGAAAGCATGATGCACTTTTTTGAGAAAAGCACCCTACCTCGCTCACCACACACCACTGCCGCTACCGCATTCGAGTTTCTACACACTACTATACTTGTAGCACTGAGATACAATGATCAGTTAATTGAATTTTTGTAGCAGATGGTGGAAGTTTATAAATTGCTTCAATTAATGAATAAATAAAAACAAACTGTTGCTCTCATTAGTGTCCCTAAAATATGTAAATAGCACACATTTATTTTCATGGCTCCCAGCTGGAGAGGCTGAGGCCCACAGAGACTCAGGTTGCTTCCAGGCAGGTGAATATGGGACACTTTCAGTCATGGAAGCGCTAACAGGCTATGACTCATTCTTTCTTATGCAGAACAAAGCTTAAGAGGGCCTGTTTACAGTCCTTTCTTCCTCTCTCCTTATCTGCTGTTCCGTAATCTAATTTGGCTTTGGCATAGAACAAGTTACACAAGCAGTGAGGGCCTGGATCCCAGTCAAGACTTTGTCCTTCCCTTTCAGAAAAGTTTCACATCCACAGGCCAGAGACAAAGAGGGACTCTTGCAACAACTGCAGGAAGATAGGGTCCACCACCTTGAAAGCATTAGGAAGCGTCTAGATGTTCTCAGTTCACTCTAGAAGGAACTGGGTCACTGCGTTGTTCGTGGCTTGGCACTTCTCGGACTCCTAACATCTGGAACATCTCTGCCTCTGTCATCCTCTCTGAGAAGACCCTACAGCTATTCTTGTGCACCACAGCGGTACTGAGGCAGGGCCAGATGTTCCAGAACTTTTTGTGGGGTAGCCTCAGACTAGAAGCATTTCATTGGTTAGTGCGTGTCACATTTGAATGTCATTTTAGGCAATTAATATTTTATTTATAAACACTTATAAATATTTATCATAAATTACAGTTTAAATGGCAGCTCATGAGAAAACAAATCTATTACATTTGTACTAAAAATTCCTTGGATGCTTAATTATGGGACTATTTAGACAGACTGTTAAAATTTCATATCAGCTCCGTGAGGAGTCAGGGACAAACCTAGTTAGACTCCCTCATTTAACCAAGGGAAGAACTTTGAGATGATGCCACACAAAAAGAGGAAGTCCAGCTGTAAATCCTACATCTGGTAGCTAAATACATCTGGCTTTGTGTCAGAGAAGCCAAAAGAGATTTCAAAATCTTTTCTTTAAACATTTTAAGAAAAGACAGACTCATTCTAGATAAATGTCCGACCCTTACTTACAGTCAAATTATTACTTGTCCTTAAATGTATCTCACTAAGTATCCTCAGTTTCTTCAGCTGTTTTAATCAGAGCCCAAACACAATTGGCAGTCCAATTTTTCAACCAGGAAGACAAATAGTTATTGCCTGCATTGATCTGCTGTAGAGCACAGCAGCTCACCATATCTGTTCTTAAAATATAATTGAAGTGTTCTATTTTGAGGTCAATGGTTTAACAAAGCACAAACATCTATGTATAAATTATCCTCTGCTATGGATTTAAATTTAGGGCTAAAAGATTGTAAGATGAACTAAGTTATCTTTAATGACTAACAGAGATTTCTCTGAGAATGAGTGTAATTGTAACTGTGTATTTTCTCACAACTACTGTAATGTTTGATTGACTTCAATGCAGCCTTTGGGTTTGGATGGTGGTTCTACACAGTGCTCTTTTAGCCTTCATGCATTTGAAGGGTTAAAAGAACAGTAACCAACTTGAAAAGAGAGTTGCAATCCCTCCATGTAGTTCCAAGAATTGTTCTTTGGAACATTCTGTGTTCATCACAATATGTCTTTCTGTTATGGTTACCTTAATTGATCTTGACTTCGGTAGCGGACATGTTCACTCTCCTATGCCACTAAACTGTTTGAAATAGCATTATGACCAGTTAGGGTCATCTTGTGAATGTTAACTTCCACCCTGCTCCCTTACCTGCTTTTAATGATATGAACTATATTTTGAAAACTAAAATTATTATTCATAGTGGAGAATCATATAATATAAAAAGGATAGGCTGAATATTTTTGCCTAGCCAAATCAAGACAGAGATTGCTAAGATCTTGGAAACCAAAGATGAAAGAAATTTTGGAAGATAGGTCATGTAGTGATCACTGACCGGTTCAGCTCTGAAGAAAGCGGAGGGAGTTTTTGAGTGACTTTCAGAAGATTATCAGACATACTAGAATTCCTACTTCTTCTATCTCCAACCCCACACCAATACCCAAGTGAATAGCCTTGCGTAGGTTTCAAGTGGGAAGCACATTGTTGTGAAATCTTTGCCATAAGGCAATAAACACTGTCCACCTTAACAGTCAGGGAAGATAGTCTGTATATGATGGCAGTGAGCCACAAGGAATCTGTTTACAAGTGCAAATTTGAATCATTTGTCTAGTTTTCTCATATATATATATATTCATTACAATTCAGTGTTGTTATACTTTATTTAAAAAACACAAATTGCTATCATTCTCCAAGGCAGGCGTGAGACCTATAAAGCTTTTCCAAAAGCTCCTCTCCATCATTCCATGAATTGTGAGGGTTTGTTGTTGTTGTTGTTTTCGTTGGAGGGGGCACGGATCTGTTTTTCATTTGTTTGTGTGTTTTCTTGCTTGTTTGCTTTTTTATTCCAGAAATAGTGGCTATTTTTACAACTCAACTTTTTTATTTTCCTTTGAATCACACCCAGGAAGCAATGTTTGTGACTATGCTAGTGTGTCACCTAGCTTCTATTTATTACATCTTAAGGTTTAAATATCAACTCTGACAAACAAAAGAAAAGCAAATGTCCCTAAATTTCCTGAAGGGCTGAGCATCAAGCCCAAATTATTATTGTTTATGTCTCAGCTTTAGCAGCTCCTGTGTCTCCATGGTCTGCTGTGTGCCGGGCTGGCAATGATGGATGGCCATTACGGCAGCTTATTGGAAATGGCTTGATTTATAGCCTGCTCTCCTGCCTCAGTCTAATGGCTTCATTTCTTTCCTCCAGTGCGTGATGCCACCGCCAAGGTCATTGCGCCAATGGCCTTTTGTTGTTACTCTGCTGATGGCCACTATGCCTAGGAGTCAGTGAAGGGGGGTAGCAAACAGGAGGGGTGAGGAGCATGAGGGTGGGAAGGCTCCAACCTTTACATTTTAATTTTTTCCATCTCAGCCCCTGATAACTGCAGTAGAACAGTAGATTAAATGCTGTCTTCTATTTGCTTCCCGTGCTTGCCAGACAAGGGGCTGCTTTATGATCCTCAGTGGGGAAGTCTATTACTCACCTCTACTTTAAATGACCAACATCAAATATATACAGCTCCCATTAAAGCTGAGATCAATAAAAATGCCATTAAGATAGTAAAAGTTGCTGATATTAGTGAAGCCCCCAAACAAAATATTTGATTTTCTTTCAGGTTGTTAGTGAGATGGAATACGAACACATAAGTGAAGGGAGAACTGGCCATGCCCATGGTCAATAATTTATCTCAGAGATTCATTCAGCCTCTCACCCAATATTTCCCTCCTGTCTATTGATTCCCCATCATTATTTGTCATAAGCTGTCCTAACTCAAGGAGAAAATATGCCCTGCCGGTCCAAGGGGAGTCATACCTGGAGAAATAGAAAGGAATTTCATTAAAAGCTAGAAAGAACTGCTGCAGTAGTGAGAAACTCCAGCAGCAAGTTGAGGGACTTTTGTTAGTCTCCAGGCAAGTGGTCGGAGGCTCAGCCGCGCCATGTGGGCACCTTGGGAATGGCAGGCGGAGACGGTAGAGAATGGGGCTCGAGGGAACTCAAAGACCTTTCCTCTGTGAGATTTGAGTTTCCAGAGGCAATGTGTACATGCATCCAAGCAAATGCACGGGCACATGTGTGCAGATGTATTCCTTTCACAAGTTCCCTTTCTCCAGAATGTTGCCAGTTTATTTATGAACTGGACTTTCCTAAGTGCTAGATAGAGGCCAGTGGTTTCTAAGACACCTGAGTGAAAAATCAGTCAAGTTTACACCAATGGCAACATGTCTGCCCAAACTGCTAATGCTCAAGGAATGACTTTGGGGACCATTTTTGTTTTGTTTTGTTTGTATGTCTATTGTGGTGATTTGAATTAAAATGGCCCCCATAGGCTCATAGGGGGTGGTGATACTAATAGGAGGTGTGACCTTGTTGGATTAGGTGTGGCCTTACTGGAGGAAGTGTGTCACTGAATGTGTATATAAGGTTTCAGAAGCCCAAGCCAAGCCAGCTGTTTCTCTCTCTCTCTCTCTCTCTCTCTCTCTCTCTCTCTCTCTCTCTCTCTCTCTCTCTCTCTCTATTGCATGCAGATCCAGATGTAGAGCTTCCAGTTCCTTCTCCACACCATGCAGGCCTGTGTGCTGCCATACTTTTCACCATGATGATAGTGTGCTAAACCTGCGAACCTGTAAACCAGCCCAATTAATTGTTTCCTTTTATAAGAATAGCCATGGTCATGATGTGTCTTCATCGCAATAGAAACCTTAACTAAGACAGCTATTTGTTTAAGAACAACTTCTGACAGGGACACTTTAATGGAATGCGTGTTTGTAGTGTGAATTTGAATAGAAATCTTTGAAATGGGTTTTAATGATTACTTGATAGCTTGTTCAATGCACATCCACAAATGAATGATAAAATAATTTCTTAAGCTATATTTTCTTAAGTTAACCAACTTGTCTTACAGATGGTCTAATTTAAAATTTCCCAAATTTTAATTATGTTCAATGTGGAATATAAAACCATAGCAGCCTTAAAAAATCACTTTGTTTTTATTTGTGTGTGTGTGTGTGTGTGTGTGTGTGTGCATGCACCACATGTGTGTATGTGTGTACTCACAGAGGCCAGAAGAGGGCATTGACATCATTTGGAGCTCAAATTACAAGTAGTTATGTACCTCCTGATGTGGATCTGTATTGTGCTTCTCTTCAAGAGCAGTAGATGTTCTTAACCACTGAACCATTCCTCAAGCCTCATCACCACAATTTTTGAAAGTGAAAGGAACAGAAAGGAGTGTTCTAAGGGTCCCACCGTTTGGTATTGTGACATGCCATGCCACTGCTGTCTACAAATGTGCAGGGTCACATTTGTAGCTCTCCTGGGACTCATGCAGCTCCTGGGCTCTTCATGCCTGAGTCCTAGTTCCCTTCCTTTGCTTACTAAGAAGAACGAAACCATTGCCACCAGTGTTTACTGTAACGCTTACTTTGTCAGACATGATACTTAGCAAATCACATCTTCATGACACACATAGTAAGGAGGTGACCGACCGGTTTTTACAGATGTAAAAGGCCTGTTTTTACAGAGGTTACGTAAACTGCTCAAGATTACATTGCAAATACCTGTGGCATAAAAATTTACACAAAGCCCTGATGTATTTCTCAGCTAATCTGTACTGGAAACTTGAAATCCATTCAATGAGTTGGACCAGCTCATTGAACTGGAGGAATTCATGGCTAACAAGTATTTGGAGGTCATGTTGAGACTGTTTCTATCATGAGATTTGCTAAAGATGAATTTTCTTCAGATTATCCTTGTCCAGCTCAGGTCAGGGTCATGTGCTCAGTGGTATACTAGGACTGTCCACTCCACTGTGAAAGCAGGTAGCACATGATTCCAGCTGGCTTGCACACCTCTGTTGCATTCTGCATCCTCTGTAAAAGGCAATCTGTGTCTAGGATTCACCTTTTGTTCACTGTAATGAGCAGACACAGCAGTTGCTTCTGTCATGCTTGCTGGGTGATGTGGCCTAGAAGGACCAATTCACCTACATCTAGGGAAGCTGTCCACCCACAGTTCTCAAGTATAAAGTCACACCTACCAGGCCTGCTTCTGCGACATCATTGTGCCACTATAGACTCTTGCTGTTGAAGAGGCTTGGATCTCTGTTATGATGCTGGAATTTTCTTTCCTCTGCTGTTGCTAAACTATCTTAACAAGGCTAACAAGCAGGTTGGTGTGGGTGAGTGCAACCAATATCCAGAACTTCATTCTACAAAACCAAAACTGTGCACTCATACCCCTTTCTCTCTGCCTCCCTCCTACTCCTGGAAACCGCCAGTCTAGCCCATTGGTAGGAATTTTGATAATTTTAGATAACTTCTGGGAATGAAATAAAATAGTTTCCCTTTTTGTGATGGCTTATTTGGCACAGCATCCCCTGGGATCCTACATACTGTAGTGTGTGACAATGTTTCTTTTTTTAAAAGAATGGGTGAGACTTAGAGTTTGTTTAGCATTCATTCACATACTGATGAGCAATTTATGTTGTATCTACCTCTTGGCTGCTGTGACCAATTCTTTAAATATGGGTGAAGAATTCTCTTCTAGGTCTTATTTTCAATTATTTTATTTATATATGTAGAGACTCAATTGTTGTGTATTATGCTGTTAGCATTTAACATTTCTGGATCTGTTATAGTGTTTTTCATAGCAGCTGTGCCATTTCACACCTCCATCAAGAATGCACAAGCATTCCACTCTTTCAGTCTCTACCTATTTTCTTGTATCGAGTAAGGGGAAAAGAGACAGTCTCTGACATGAACTTGGTTGCCTGTTCCTTGATCACTTTTCCCTGGTGGAATGACTTTGCCAGCACACAGGGGAAGAGGATCCATGCAGTCCTGGTGGAACCTGATAGGATAGGGTCAGACAGTAAGGGAGACTAGGGGAGAGGGATAGAGGAGGAAGAGGGAGGGTGGGTTGGACCACAAGGAGAAGAGAAAGGAGACTACAGCAGGGACACAAAGTGAATAAAATGTAAATAATAATAAGAAAAAAAAAGATCATGTGGGATAGAGGATTCCAAGTCAAGTACTAAGGAAATGAGGACATGGAGCCAGAATTTCCTCCCTGTGCACAAGTTTGAGAGCCCAGAAAAGCCAGAGCTTCTGTTGATTTCATGCCAATGTTGAGTACAAGGTTATCGGTTGCTTTTAAACATTATCAGTGGTGTATATTAATGAGAGGCTATGTGCCAAACATTGTTTTAACTATTTTACATGTATTAACTCACTTAAAGCTCACAAATACCTCATAAATAATTCTTCTCCTTCTCCTCCTTCTGTTTTCTTCTTCTATCATGGCACAAGAAGTTAAGAAGAACAAAATCTGGTGGCTCTGCAGTGGTAGGTTGGGGTCTGAACAAAGGCATACTGCCTTCCATGTACATGTTATTCATCTTAACTCCTGATTCCTTCGTTCTATAACATGTCCTCCTTTAGGAAGCCCCAGAGCCTTGCTGATGTACAAGGCACTAGTGAGAAGCAGAGAACAAGCTCCACTTCTGGTACAAAGCATTTACATTTGAACCAGGCACAAGATTAAGAGTTGGGAGGGTGTTTTCTGCCTTTGTCTTCTTTCCTTGAAAGCCACAGGATGCTTGCATTTGCAGAAGATCAAAGACAGCAAAGGAGTTTTCTGAAAGGAACTTCTCTCTAGTAGCACTTTCACAATCAGCAGAGGAAAAATCCCTAGCTAGCTGCTTGAACGGAGAGCCCCTGCATTTTTCACCTAGCTCATTATAAAATCTTTACACCAAGGACCTTCACTCTCATAATATCAGCTTGAGCTCATAGTTAAAAAGTAAATTTCTCCATATTCAGATACTTCACTTAAAGCCTGGAAGGAAAGAGCAGTATTGGAGTTTCCTATGGTCTTTAAGTTGCTAATATATCAAGTCAGAAAGGGAAGCCCACTCAAGTATAGAGAAGTTGGATTCTGCAATGTGTCAGGAAGATACTGGTTATTGGTGTAAAATGCCTTGGCTTCTATGCCTGTCACATGCTTCTCTTGGATCTTGTAAGAAGCCAATGCCATATATCACATCGAAGGTAAGTAACAGCAACTTCCCACAATGAAGGAGTGAATGTATAGAATGCTGAGACACAAGGTCTTCAGCATCCAATCATGCTTGGTCTCTTCTCTTTGTGTTTTTATTTCTGCTTGTCTTCCATCAATCACCTCCACAGTCATCAACCTGCTTAAAAACACATAGAGAACCTTTAAAGCAAATTCTTCACCTAAGCAAGTGAACATTTATTAGATAGTCATAATGATATTCCAGGCGAAGCCATTGGTCAAGGTTCGTTTGACTAGGGAGACTTCAACAAAAATAGTTAACCTTACAAATGAGGGCTTTGCTTCATAAGTTGGTAGTAGAAACAGGGCATGGATTTGTGATTGGGAGAGTTTTTCCTACTCTGAAAGCACACTTATCAAAGACAATGACAGACCCGCCTATTGCAAAACTCAGGGAGGTAAATCATGCTTTTAGCTTCAGAGCCTATAATGAGTACAACATTTATATTGGTTAGCTGGGGGAAACAGCTTTGCAGTAACAAATGCATGCCACTGATGTGAATACTGAGAATAGGAAGGTAAAGACAAGTTTTTGTTTTGATAGACATGAAATCTTAAAGCCATTTATCCATCAAATACAGCTCTAAAAGTCCCGAGAAGAGTGAGCACTGTCATTTCAGAGTGAATGTCTTGAGACCTCTGTTTGCCTAGAGCCCAGCACAGAGCAGAGGTGGCATCTGACACACCTTGACAACTCAAACTCTGAACCTTTTTACTGCTCAAGTTCTGATTAGCGAGTGAAAAGCCCTGAGGAAGAATAAAGTGTTCAAACTCTCCTGGCACTTGCCAGGTGCCAACTCCTTGACCCTTTCACTACCCAAGGCATAACAGCCTGGAAGGCTGAGACATGAATCACTGAGCACTGAGGAGGGTAACCAGCTTAATTCAGTGACCTTATCAAACAGAAAAGGATGGAAAAAGCACCCCACACTCACTCAGCTGCTTAAAAAGATTCATTGGGTGTGACAACATTAAGTCTTGCCTTGCCCCAGGTAGAAACAGCATTAAACTCAGCTTGTGGTGTCTCTGAAGGAGGAAGTCTGGACTTTTGACCTCAGGAAGCAGAAATACAAATTTACTCTCCCATTAGCAGACGAAGAATGTGAGGGCAGTGACTCGGTAGGACTGCAGCTTTAGCTGCTATTAGTACTCTGTTGTATAAAAGGTGGTGCTTGACCATTGGCACTACAGAAAGGACCAAAACCCAGAGTTTTGCCCTTGACATATGCCTGAACTTTGATGAACAACCTTGTCAAGCTTTGGCTTCCTCATTAATTAACTGGGCCAGGAGTTTCCGGCTGAGACCAGATTCCGCAAGGGACATTCTGTAACATCCAGGTACATTTTTCAGTAATTGCTATTGGGGATGGCTAAGAAAGATGACTAGGATCTAGTGGTTAGAGGCCAGGAGTGCTGCTAACTACCGTTCAGCACTTAGTGAATGCCTCTAATGCCAATGATGCGAAGCGTGATTGGAAAAAGCTGAAGCTGGGGTTCCTTTGAGAATCTAGTATACTCGATCATATGGGATCATGTCAGAGTTCCAGTATCAGAGCAAGTTTCTGTTAGTAACGCAAGCATACTTTCATAAGACACCAGAGAGTTTCTATCTAAGGACAATTCAACTTCTGCTTCTATTTATACAGTTTATATGCACATAATTTATTTTTTCATTATTTTAATTTTATTTTTTAAATTTATTACTACATGTATTTTTAAATCTATTCACTTTGTATCCGGGTTGTAGCTCCTTCCCTAAGTTACACTTGTGCGCACACTTACCTCCAAATGCCCAAATGTCATTACCCACGGAAATGAACTGGGCATAGTCATAGAGTCAAGCTGTGGGAGATTCTGGGTACACTCCACAGACCCAAGTCTGTGCTTGGCATGAGAGCTGACTTCTGGTCTGAGAGAGGAGGCTATGACAGTGGTAGCAGCCCTGCTCCAGAATCATCTTTTCTCAGGTGCTTTGCGGGGAAGAGCAAGAGCATCTCTCTGGGCCACCATTTAACTGGCCTATTTCATGG
>CM053754.1:9790825-9806714 GCA_028658305.1 Pachyuromys duprasi
GGGATCTAGCCAGGCTGATACTTCCTGGAGTGTATGGGGGAGGGTCAAAGAGCCAGCCATTGAGTTCATGACTGAAACAGTCCCTGTTTCCCTTACTAGGGTCTTCAGTTGGACACCGAGCTACCATGAGCCACATCTGAGCGGGGGCTCCAGGCCATATCCATACATGGTCCTTGGTTGGAGAAACTGTCTCATATAAGACCCCTGTGCCCTGCTCAGTTTAGTCTTTGTGGAGCTCTTGTTCTCCCCAAGTTTCACTAACTTCCCCTATTTTTATTATTAATTCCCGCCTTCTGTCAAAGGCTTGCTTCTTGTTGGATTTTATCCCCAGAGTTTCTGATGTAGAGAGTCTGGGTTTTGCTCCAAGAATTAGCATTTCTTACAAGATTCCATTGCTGATTCAAGACCACTGAGAAACTACAGCTTCCTACCAAATCTAGACTCAACACTCTATATTTTGATTATTAGCATTAAAGATTCTTCACTGTGTAGCCCATAACTAACTCATATGTACACTAAAAACCATGAGAAAAATTTTGCTTTCTGATCAAAATGTACTACATCAAATGCCTGGAAAGAAGTAGCCCCATGCCTTTAGTCCCAGCTCTGGAGAAGCAGAGGCAGGTGGATCTCTGTGAGTTCAAGGCCAGCCTGAACATCATAGTGAGCTCTATGCCAGCTGGGACAATATAGTAAGACCATGTCTCAAAAAAGAAGAGACCCCAAGGAATCTGAATTTTAAGCAGATTTTTTCCTTAAATAATTCTAATGTTCAAAGTTGGAGATCTACTGATAGATACCTTAAATATTACCAGAAAATATATTGTTTTTGTTATGCTAGTCATTTTTTAAAAATCTGTTATATTTTGAACTTTATAAAGTGTTGCCCAGTGTGAGAGTCTGTATTTGAAAATACACTTAAATGCTACATTGATAAACATAGCATTATTACAACTCAAAATTAATCTTCCCGAAAGTAGAACCATCTAAGGTCAGTTTCTCTGTAGGGTTTTGTTGTTGCTATTAGCCTTTTATTTTATTTTTTGCCTCTAACCCACTTATTATAAAGATAAACACAAATTCAACAAAGACTCATTTATTAAAACCAAACAAACAAAGAGTAGCCTGTGGTATCTGTGTAGCTTGCATCCATGCACTCAACCAAGTCAACTTCAAAATGTTCCTGAAAAATGGTTGCACCTGTGCTAAACACAACTTACTTTTTTGTCATCACTCTCCAAAAAATACAGTATAACAGCTGTTTTACATAACATTTACATTATGTTACATGTTGAAGTGCCCAGGAGGATAGCCTGAGATTCTATGCAAATAATATGTCATTTTATACAAAGAATTTCTGTACTTCAGATCTGGTGTCCCCAAATAGTCTTGGAACAATCCTCCAAGGCACAGAAGGGGGGTTGCATATATATCTGTAGCACAGGGGAAAAATACATCAAAAGAAGCAGTATAACAGCCAGAGAGACAGCTCAGTGGCTGCAAGTGCTTGCTGCTTTTCCAGAGGACCAGCATCTAATCCCCAACACCTGTCACGTCAGCCAGCTGAAAACCTGTAAATCTAGCAGACAGCCTCTTGTGGCTTCCTAGGACATCCCTGCACATGTGCACACGGACACAGATACAAACACATACATACAGATAAAACTAAACCTTAAAAATGCATTTTCTTCCTCACACTCCTTCCTGTTCCCTCTCATCCCGTTCCCATTTATTTGGTCCTTCCACTTTCCTTATTCTCCCTTTTGCCTTCATCCTACCTATGTTCTGTCCTCCTTTCCTTGTAATACCCCATGACCTCTGATGGGGTTCTTACTCCTATGGGAGCTGGATCCAGTTTAAACATACATGCACAAAGATTCAAAGCTAGCAACCACATGTGAGTTATAACATGTGGTGTTTGTCTTTCTGAGTCCAGATGACCTCATTCAGCATGATTATTTCTTGAGCGGAAGAGGCTGCTCAGTAGTTAAGACCAGATACTGTTCTGAAAGAGGACTGGGCCCAGTCCTCAGTGCCAAAATGACCGCTTGCAACCATTTGTAAATTCAGATATCCTTTTCTGACCTCTATTGGCACTCTATGGGCATGGTATACATATAGACACACATATAAACATTCAAATAGTCCCTCTTGTTTACTCTTTTTTTTTTTTAGAAAATAATGATTATTTCAACTCCATCCATTTATCTACAAACTTCATAATTTTATTTTTCTTTCCAGCTGAATAATATTACCCTATGTATAGGAACTACATTTTTATTACCTATCCATCGATAGATATCTAGGCTGCTTTTATTTCCTGTTTCTTGTGCATGGAACAATGAACATGGATGACCAAGTATCTCTACAGTATGGCATGGAGTTCTTTGGAAAGGTAAAAGCTGCACAGATGTTCATGGAAATGTCCAAAGAACACAGTATTCCATGTGTGAAGAGCAGCCTGCATGAGCCAGCAGTTTACTTTGTGGTTTCCTGGTAAATTTGTTTTCTGGAAGAGTGTAGGGAGGGTTGGGTGTGGAGTGAAGGCTGCTGGCTCACAAATACTTAGAACAGCAGTTGTCAGCCTGTGGGTTACAACCCCTTTGGGGGTCAAATGACCCCTTCATAGGGATCACCTAAGACCATCTCCATATCAGATATTTACATTACAATTCATAATAGTAGTTATGAAGTAATTACAGCTATAAAATAACAATGAATTAACTTTCTGGTTGGGGATGACCACAGCATGAGGAACTGTATTACAGCCTCACAGCATTAAGAGGCGTGAGAACCACTGGTTTCTAGACTTACGTTTTAGGTGAAAGAAACCTGCTTACCTTAAATTACATCCAGAAATGTGGGAGGAGGTAACAAGGTCTTGCCAAAATCAAAAGAAAAGTCAACACCATCTTTCTTATGTACTTTGGAGCTCCATGTTATTCCAAGGGTTTTAGGCATCAGCAAAAAAGCAAGAATGCATAAATACAAAGGGAGTTATGGGGAAATAACAATCACCAAGGTGGAATTCTTCCCTTGTGTAAATGGATTGCCATAATTCTAAGAAATGTGGTTTGATATGGTACTTCCAGAGTAGAAAGGTACTTTTATTTTGAGAATTTTTTGCAAAAGAGCAATTTCTTGGACCTTCATGTTTAGCGATAAAGAAACTGGCCTTCTGGGAGATTTGACTCCTGAAGTTGCTCAGACACAGGCAATGGAATCAGGATGGACATTGAATAAGAGCTCCCGGGAAGATTTCACAGTTATTTTCCAGGTTTGAAAACTCTAGGAAAGCAAGCCAAGGCATTTTTAGCTGGAACTTTAATGACAAGAATTAATATTGGACAGGATATGGAAGATTCATAGGATTAGGGGGAGAAATGGAAAAAAATGTGGACAATTGTGATTCTCTTAAGTTTGCCAGATAAGAATGTGGCTCTGCAGTGAAGTCTGAATATCAAATGGACAATGAGATATCTACAACTGTTTCCCAGAAACTGCGTGGACCTTGCTTTCCCTGAAAAGTGTTCAGTGGTTTCCCGAAATTCCTCATTCACTGATATCTACCTGTGTATGTTGAATCTGAAATCATAAATGGGATGGATAATGGCTGGGAACCAAGGGTAAGGTCAGAGTGAACAGTTGGTGGAGATAAGCAGGAGGACAGAACACATAGGAATAATTGTTTAGCTGTTCCGAATGTGTGTGTTGTGTGTGTACATGCAGATGAGTGGGTGTGGGGTATGCATCAATGGAAAGAACAGAAGGCAGGTGAGAAAAGTTCTGTATATCTTGCATACAGAACTAAATATCCCCTGCCAAAGGGCTAAAAAGCCAAATATTTGCCTGCTGTGTAATTACAGCAGTGACTCAACATGCTCTTTGATAAGTCCAGGTCCTGTAGGAGGCACTGTGCAAGTAGGTGAGATAACAGTAGCTCCCTTCTCTTTGCCACATGTGCAAACAAGGTCACTTTAGCAGTTCATAAATTTCTGGGTTGATGGAAGAGCATTTCCATTCTATTATATCAATGAGAAGAAAACATCCAAGCAGTTCTTTCAATATTGGAATTCATTTGCAATTTCTTCATAAGTTTTCACATTAATGACCTGACCTTATAGTAGATGCACTGATTCTGGCCTGCACTTTGTTTCCAAATCTCCAAACACAACCCAGGTGTTTCTTTTTCAGGCTATGAGCATAGTCCTTCAACTGAATCAGCAAAAATTAGCACCCCAGACATCAGCAACTTCTTTCTTATATTTAACCTGAAGCCCTATCAGCCCAGTGACTCCCAGTGTTCTGCAAAGAATGCAAAAACAGCACAACAGAGCAGGGGTCTGAGCCATCAGCCTGGGCCTGAGAACCTGGCTGACTTTTGTGGTCATCTTTTCCTGGAATCGGCAAATGAATGGAGCTGTAATTATCATTACAGGGAGAAGTCCACTGCACTTAAATGCACCCGTGTGTTTTGCTAACACAATGAATACAATTCAAAAACTGAGAACTGCTGAGGGTGGCCCACTCAGTACAGCCCCTGTTATTCCCAGAGGTCCTCTGACTTCCTTTTAGAAGTGTTCAAATGGTGCTGGTGAATAAGCACAGGCCAGAGCCCCAAAGAGGATGGACAAAAGCTAAGGGGAATTTAATTGGTATGTAAATTTAGTAGCCCCACATTGGAGACCAGGAACCCAGCACATGCTATAACCCAAGGCAGGCTTAATAGTCAGTGGAATGTAAATTATTAAATAATCATGTCTGTGTTGATATGGAAAGGAGTTTCATACTATGCAGCCAGCCCTGTCCTTGCCTTGTTGACTTACTTCAGTATGTAGAAGAGATGATATGCAAAAACTAGGTCTCAGAGTGCAAAGGGCCCGACTTTTCTACAGCACACTCAGCAGTAATGCCCTCGTGATGTAAATTAATAACTGCCTAAATGTGGCCTCTTTCCTACACCTGTTGAAATTCCCACCATTAGTATACCTTTTGGAGCCAGATAAAAAAGAAAAGAAAATTACATACTGTCTTAAACATGTTAGATAGTGACAGAGAAAGCAAGCAGACACTAATTCTTCCTGGGAAGTTCATTCTGGCTACTGCAGTAGAAAGCTGTTAAGAATTATTTCTGTATTCATTCATTCATTCAAGTGTAAATTAAACTATATTCTAGACACCATGATACCATGACAAGCACTTTTTCAGTTGTATATAAACATGCTGTGATACCTGCCCTCACAGCATGAAAGGCATGTAGAAACAGACACACAGACAAAGGGAAGCCAGAGTACCTAGTTCCTGGTTTCGAAAAGTGACAAGGAAAAATAATGATAGCGTGTTTCAAGGACAAAATTCAGGAAGGCTCCTTCAACGTAGAACATGCCGTGCAAGGCGATGAGCTGAAGAAGAAGAGGTTCTACAGAGAAAGAATGAGGGTGTGGCTGGATGGGGAAAGTTAAGTCCTTCCTAGGAACCACAGGAGGAATGAGGTAACAGAATACTGAGAAGAGGATGGGGATACGCAAGTATGCAGGACAGACAGGCTGGGTTAGCCTTGCAGCCAATAGCAACAGGTGAGTGACATGGAGACCATCCGAAGTGTAGGGGCACTTAAAAGATTGAGTTAACTTTCAACTTTGCCCAGCGTATATTGACCCTCTCAGAGACTTTACTCTCCGTATTAAATTCCGTGTCTGCCTTGAGCCCTATTTCAGAAACCCAATTTTACCTCCATATTTGTGTCATGCTGAATGGGCTTCAGCTTAAAAGAGAATTAACGAAAAACAAAACCCAGCTGCTAAGTAGGCGTATCAAAAGTATTTTCTCAAGCCCCAGTGGACACTGAGCCACAAACGGAGGATAGGTCTCTGGCCAAGTTGCTGTTGTTCCCAAAGGCCATTGTCGGTGAACACTGACTTTACCCTGCAGTCATCTTTGCTGTGTGTGGCTGAATAAGCTCTCAGTCTTGGCAGCAGGTCAGCAGAAGTCACTGATTAACAGCTGCTGCTACAGAAGTTTGGAGTTCAGCTTTCTGAAACCTGAAAGTGTGCTTCCTTTATGATATTTTAATTAGAGTGTAAATATTGAAGCCCCATAAACATTGTGATTTATCTTTGACAGGTTTGCACTTGCTGCGAGAGGCCCCAAGTCCTTGGTTACTTCCAGTCCCCTTCCAACCATTTCACAGCCTGTCTCGCTGTTCGCAGCTGCTTCTTACTGGATTTATGCACACGCGTAGTAAACAGCAAAATTACCTAGTGGAGAGATCACCTTCTGACTTCCCTCGAGTTCTGCTCTGACACCTCTTTCCTGTCACTTTGTTCCTTTCCTTCTGTCCCGAGACAATGTGTAACCTTAGCTTGCCCTAAAGATTAGCCCTGCTGTCAGTTGCATCCCATTTACGTGGTTTATCCTCACACTCAATAGTCTTATTAAAGAAACCAGAATAAGGTGTATTCTAGAACCACAAGTTCAAAATATATAATGGATTTTGAGGATACACACTTGGGTGGTTTTTTTCCCTCTTCTTTTTAGGTTCTAGTGGGGCAACAGTGAGTACACCAAGAACATTGCTATAATAGTTCAATCCAGAAGAGAACAGAATACAGACACACACACACACACACACACATATATATGTATATGTATATGTATGTATGTATGTATGTATGTATGTATGTACGTACGTATGTATGTATTTATCAGAAGGTCAAGGCCACCCTAGACTTTATGAGAACCTGTCTCAAGCAAAGTAAAGCAAAACAAAACACAATAAATGTTTTCTATTTTAAAACGTGAGTTGCAAATCCTGCTAAATATTATAAATATAATAAAAAATATGTTCCATACAGCAGAGATTGACTGGAAGTTGCTGTGGTCAAAAGAACAAGATTTGCTTATTTTCTCCAACCTCCCAATATTTTGGAAGACTAGCTTGTTTCTTCTTATTTTCAAGATGTATTTACTTCTCTATAATTTAAGGGTGACCAAATCATTTCTATTTTTAAATTCATTTAGTGAGAACAATCAACATAGAGGTAATTGTTGTTCTTGGAACAACATTCCAGAAAATTACAATCTGATTGGTTCATCTTGGGTTCAGTTTCATGGTGGTGAAATCAGCATTTGGGTATTCAGTAATCAGCTAGTATTATAGCTTTGGTCTCTATTACGATGGACAGAGGGCTTTTTTTTTTTTTCTAAAAAATGGGAGCCTGAGAACTAGGAGTACATTTCCATAGATTCCTGCCACAATGGCTTATGTGTTGTTAGGGAAAAGGAAAAATGAAATAAAAACATGGCATATAAGCTTTGTTTATTATCTTCAATGAAGTTGTAGTCTGAGAGATTAAGATACACAGCCATATAAATATTTCACAAACATAAATAGCTAATGTATAGATGGCGCCTCGAGAGAGGGTCAAATGTATTGTCTCAAGAACCCAGGCAAGGAGACAGTCGTATTCTAATATATTTATGGGGTAATCAGAAAACGTTTCAGTGGGAAGACAGATTTTAATGAAAGAAAGGAAGGAAAAAAAATCACCCTAGGTTTGGATCATGGTTTTCTTGGAGGTGTTACAAAGAACCCAAAAACTGAGATGACTCATTAGGAGGGCAGCTCACCAGTGACTGTGCTAGAGGAAGCTGTTTTTCTTGTAGCTCTGCCCTTCATCTAAACAGACAGCGCACCCAAGTAGTGCTGCCAGCTTGAACCAACGAGAACTTCAATCAACCATGAGAATTTTCGATTCAGTACGTATCAGTAAGCTACGAATGGTGCAACAAAACTTCTAAGCTCAGGATTTAAAACCTGTCTAGCCAGAGAAAACTTTGGATAGAACACATCCTACGGTGATTTCATACATTTTCAAAGACCCCCGGAAGAGGAAGCAATATTGTTTTAATAACACTTGACAATTTAAGACTTTGCAGTTGCTACAGTCAAAAGGTACTTCATGTTCTGGGCAGTGGCTCTGAGGTTGGAAGACAGTACCTAGACTCACTCACAGGTGTGTGGTAATTATAACTGTTGTCGGGTGTCATCCAAGCTGGTATCCCGCTATGGTGGTGTAAATGAGAATGTCTCCATACAGCTTATGAACTTGAACACTGGGTCCCCAGTTGGTGACAGTGTTTGGGAGAGGCTTAGGAGGTGTAGCCTTGTTGAAGTAAGTGTGTCACTGGAAGTGAGCTTTGGAAGTTTAACACTAGCATCATTTCTACTTACTCTTTTTCTGCTTCGTGTTTATGGTTTAAGATGTGGGCTCTCAGCTTTCTGCTGCTACCGCCATGCCTACTGCCAGCTGCCTCTGCTCTGCCATTACAGGCTCTGGCCCTCTGGAACTCTAGGTTATAATAAACAGTTTCCTCTATAAGTTGCCTTGGTCATGGTGCTTTATCATAGCAAGAAAAGAGTAACGGTGACAGAAAGAAGAGCATTCGTTGTCTAGAAAAAGGTGAATAAAAGAAATGATGCCTTTTATTATTTCAAATACCAAGAGATATTATTTATCTGTTTTGGAGTATATGCTGGGAATTTCTCATCTATAATATAGATGGGATAGCACCACTTAACACCTGTCTGAAGTGGACATTTCTCTGTGACTTGGTGTGGGTATTAAGTCAGCTGGAAATTGCTATAACAGCCCCTTAGAAACTCGGAAGCTGCAACAAACTCTCCTCATCTCATTTGCTTTCCTGGACCTAAGAATTTTAATTCTTACACTTGAATTCCCACAGCTAAACAAGGGCCAGGATGCCTTCTAGGCTTAGGGTGAAGTGAACATTTATTACTATCCACAACCTGAACAAACATGTTTTTGACAACAATCCCAAGACTGAGCATGGTATTATCAGCTCTTCACACACTGAAATAAAAATATAAGTGAACAATGGATTTGTGTTTCATTCAACAGAGTTTGAGTGTCCGTTGTAACAATGCATAGGGGGAACATGTTTAATATTCTCTCTTTAATAAAAAATTCCTCATAAGTGACTTTGATAACAAGGAAGAAATGTCTATTAGTAACTTAGCACACAATGCAAAATTGGCTCCCAAATCCCAAAGAATGAACAAAGAAGACTATGATCTAAGTATGGCATCAAGGTCTCGATAAACACAATGAAATTGCAAATACCAAATTGCCCAACCAGAAAGACAATAGGATAACCTTGGGCAATCTGATAGCTGATTATTCTTTCCCAGAAGCTTAAATGTGATTGAACTGCCTGGCATTCATTTTTACGTATGGAATCTTCAATTCCTCCATTCTATTATCCTCCTATATATGCTTTGAACTCTATGCTGAGAATTACTTATGCCTATAGATTTAGTGAGAATTCTTTATCTCAAGGTTTTTTTTTTCCCTCTAATTGTCAATTTTACGATAAAGGGGATAATAACTTTTGGGAACTGGTTGTTCTAAATTTCAGAAGTGCTACATGGAATAATCATAACACCATTTGCAGTTGGTTGCCTTGGCCATCCACCAGGCATTTATAACCTTTCGACAAAGAGCTCTGTAACATGGAATTCCCTTCATTTTGATAATGGAAGGCAGGGAAAATGAGCTCCCTTGAAAATGCAAAGCCAGCCTCCAGTTGACTTTTTTTGTTGTATTTACTGATGTAAGATTGGTCTCCTTCTCTGTGTTCCAGGCCAGCGCTCAGGTGAGAGATGATATGGCCCATGGGGTGCTGACTTAGAGGTATTTTCCCCCAGCTCTGCTCTTGGTTGACAAACATGGATAAGATTTTGTATTTTTGCTGCTATTGTTTTTAAGTCTCTCAGTCTTGGTTTTATCATTTGCAGAACAGATTATTAATAGTTCCTGTCTCAACGGGTTATATAGTTACCACACACGAAGCCTGGCATACAGTAGGCTACTGATAAGATAGTCTATTTTCCCCTGTTGCTTGGGGAAAAACAATAACAAGAGAATAAACAAAAAGCTTGGCTCATCACTCCTTGTGTAAACACAGAATACACATTTTCCCCGTGTAAGCCTCAGCATCTGCTGCTGTACTCTCTTTAATCTGGATGCATTCAGGGATGACAGAGTTCAAGTTCTCTTTCTTTCTTCAATGGATCGACTTTCCCATAGAATTGCCTTTCCCATAGAAGTGGCAATTCATTCAGCCTAGAATCATTAAAGAAGATTAAAATCCCTTTAGATTTCCACTGTAATGAGGTTTTACCGACTTTATTATTATTATTAATGATTATTATTAGTTAGAAACATAGTGTCATTCCATACTGTTCTTCACCCCCAATTAGTATAGGGAGTGTTTTCAGACACATTTCTATCAGTTTAGAAAGGCTTTAGGAAAATCTGGTTTTCTTTACAATGTATCTACCAGAGAAGACTGGCTCCATGGCTCTTCATGTTCCATGTCTTTCAGTTCATTGCTGTTAGGTTCTTGCCAAGACACTCATGCAAAAGTGTATTTGTTACTTTTCTCATGCCGTGACAAGATACATTATAAAAGTAACTTAAGCAAGAAACAGTTTATTTTGGCTCATGGTTTGTGAGAACAGAACACAGTGGTGGGGGAAGAGCGGTGGTAAGACTATAAAAGGGCTGGTCACATGGTATCAGCAGACCAAACACACAGAGAGATAAATACTCTTCCATGGCTGCATTTTCCTTTTCATTCAGTCTGAGATCTTGTCCCATGAAATAGTGTCACCCATCTTTAGTACTGATCTTCTTTGCTCATTTTAACTTCTCTGGAAGCTTCCTTACTGACAGGTCCAGAGGTGTGTCTTCTAGATGATGTTAAATCCAGTCAACTGACATTGAAGATTAATCATCTCCATGGGTAATGATTTTTATCCATCAATCAGTTAGGGGGAGACACAGATCTTGACCTAAAAATACTGAAACTTAAGCTGGCATTTTTCCTTCCCAAAGCAACACTGGTAGAGCCTTGGTTTGGGCCCTTGGAAGAACATCTTCTTATGACATAACTGTTGCTTCCATCATTTCAGTTGAATGTCTGAATAGGCTAATATTCCTGTTTTTCTCACACTACCTCAGTTTTATGGATGACATGGGTCGGGCCTTAGTGATGAACTTCCTCTACAATGTGGCAATGACTGTGTGTACTCTATTTTCCAACAAGCTGCTTTTCTAAAGCATCTTCAAAGGGGTGATTAAAATCTGAATACTGTTTTTCTCTCCTTCTGAATTCTTATATAGTTTGATGACTAAATATCCCCAGAGACCATGCTTGGTTTCCAACTTCTATTGTCAGTGGGAGGTGGTAGGACCGACTTTTAGGAGACAGAACCTACTAGAACTAAGTTATTTCAGAGGAAATGCACATTTAGAGAGGGCTTGAGGTTCCCAGTCCTCCTTTTCTCTCTCTAGATTCCTTAGCACTGTGAAGTGAGAATTTTCCTCATCACAGGCTTTTGCACCCAGGCTATGAGGACCATCCTGCAAGACAATGCACTGGCTCTCCTGAGGCTGAGAGTTGTATCTTCCCTGGGGGACATGACTATCTTGAGCGTTTTGTCCCAAAACAGGGAGCAGTGCCACTCAACAGAAACAAGACCTTCCAGCCTTGGTAGGCCACAGAGGAGGACATTGCAGCCAGTCCTGAAGATACCTGATAAGCTAGGGTCAGATAGAAGGGGAGGAGGACCTCCTCTATCAGTGGACTTGGAAAGGGGCAGGGAGGAGTTGAGGGAGGGAGGGTGGGATTGAGAGGGAATGAGGGAGTGGGCTACTGCTGAGATACAAAGTAAATAACCTGTGATTAATATTAAAAAATAAAAGTTATAAAAAATTAGCAAGACCTCATAGTGAATTACTGTGTGTGAAAAGAACAGTCACAATATTCCTTTTCATGAGGTCAGTCACATGTTTGAGATGGGGATAACAAATAGACAAGACTTTTGGTAATGTGCCCATATCATAGAAAAGTATTTCTCTTGCATTTTAATGAAATCATTTGTAAAAAGAATCAGGAAACTTTTAATGAGCTTCAGAGAGCTTTGTAAAAGTAAAAAGCAAGTTTGGGGGTTTTGTTAGTTTTTTTGCTTGTTTTACTACTTTTCAATTTTTTATATGGGCTGCCAGAGATGTTGCTTAGATGATGCGCTTGCTAGCAACAGTAAGACTGAGAAAGAAGCTTTGTGTTTGGCACACTCTTGGAATGAAAATGCAACAAGAGAATAAAGTCACCTTTCTCCAACAGAAGGTTAGACACATTGAAATAAAAATTTAATGGATCAAAAGTGAAGACCTGTATAGTGTCCAAGGTTTCTGGTGAGGACATTTCAGTAGTGATAAATTACTTTCCCGGTGGAGTAACTAATGAGCAATGCAGCACTTCACAATGGAAACAGTTGACCTTAACAGAGCTAGACAGACAGGAAATGCTTTACACCAATGCAGAGTTGACAGTTTGTGCGTTTGCTCTTTTTAAGCATTTGATCTACTCCATCACACTGAGAATATTCCCAGAAGAAAATGACACGGCTCTACTCAGGTTATGTGGCATTATGAATAGTACGATTTCTTCTCACTATCTCTTTCATTAATGTTTTAGATTAAAGAAACTTTTCTGTAGTTTAATATACACAAGGGGAAGTAAGCCTTCCTGCAGCAGGCCATTTCTGTGAATTTCCCCGTCCCTTGTGTATCTGTATTAAGTCTCTCTGTAGTCACCAGGTTCTCAGGCTGCACAGACATGCTTTCCCAGCCTAGTCTCTAACTGTGATGACTCCTTGATGTTCCTGTTTCATTAATCTGACTTCCTTTTTGAGTTTCCAATTGGATGCTTACTTGATATCTTACATATTTTCTTTTCTTTTTTTAAGATGAATGTTTTAGTCTCGTGTGCACATTAATAGGATTCAACATGTCATTTTCATAAACATATGTTTCTGTGCTTTCTTATTTGTCCCCCTCCCTCACCACATTCTCCTCTGAACCTTCTCCTTGTTTTGGCTGATTCTTTCCTCTTTCAGGAGTATCCCCTCTCCCTGGCTGTGATTCATTGGCATTCTGAAACTGGCCATCCTACAAAAAACAAGCAAGCAAACAAACAAGAAAACTATTGAAAGACTCAATGCAATCTTCATCAAAACAATAGTGCCTTTCTTCTCAGAAACTAAACTAAAAATCTCAAAATTCATATGGAAACACAAAAGACTCTAGATAATTCAAACAATCTTACTCAAAAAGAATAATGTTGTCGACTTCACTGTACCTGATTTCCAACAATACGTCAGAGCCACAGTAATAAACATAGGGCTGGAAGGATGGCTCAGTGTGTCAGAGCACTTCCTGTTCTTGCTGAGGACCAGAGTCTGTGTAAAGCACCCACAGATGTCTCAAGCTCCAATTCTGTGGTATTTGAGTTTTTTGGTCTCCATGGGCACCCATATACATAAAGTTTAAGAAATGAAGTAACTATTTTAAAAACTCCAACATGCATTGACACAAAAAAATGAATATGTCGATCAATGGAATAAAAATAATTTTGCACAGCTAAAGCTACCTTGTCAAAAATGCTAAAAAGATATACTGGGGTATCAACAGACTCTTCAATAACAGTGTTTGGAAAATAGTGTCTGCAGAGAAAAAAAGAAGTGAAATCCTTATCTCTCTATGGTGGTTTGGATAGGTTCCTATACTTGAGTGCTTAGTCAGGATTTGGTGAACTGTTTAGGAAATATGAAGAAGTTGGAACTTGTTGGAGGAGATTTTTCACTGGGAGTGAGCGTGTTTCAACAGTCCATACCAGACCTAGCCTTGCTCTGTATGCATCCATGTTATGGATAAGAGAAAAGCTTTTACCTGCTGCTCTAGACCATGCCTGCCTGCCTGCTGTCATATTCTGTACTATGATAGGCATGGACTAACCTTCTGAGATTAGTCCATAAATGCTTCTTTTTATAAGCTGCCTTTGCCATGATGTTTCATCACAGCAATAGAACAGTAACTAACTTATCTTCATTCTGCATGAATAAATAGGTAAACCTGGACAGATACTTGACATAAGGAAACTGGTAGAGGGAAAGTGGGGAAGCTACTACACAATATGAACATAAGCAATGCCTTTCAGGAAGCAACACCAACTACTGACAAACTGGAGCTAAAAGCACTTATAATCTTCTGTACAGCAAAGAAAATTTTTAATTGAGAGAAAAGAAAACCTAAAGAAAGGAAGAAAAATAAGCCTCACATATATCCAATAGAAGATTAATATCCGCAAGATGCCAAAAACTAAAACCAACTAAACAAACAAATAAGGCAAGAAATGAAAATAAACACACTAAAGAACTAAAGGAACTAAGGAACTAAAGAAAGAATTCTCACCTGATTTTTGACAAAGATGCCAAATCCATACAATGGAAAAAGACAGCATCTTCAACAAATGGTGCTGGTCTAACTGGATATCTACATGCAGAAAAAATGCAAATAGTTCATGCTTAACATCTTGCACAAAACTAAAGTCCAAGTGGATTAAAGACCTCAACATAAAACCAGACACACTAAACCTATACGAAGAAAAAGTGGAGAAGAGTCCTGAGCTCATTGGCACAACTTCCTGAACAGAAAAGCAAGAGCAGAGGCTCTAAGATCAACAATAAATGGGACCTCATGAAACTGAAAAGCTTCTGTAAAGCAAAGGACACTGTCATCAGTACAAAACAACAGTCTTCAGGTTTGGAAAAGATCTTCACCAACCCTATATCTGACAGAAGAATAATATCCAAAATATAGAAAGAACTCAAGAAGTTAAAAAGCAACAAATCAAGTAATCTAATTTAAAAACAGGATACAGAGCTAAACAGAGAATTCTCAATAGAGGAACATCGAATGGCAGAGAAACACTTAAAGAAATGCTCAACAGTCTTAGTCATCAGGGATATGCAAATCAAAAGGACCCTGAGATTTCACTTTACACCCCTCAGAATGGCTAAGAACAAAAAACTCAAGTGACAACACATGCTGGAGAGGATGTGGAGAAAGAGGGACCCTTCTCCATTGCTGGTGGGAATGTAAACTTGTACAACCACTCTGGAAATCAATTTGGAGCTTTCTCAGACAATTAAAAGTAGTGGCACTTCAAGATCCAACTATACCACTCCTAGGCATATACCCAAAAGAAGCTCAAATACACAAAAAGGGCATTTGCTCAACCATGTGTTTAGCAGCTTTATTCACAATAGCCAGAATCTGGAAACAACCCAGATGTCCCTCAGTTGAGGAATGGATACAGAAATTGTGGTACATTTACACAATGGAATTCTGCTCGGCAATTAAAAACAAGGAACTCATGAAATCTGCAGGCAAATGCTGGGAACTACAAAAGATCATCCTGAGTGAGGTATCCTAGAAGCAGAAAGACACACATGGTATATACTCACTTATAAGTAGATATTAGATATATAATATGGGATAAAGATTCTAAAATCTACACACCTAAAGAAGCTAGTCAAGAAGCAGGACCATGGGCAAGATGATCAATCCTCATTCTTTTTTTTATAAATTTATTTATTTTTATATCAATCATAGGTTAGGTTTTTTGCACCCCATGTGTAGCCCCCTCCCTCATTCCCTCCCTCCCTCCCCAACCCTCCCTCATCTCCTCCCTGCCCCCTCCAAGTCCACTAACGGGGGGAGGATCTCCTCCCCTTCCATCTGATCATCTTGTCTCCTCAGGGCTGGCTGCAATGTCCTCCCCTGGGATCTAGCCAGGCTGTTACTCCCTGGTGTGTATGGGGGAGGGTCAAAGAGCCAGCCATCAAGTTCAAAACTGAAACAGTCCCTGTTTCCCTTACTAGGGTCTTCAGTTCGACAATGAGTTATCATGGGCCACATCTGAACAGGGGTTCTAGGCCATATCCATATATGGTCCTTGG
>CM053754.1:9807214-9947087 GCA_028658305.1 Pachyuromys duprasi
AAAAAGATTCCTATCTGATTGAGTAGTAGAAACCTAATGTAGCCCTGATACTGGAATTTTTAAAGTAGATTCTAAATCATAATTATTCATGCAAAATTCATAAGAAAATATTCCATCACTTATTTAAAAGAGCAATGTATCATGATCCAGCATGTTGTTTAATATAAGGATAGTTCAATGCTGGGAAATCTATGTAGTTAATAAATCTATATGAACAGATGTTATAGAAAAATATTTTATAGTCATTTAAGTAAATGAACAAAATCTATTGTCCAACTCTCCTCCTTGACCTTAAAAGACCTGGAGTTAAATAAAAAATCTGAGTCAAAAGAAATTAACAGGTTTGCCAAATGTACCAAGCAAGCAATGCTGCGGCCATAGACACTGGTGAATGGATCCTAGTTCATTTCCACTCTGATATTGTCACCATATCCACACATCTCACATCATCTCCTAGAGTTCACTTAATTTTCTAAAACTGTTTTTCAGTGCTCAAAAAACAAACACAAAAACAGATTCAGTGATAGGGGAGGTCCTCCTCTCCTTTCCTTGGACCCTAGCCTATCAGGTCTGACCAGGATTGGCTGCATTGTCTTCCTCTGTGGTCTGGTAAGGCTGCCCTCCCTCCTCTGGGGGAGATGATCAAAGAGCCAGACACTGAGTTCACATCAGACACAGCCCCTCTTCCAATTACTAGGATACCCACTTGGAGACTGAGCTGCCATGGTCTACATCTGAGCAGGGGTTCTAGGATATCTCCATGCGTGGTCTTTGGAGTATCAGTCTCAGAAAAGACCTCTGTGCTCAGATTTTGTTTTTTGGTTCTGTTGCTCTCCTTGTGGAACTCCTATCCCCTCCAGGTCTTTCTATCTCCTTCTTCTTTCAAAAGATTCCCTTCACTCTGCCCATAGTTTGGCTATGAGTCTCAGCATCTGCTTTGATACCCTACTGGGTTGAGTCTTTCAGAGGCCCTCTGTGGTAGTTCCTGTCATGTTCCCTGTTTTCTCCCTCTTCCAATGTCTATCTAATTTGCCTTTTTGAATGAAGATTGAGCATCTTACTTATGGTGCTCCTTCTTGCTTAGCTTCTTTAGTATATATTTTAGTATGTTTATCCTATATTATATGTCTCATATAATATAAGTGAGTATATACCATGTGTGTCTTTCTACTTCTGTGATATCTCACTCAGGGTGATCTTTTGTTGTTCCCAGCATTTGCCTGCAAATTTCATGAGTTCCTTGTTTTTAATTGCTGAGTAGTATTCCATTGCGTGAATGTGCCACAATTTATGTATCCATTCCTCTGTTGATGGACATCTGGGTTGTTTCTAGATTCTGGCTATTACGAATAAAGCTGCTAAGAACATGGTTGGGGAAGGGATGTGGGAGGTGAAGAGAGAGGGCAGGCAGGATTAGGAGGGGATAAGGGAGAGAAATACAGCTGGGATACAAAGTGAATAAGTTGTAATAAATAAAAAAGAAATTAAAAAGAAAAGAAACAGATCAAAAAACATCAATAAATTTAACATTTACGAGCCTATTACAAAAGATATTGCCAGCATCCATGGAATGCCATCCTCTTGATATCTGTGTGTTCCACTTTCCAGGAACTCTGGATCCTTTTGGTGTTAGAATGAGGCTCTATCAGATTGGTTGCATCATTGTCCATTGGTAATCAGATTACGTTGATGTCTCTCTTCATTCCTTGGAAGCTGGAGGGAGGGAATGGCTGAGAAAAACCAACCTTCTAGTTCAATCTTACTATTTTTGGTGAGAAATCTCCATCCTGAAGTTGCTTAGGACTGTTCTCCATCAGTCAACTCATTAGCATACAAAAGACACTATAAATTAAGCACTTCCAAGATAGCTAGCAGTAATGTTCAGGAAATGGGGATGGATGAAAACCAAATACATATTTCATGCTATCAGTGTGAAACAGGGGAACATCCCCATTAAAATCAGTTTCAATTATCCTGTGGCTTGCCAGTGATTTGTCAAATCAACATTATCCAAACTCTTCAAGTATCATCATTTATTTCAACACTGAAAATGCTTTCCCCTGAGACATTTTTCCCCTCCAATTTTGCTTTATTTTTCCTTTTTCTTTTTTTCTCTTTCTAGTGTTATCCAGTTATCTTTTCAGTTTCATCTGACTGTTTCACTAAAATTGTGTGCATTAGATTGTTTGGGGTAAAGTTTGCTTCCTATAATCCTTATGATTTCACTTTTCTCAGAGGTCAAAGGAATCATATCTGAGCACTTAGGTCAGAAATTACACACTCCAGGAAAGTGGTGTTTTCTTCATCCCCTTTTCATGTAAGTCTTGTCAGTGCTCTTCTGTGTACACTTTAGAGTTTGTTACTTTTTTAATTACATTTTTATTTTTTACATTAATTACATTTTATTCGTTTTGTATCCCAGCTGTAGTCCCCTCCCTCATTCCCTTCCCAATCCCATCCTCCCTCCCTCATCTCCTCATTTAAAGGTGTTTTGCTCCTATAAGCCAAGTCATGTACCTTTCTTACTTTTGCACCCTGAGTCTTAGTTTTATATCACATGATTTGGAAAGCTTATGTATACTTTTTTTGGTATTACTTATGTTTTATATAGCTGCCTTCTAACTTGTCTTGAGATATAATCATTTTTTCAATTAATTCTCTTTAAATTTTTAAAATGTAATTTTAAGTCTGTATTATAAAAAATGTAAGTATACAGCAAAGGTGAATTTTAGAGTTAACATCTATGTATCTACATTCTCCCATGACTGTGCTATAAGTAATTTATCACATATTTATTCTTTTATAAATTCTGTTTTATCACTTTGTATAGTTAGATAACTAATTGTTAAAAACTGTAATATAATATTAACTATACAAAACAGCTTATGTTCATTTTCACAATACTAATTTATGTAAAATAATGTTTATGCATCTTAATATGACATACCAAGAATTCTTATTTAATTTCTAAGCATAAGCATTGGCTTTAAGTGGTTACTCTACTGCAAATCAAAGTTCCTAAAACTGGAATTAAAAAAAATAGTTTCTAATGATCATAATAATGCATGAAAAGTTGCCAAATTTAACATTATTTTCAATAGAATGTGTTATGCAAATCTTACAGCATAAGAAATACATTTTATAGCAATGTATAAGAATTGTACACTATTTCTGTCTTTATTACTACTCATCCAATTTGTTTATCATTTTTCTATCAGTAGAATACACAGATATATAAAATAATAACTGAATATAGCATGTGTTCAAATTTATGCCAACTTAAAATGAAATAAAGGCTTTAGATCCTTATTTTCCTAATGTGATTTTATAAATGAACATATATCAAGTTTTGAGAATGAAATACAAATTATTTAAGATTGCTTACTTTGTTTAAAATTATAAATAATTAACCATAAAGGACATGGTCCTCTTTTTTTTGGATTACTCTTTCAGCCCAAATTTAATTCATCTCTTGTTTCTTGAGTTTAAAGTGCCAGCTTCCTTTTTCCTGCCAGGACCATGTGGAAACATTGCTCACAGAGCCATTCACATAGTCCACTATCACAATGCTCTCTCTGTCTCTGCCTTTCTCTGTGTCTCTGTGTCTCCATCTCTTTGTCTCTCTCCCTTTCCCTCTCTGTCACCTCTGCTCTATCTATGGTACCAAATTCCAGCAGACTCATCTCCTCGGTAAGATCATCTCACAAGAAGAAATTGGCTACACTCTTTCTATACCATCTGTGGCAGATTTCATTCTCTATTGAGAGCCTGCAAACAAATGGTTTCCTAAGCAATGCTCCTGTCAGAAGGGTCCCACAGGCATGGCCATACTTGGAGAGCAAAGGGTGGAGATGTCATGGTTGTAATTCTCTTATTCTTGCACTTTTAAGAAAATGCATAACGTTCCTGTATGGAAATAAGCAACAAAATTTTAAAGAACTCTGAATTGGTGGGTTCAAGCATACTTGTCCCCCTTCAACCTGAAAACCTGCTGTTTGGGCATTTACATTAAATTGAAAGGGATGGGGAAGAGTGGCCTGTTCTTCCTAACCCAAATCTAGTTGTGGACCCAAAAATGTGTTCTCTACCCCTCCCAGTGGGCAATTAGAGAAACTGAACTCCAGCCACTACCAAGGAAGTAAGCAGTTGAGATACTGGGCCTGATGATTCTACTGCAGATCCTAAAGTCATCTTCTTAACAACTGTAGTGGGTCAGTAGAGCAAGAAGCTGACGTCACCGCAGATTAAATTATTTGGAAAACTAACCCAGACATCTTTTCCAGGCTACAGATTTAGCACAAAATAATTTGAGCTATTTCTTAGTTTCCCAAAGAAGTAAATAATGTCTGTTCTGGTTTTCTCTCACCAAACTATTACCAAGTTGTGGTTCAATGTCTAACGCCACTTAAAAGTTGTTGAAAACTTGCTCATATCTTCCACAAGTTTCTGAAGTAAGATTTGTTTATGGAGCCTGGTGGTGATGGCACATGCCTTTAATCCCAACACTCAGGGAGGCAGAGGCAGGTGGATCTCTGTGAGTTTGAGCCTAGACTGGTCTACAGAGTGAGTTTTAGGACCACACAGAGAATACCTGTCTTGAACAAAACAAAGAAAGAAAGAAACAAACAAACAAGAAGATTTGTTTATGATATCTGTTGGATATCACACTGTATAGTTTCTGTACATATGTAAATGTAGTCTGATATGGCTTTCACATAGTGTCTGCTATTGTTTTACTGAAGCCAGAGCTGAAGCCCACAAAGGAGAGAAGATGGAAGAAAGAAGAAACTCATCACACGGAAATGTACCTGAGGGTTGGCAAAAAGAGACATTTAGACTTCGATGACAAAGATAAAAGATAGAATCTTTACCAGAGAGTTGTGCAGTTTTTTACTCCCTTAGGAATTTAGTAAAGATATCTCCATTGTGAGCTCTGATGTCATCATTGCCAACATCTCTATCAAATGTGAAAATATTAAAATGTGGAGTTCTTGGGATAGGGAAAATGCACACCCTACTATGTGAAATTATTTAATTATAATAGGTCAGACATGATTAACATGTCTCCACCTACAACTCAAAACAAACTTAGCTGAAGGGAGAAACTTTCTTACTCTCCCAATTTTATATGAGCTACAAAAGATGCAGATACACTTCAAACAATGTTTCCCTGATATATGCACCATTTTGTTCATTGATTAAAAAACAAAAATGAAACAAAATAATAAAATCCCCTTTGCCCATAAGGAGAGAGACAAACACAAAGGTTTCTGGGAAGAGAAAGACACTCCTCTTGTCTTCTTTGAGTCATCAAAGAGATCTGATTGATTCTGATTCTCTTTTCCATCATCACTCCCTGATGGACCTAGGTGACTTTGAGTATAGCCTTAGGATCGTCATAAAAATCTCATTTTCGGTTCCTTTGGAATCCACAGTACAATGAATCTCTTAGGAACTAGAAATAAGTTTGAGCCCAAGAAGAAGAGAAAAGGCTGATATTTTATTACTGTTCTGGCTACAATCTGGGTGAGGAGGGAATTTGGTCAATGTAGAAGCTTAACCCACAACATCATCACATTTATGGATTTATCTTCTAAGAGTCATGGAAAATACTCTGAAGCAGTTTACATTCAGGGTTTGTGGGGACTCTATTTGGATTGGGGTGTGTGCAAAAAAAGGCCAGCTGGGAAGTATTACTATTTGGGTTGATCACTATTGGTACTCAAACTCTATTCAAGTGGAAAACAATGAGTAGTAAGATATATAAATTTTGATAAGGATTTTCTTCTGCAAATTCTGAAAAAAATAAATTTTTATTCAGTTATTAACAGTAAATTATAATTTATATTCTTATTGTTTGTACTAGTTGATGAACTTGAACTTCAAAGTCTTTAATCCATGTAAGTGTTAAAAGCCATTTTTCCTGTGTTTTTCTTCTATACATGATTTTTCATGAAGAAACACAAGCAATCATCTACTATTTCTAGATGGGGTTCCAATGACATAACTAACAAATCCTAATTTTGTAAACCAAAAGTTTATTGGACTTGCAGGAATATGGTGGAATTACTTATAAGGAAATAGTGACCCCAGAGAGTTGCATTACCTCAATGTCCTACATCATGGATGATAATTTACAAAAAGTTTCATCATGAAGGCCTGCCTTCAGGTACCTTTCTATGTCCTCCATGCTCTGGCACCTCCCATATCCCTGTTAAGAGAGACCTCCATCTCACTGTCTGGTTCAGCTCTTCTCATTGCCATGGCTACCAGCCTAGCCATTCTGCAAGGTGAATGGATGTGTTTCAGGGGAAATTTAGGAAATCCTACATTGGTCATTGTTTGTTACTGGGAAGAATTTTAAGTTCCCTTTTTGGGTTCTTAGTTCTTTTAATACAAAGAACTTAAAAACTGAGCCAGATATAATGGCATACCCCTTAAACCAAGCACTACTGAGGGAGAGACTGGCAGATCATGGTGAGTTTAAGGCTAACCTGGACAGCCAGTGAGACCTTTCCTTACAAAAATGAGTAAGACAGCAAAAAACAATGAAGAAATGGAAAGAAAAGAAAGGAAGAAGAAAAACAGACCCACAAGGAAGCTTGGAGAAATTTTATAGAAAATTAATGGGGCAAGCAAGATGTAGATTCTGGTACGGTCTCAATGAGGGAGATATAGAAAAGAAAGGCAGATGTGTCCTTTAAAGCCAGAGTCTGAGAAGGAAGGCAATGGAAGTTTAGCCAACATCAGATGGTGGAAAGGAAGAGTGGTCCTTCAGAGAAGTGAAAAGGGACTGAGCATTGCGGGGAGAATGCCAACCTTTTCGGTAGTACCCATGGTAAAACACAGAAAGAAAGAAAAGTCAAAAGTACATCATTCCGGGTGGACAGGCTGAATGGTAGAGATGCCCAGCTTCTGCAAGCTGTAAGCAGTTCTAGTGGTAGCAAACATCGGTATGGAGAGGGGCTTCTGGGATGGCTAGGTACATTATCTCCTTAAAGGAATAATTATTCCTCCTCTTTCTCCATCTTGTCTTTGGGTGAATCAAATCTTTTGAGGATATGGTGTCTTCCTGACCAGGCGATTGATAGACTAAATTGAATTAATTCTTAAGGGAAAGGATAAGAGCTTGTAATGTTTTAATAAAGCAAATTGGAGTGTCATGCTTCAAACACATCAACCCTCTGCTAGTGCTAGAACTGAGAGTCCATTCTATCAATCAGGAGGAAACAATTTGCTTTAATGTGCATCTGTCTTTTATGTGGTAATTTTAATAGATTTGTAGATGTATGTATTATTGTTTTGATTATGTGTGTGCATGTGTGCATTTTAGTGAAGGTGAGTGGAGACAGGGAGTAAGGGATGATTACAGTGTTATGTACCTACACTAGTACTGGGAATTGAACTCATGTCTTCTTCAAGAGCAGTGACTGCTCTTAACTACTGGGCTCTCCTTCAAGTCCAATCAATTTAAATCTTAAGGAGAAACTTTGTTTTCTAGGGAAAGAACCGTGAGGTCCAAAGTCCATGAAGGATGCCCATTTTGCTTTGTCCCTTAAGCCTGGTGTTAGCTGTCCGATTACTCATTCCACTTATTCCACCAAGGGAGAGGCTGAGCCCCAAAGAGCCACAGGGATCAACTATGGAAGGTCTCACCGTCTTGTAAACAAACTATAATAAGACAAGCAACACAAGAGAGAACACGAATGTGTTGACGTTGAAGTTAAACATGACACTTCTGCTCACATTTAAGCAGCCCAAGCAGGCCACATGGCCCCATCCAATGGCAGGATGCCAGGTGTGAGAACAAGTGACATATGTCACTGGATACCTAAGATGCCAAATTTCATGATGAAAATAAACTTAACACATTTGGAATTTTAACTTAAACTTAGGGTGTCTAAATATGAGCTTTTATGTAATTTGGGAAGCATTTATGTTAAAGTTATTCTAAAACTTGAATCAGTATTAACACAGGCATGTCTTCCAAATCAACTGAATTGCTAAGGAGGGAAAATCTTCATGACCTTTCCTCTTCTCTGGTCCTGTGTTACATGAGAGAGTGTTTGGAGTCTCCCAGGGGCAGCTATGTTGACAGCAGACTCACCTTCTGTAATATCATTTTGATGGTCTTTAGCATCACTGGGCAAGCTACCCACCACCTCTGCCTTATGTAGATTTGCATTATCTAAAGATCACTCTCTAAGCTATGGTCCATTCGCCTTGGCAAATACTGTTTAAATATAGCACCCATAAATAAATGTTAAATAATTCATGAACATAATTTTGTAAATTCTGCTAAGCCACACCTCTCTGGGGCATATTTATGAGCATGCGTCAGCTTGGAATCAATGTGTCTGCCAAGCTCCTTGCCTCTGAGGCAGAATTCCCACATCTAGCCCAAAATGCTGCAAACGGCTTCCATTCCCCTTCAGTAGTCATCCATCATACTGTCACTTTAATTCAGATGCTGCTACTTGTTTTAATAACATGCATCTTACACAAAGAATATTGCTAACACAAGAATCTTGGGGTAGACTTTTACAACCTCATAAAACAGTGTTAACCCTCCGATCCCTGATGCTCTTTCCATGCAACAAGAGCCTGGGAATGTTCTCCTTGTCCCTTCACATTTCCCAGGCTTCCCGATGCTTATCAATAACCTCTATTCATGGCCATTACGCAGCACCAGGAACTGACATCAATCACCACAGTAAAAATATTATTCCTCCAGTACTGCCTGGAAGAATTATGGAAAGAATAAAAGTGTTATTGCAGGAATTATTTAGCAAACAATAGATGGATAAAAATGTATTAGGTAAGTGTTAAATTATATCACCTCGTTATGGGGAACTGCATTCAGATTATGAAAGCAGCTCTTTGCCTTCCAAAGTAGTTCAGAAGAACAATGGGAAAGCCCACAAAAGATTTCAGAAACAATGCCAGGTTGTCCCTACTTGGTCATCCATTATCAAGAGGAAATTTCAGGAATGATTTAGAAAGCAGTCCACCTCTTGGCCTGCTTTGAATGGTAAGCTGGAACTTAGAGATGAGCAGTGTGGTTTACATTTAGTTGTTGGATAGGAAGTTATTCTAGGAAAGGGATTTTTAGGGAAGAAAACATGTGGCTGGGCTGCCCCACTCCAGCACCTGCCCCTCTCCATGCTGCATAAACACTCTCTAAGCAAGGTTTGGGGGTCAATTACCTTGGCGAGGGGGAATGTACCTCATAACACTTCAGTTTTAGTAGATTCTAGAAAAGAAGACCGACTATGGAATATTTGCTGCTGATGCCCTCTATCACTGCTGGAAAACAATGTTTCCTAAATATCAGATTAAACCAATTAGTAAAATCAGGTTGCATTTTAAATATTATTAAGCATTAAGGTTACCTAAACAAGGTTGGAAAATGTAATTTAAAAAAAAAACAAGTAGTGTAGTGTGTTAGTGTTTTATCAGTTAATGCAGACTTCTTTTTTTCTTTCTTTTTTTTTTTTTGGCATAATGTTAAGCTAGGCTCCTGGGATTCATTTGATCAACGTGATTAAATTATTTCCTTACTCAGCTAGAAGGAAATTACTAGTTACCAGACATTATGTGTCTGTTAATTATGTGCAATAAGGCTCTCTCCTATCACATCAGCTCCTGCATTCATGTCCTGTGCATCTTAAAGGCATTGTCATTAAAAAATTTAAATATTGAAAAAGGGTGGCTATAATTTCATTGCACATATTTAATAAATAAGGAGCCTATGAAACCAGCAGGACAAAGTGAGTCCATGTAGACATCTTGACAAAGAACAAGCTCAAAGATGCTTTTGATTTCTATTCTCACAAAAGATTATTTCCCTTTCAGATTTCTAGGCCAGCAGATAGGTCTTCTGAAACTGAATAAAGGGAATCTGAAGCTTGCCCCAAACAAAACGAATCAAAACCAAACAAACAAGCAAAACCTCTGTGATGATGTGAATCTTCAAAATGCATAGCTTGCTCATCAGCTGAGGGGACCAAATTTACATTTTCTCAACATCTCCTTCTACAATCTGATTCTTATCTTTCTTTCTACCTATCTTTCTTTCTTCTTTCTCTTCTTCTTGCAAAGCAAGAAGTAACATATAATGGCCTTATTTTCATCCTAATGAAATGATGTGCTTCTGTTTCATATTAAAGTGTTAATCAGTCTGAAATTAGGTCTTACCGAAAGAATTGAGCTTAAAGGTGCGTAACATGATTCATTTTACGGCAGCCAAAGCCACAGGACTTATATTTTTACATCAAAAAAGTAGGAGGCCAGCTCTTCATTTCTGACACCCCCATATTTCCTCAGCCTCTCTGAGCTCAGGACTCAGATCCACTAACCGGTTTATAGAATAGAAAGCTCTTTAGAGTGAGGGCTCACGCCAAAGCCCAGAAGGTTTTGTTTGAGCTTGCGAATCTTCATAGGTTTATGAAATCTCAACAAATATTTCAAAGAAGGAAGTTCCACATTTGAAGTGGGTGATCCTATTAGACACCGAGAGATGGCACCTTTGTTGTGGGCCCAAGCATCATTTTATGTGAGATAGAGCCGTGTCCCGCTAATGCTTCAAGACATCACTTTCATGCCAGAAACAGATAGGGCTGAACTTGCTTCACGCACTTTACCTTTCACTGTTAATAATGAATGATGAAAGTTCAGAGGAGAGGAGCTAAACGGATAGTAAGCTGTAAAAGAATGAATTTTAACCAGTGACATGCCAAACTGGGCAGAAAACACACTAACAAGGAGAGTCAACAAGGAGACTGCCCATAGCTACCAAATCACACTGTTGAGATGGTCTCTTTGAAAGTAGATATGGCTCTCCTTGGAGAACACTTATGGAGATTCTGGACCAAGTGTTGGGGCTCCCTACAAGCCTTGAGAGATGTTGAAGAAATAACCAGGAGGCAAAAACTGGGACTTTTCTATCCTGACTTAAGAGAAAAGAAATGGGAACAAGAATGTTGATTTAGATAATTTTAAGACTAAACATAAAAATATTGATTAAATTAATGATTCTTTCTCAGTAAAACTAATGTAAAAATCCTGGACAGTTGCATAATTTCTCACTTTCTTGTTTCTCTGCCTGCCTTCCCTTGGTCTTTCCCAGTTTCATTTCTTCCTTCTGGGAGGGAACCACTGGAATCCATCCTCCCCAGGTATTGGGGAGGTATATAAAGTCCTGTTAAAATCATGGTTAGTGTTGATAAGTTCTCTGAATTCATATCATAAATGCTCTTGATACACGTTTTTCTGTAAACAAGCCAAGATACCAAAGAGAGAAAAAACTGACTTCCCTACCAAGCTTCTACTGAATTCTCTCGCTGCTGGAATGCCTTGCTCTAGAAGACCGGGGCTAAGAGTCAGCCAAACTCATTTAACGCCCACATCACACACCTTGAACAGTGCAGTTGCTATGAGGCAACCATGCCATGAAAAACCTACAACTGATTGCCCTGGTTCAAAGGCACTGCCACAGGCAGGGCTGTCTAAATTGTTGATAGCTGACATTTTACAAGCCTGGGTAAACATTTCCATCTTGGCCAGAGGTGGGGGCTCTCCACTCTTGGAGGGAATATTATGATTGGTGGCAAAGCCATGACTGGTCCCAGACACAAGCTTTAGTGACGATGATCATCCAAAAAGAATGGCTGTTATTCAACAAGCAATTTGCGATTGATCCACAAAGCTCTTCTAGGGCTATATAAGCCGCTGATAGTCCACCAAAAGACATCATCCTAGGCTTACTAGCTTGCAATTTCAACATCAGGTCCAGTCAGACTTCCTTACAAAGGTCTTTCCTTGCCTTTGTTCAGTAAGGTGGACTGGGCTGGAAACAGGAAGAGTGAAATAGCAGGGGCAACAACTGCCAGGAGTGGCGGGTAGCCGAACAAGCCCCGCCTCAGGCTTGGCATTTATGGAACTCGTTCTCAGATGTGGCATGCCATCTGCTGATTTGATAGCTGAAGACCCCATGGGCACCGGGGAGTCAACACTGCCTAATTGCACCCTGAGGTCCAGCCAAACCTGACTCTGCCCAGAGTCAGATTTCCATGCTGGATTGCCCATTAGTTTGGTGTGCTTTCCTGAGCCCGGGGTCCCTGGTTTCAGCTCTGAACAGCTACAATGCCAGCTTGACAGTTAAAGATGTTCTAGAAGTCTCTGAGGCAATCCCAGGCTGGTGGCTGGTTCTTGATCCCAGCGCCCAGTTTGTAAATACTCTATTTGCCTCTGCTGCCAAAAGCTGTCCTGACAGGAAAAGGTACCCGGAGTTTTCCTGCCGCTAACAACTGAAGAACCAGCTAAATCGATTGCTATGAGGGTAGAGCAAAGGAACACGGAAATAAACAAGCAAGAACAAAGAGAGCAGGAAGCTGACAAAGGTATATTGGGGAAGAGAACCCGAAGGCTCTTGTAGCCAGGAGAGGTCCAGGGAGATGTCAAGTCTTTAGGGACAAGGTTCTCAGACTCCAGGTGGAGAAATTTAACCCTGGGCACTGCTATGGTTCTGGAGTGCTGGTTCATAGGCTGACATGGAGACTGTAATATCTAAGGCACTAAAGGTACTAATACTGAGGTCTGTATTTCGACTGTAACATTAGAAGGTGACAACTATGGCTGATTCCTCATTCCTGCTCATTGCTGTTAAGTACAGAAGGAAGGCAACATTGTCAGATATATAAGAGAGTTCCTCTCCACCCATGATTCTGTCCAAATAGAGCTAAGACCTAGAAACCAGCTGGTTGATAATAGATCCTGCTACATGCTTCCTTTTCTTTTCTTCCTTCCTTCATGTCTTTCTTTCTTTCTTTCTTTCTTTCTTTCTTTCTTTCTTTCTTTCTTTCTTGTCTTCTCCTTCTTCTCCTTCTCCTCTTTCTCGTTCTCCTCCTCCTCCTTCTTCTATTTGTTTTACTTTATGGTTGACTTTCTTGAGAAAGAACCCAGTAAACCGAAAACATGTTTTGAAAAATCACATTCAAACAATTTATTCACTTGTATCCATTAAGTAATTCTTCCATGCTGGTGTCCAAGATAAAGAGTGAACAGAAAGCAACCTGCTCCTATGTCCTGGTGCATTAATAATAAATAGTCTAAGCTACAACCTTTTTGCATTTGTAGCTCAACTTTGATTCCATTTATGTCTATAACTTCAGAGGATGTGTTCCATTAGCATGTTCATCTGGCATTCTCATTAGACTTGATCTCAGAAGCAAGAACACAGGCATTTTAGAATTTGGTGCTTTTAAAAGGATTTTTATCAGTAAGGAATAAAACCACATGGTTTGAGAGCATAAGTGAATTATTTATTTATTTATTTATTTTATTAATTACACTTTATTCACTTCGTATCCCCTCAATACCTCCCTCCTCTCCTCCCAATCCCACCTTCCCTCCTCCTTCTCCATGCATGCCCCTCCCCAAGTCTACTGATAGGGGAGGTCTTCCTCTCCTTCTTTCTGATCCTAGTTTATCAGCTCTCATCAGGAGTGGCCGCATTGTCTGGAGAGATGGCTCAGCCTTTAAGGCTAGGCTCTCAACCATAAATATAAGTGAATTTTTAAATTGTCTATAACGTTATGTTTTCTGAGAAACACATCTGAAACTTTCTTACATGTGCCTGGAGAGTGAAAGGCCCTAAACTGGTACCAAGACATAGCAATTCTAGCTTATTACCACCATGGAATCCAATTTGATCCTGATTGGCAATAGCCCAATCATCTTGGTGGTATTTTACCACAGGCCTTTGGTCAATATGAAGGTCAATAAAAATGGCATATGTGTAAAATTAATTAGATTGGTATATTTTGATAATCAAGGGTTCTACAATTTAAATTAAGTATTAGAATCCCTTGAGCTTTGATTTCTTTAAAATGAGCACATTCTAAGATTACAAGGGTGTCTGGATTTTCAGAAAATTTCTAAGAGAGAAAGGCTCTTGCACTAACATTTTAATCACTGAGAATTTATTAAAAGGGACTCTATAAATCTTCTTTAGGATATTCTTTATCTGTCATCATCTAGTTATTGCAGAACAGCTTTACAAACATGTGCCCTTGGTCAACCTGTGGGTCTCCTAACAATGAGAGTAGGAGCTCTCTCTGACTCTGTTGCCTGCCTTTGGATCCCTTTCCTTTAGCTGGGCTGCCTTGTCAGGCTTCTTGGGGGAGGATATGTTTAGTCCTGCTGCAACTTGAGATGACAGGGTGGGTTGGTACCTATGGGGAGAGTCCTCCCCTTCTCTGAGAAGGAGATGGATGGAATGGAAGGAGGAGGCATGAGGGTGATACTGGGCAGAGAAGAAGGAGAAAGCTTGGATCAAACTGTAAAGTGATTAAATAAATAAAAGAAAAAAACCAAACGGACACTTAGCACTGTGGAATGAGACCTGTTTTTTCCCTGTGCTCTCCGTGTTATCGATGGATCATGGGCCAACTATCAACTTCTATTTTTGCCTGGCCAAAGGATGTGGAAATTATTTACTTTGGCTTTGCTTTTCTATACATTGAGAAGGTTAGTTAGTCTTTCAGTACCAGGAATGTCCAGTTGCTCAATAATCCTTATCTTTTGCCTTCTGCAGGGAGCCTGCTTCTGCTTTTCAATGTGATGATGGCATGCTTTCCCACACCTAAGGTCCAAAGCTGTCAGACATTGGAGTGGGAAACACATACTCAAGTTGCTTTGTGCATAATTGCTCTTGTATTGGGCACAGTTTGTTTCTAGGATTTATATTTCATTTCATATATTTTAACATTAGACCCTAGAAAGGCTTTCTCTCTGCCTAATGCATTTTGCTTCTGTGGCTGAATTTTGGCCCCTTTATCCTCCATAGATTTGCCTTGGGTATCTAACTGGAACGTTCCATTCTCCCTGCTACTTTGGCACATAATCAGATTTCTGCTCCCTTTGGTTTATGTTTCCCAATTTGGAAAATAACTATAGCCCTTGAGTTTTAGGGATTTGGGGGGAGGGGTTAAGTTTCAATTCTTGAGAAATAAATATGTTTAAAAAGCACTACTTATAATTCTTTTAGCATCTTTTTGCTTTTGCATATATCAAGTGTTCATATATGTTTATTACATACAAAACAATATTGTTTATAATATCAAAAACATGAGATTTAGTCTGTCAAAATATTAGTAAAATTAGTTGTAACAAAATCTCATACAGCAATAATGAGGTATATAGACATTACTATTGAATACACCTCACATAAAGTAATATATGTATGTATACATATATATTCATACACACAGTTGGTATGAGCAATCAACTTATTACTTCTCTCTTTATCTACATAATTTCAACTTCTCTTAAGGTATGTTTTGTTATGTGTATTGGAACTACGGGTATATTTTATTTTCTTTTTGTTGGTATAGAAACACTTCCTAATTTTCTAAGATGAGTGTAAGTCAAGTGTGAATATTTATTGATTTTGTAAGTATTAAAAAGAAGACAAAAGCTAAAAGAAAATAAGACCTCTTCCAATTCAGGTCTCTTGGGCCTTAACTCTTTACTCATTCAGCTCAACTATGGGACTCACCCAATTCCCAATAGTAAACTCTCGGCAGCAGGTCTTTAGGTGTATTATTATTTTTTTTTTTACTCTTTGCTTGCTAGATTGTATGACCTTGGGTGTTCCATTAATTAAGCTTCATTTTTCTCTCTAGTACAATCTATACTTCTCTACCATGAGTGCTAAGACTATAGGTTATATCAAGTCAATGTAATGACATAGACCTCAGTGTGGGTTCCCTCTATTCCCCTCTTCTACATTTACATTCCTGTCATGTGACTGCATGATTATTCATCCTGGAAATAGAATGTTTCTCCACTCGTTGACTAGAGGTTGTCTGCAAATCTCTGCCTATGAGATTTCTGCATGCATCACACAAGAAGAAGCTTGCAATGTACTCATTCAGTTCAGTTTTTTCTGGAACTTCTGTTGGGCTTGTGAGAAGACAGTATCTGGGATAGTCTGCTGACAAGACAAGGATGAAAAGTGTACAATAAACCTTTGAACTCAGTCTATAATTTGAAGGCATGTTAGAGGAGCTCAGACTGGATTAGATAGCAGACTGCTTTGACCTCTGATGCCAAACCAACTGCAAATGCATGATGAGAATAAATAAATGATTCCCTAATTCACTGCATGCTAGGATGGCTTTTAAAAAATATGCAGTCATTCTGGATTCAGTAACAGCATGGCTATGGTGTGTTAAATTGCATTATATTAATAAATACAAATGAGGCCTATAAAATTGGATAATTACAGGGCTGGAGACTGGATTAATAGTTAAGAACACACACTGTTATACCAGAAGACCCAGGTTTGATTTCCAGCACACACATGGCATCTCACATCCTCCTATAACCCCAGTTTCTGAGGATCAGACCCCCTCTTCTGATCTCTGCAAACATAAACACCCACTCACATAAAATAAATGATTTTTAAAAAAAGGATAATTACAAATATAGCAATGATCTCATTATAATCTTACAAAAGAAGGCAGTACTGACTATGCATTTCCGAGAAGGGCTAAGACAGGCCTAATGTGTAAGAGCACAAAGGAACAGATGAATGTCTCCAAAGCCAGGTCAGGAAACATGCTTTCCCATGTTGATCCTTGATCATTAGAAGCTCGGCTCAATTCTAAGCTGGGTATAATGTCCACATACACTAACCACCTCAAGCTACAGTGACGGCAGACTGGGTGGGATCCAAGGGAGAAGAAATGACAAACTGTAATCTAAAAATATTTGTATGGGTGAAGGTATGAGAGAGCTTTTGAGGTACATTATGAAACACATACATCATAAAAAGGGGTGGTAAACCTCAGAATGAGATGTGGTTTATTACTGTTTTACAAGGGTAAAACTGCTAAAGCAGAAGGAAACTCAAATGACGTGAGTATTACTGAAATTAAAGTGTGGAAGTAAGACCCCATCATGTTGCTGCCTGTGTGGGTGTTGAACTCAGTTTATACATAACTCAGAGTATCCCTAGAAACATTCCAGGGTTTTGACCTAATGAAACTTGTTTCAATTTTGAAGTAAAAATCTCTGCTTATAGGATCCTGGCCACTCAAGTTGCCAGTGAGAGGAGCCAAAGCATCGTACAGGTGTTCCATGTTCGAGAAATGGAAGAAAGTAGCTGTCACTTTATTCCATAAATTAAAAAAAGATTCGTTCCCTTGATTTTGAAATAAATTTTTCTTTTCTGAAATAGTATCAGGATACCAATCTAACATGGGCTAGTGGGTTCTTCTATCAAAAAATAATTGTTTGCTTTTGGTAAGTTTGAAAAGGACACAGCATGAGAACACCAAAAATGGGAACAGCAGCTAAACTCTGACCACTTGTTTCAGCATAAGCCAGTGTGATTAGTGTTTTTGCAATCATTTAGAACTATCCTATCTGCATTTTTATCATTTTCTTGTTGTGCCAATATTGTTTGCATAAGAGTAGGTTTATAATTTATGATTTTTATTAAAAGGTGTCTGTGGAAAAGAGATTTACCACGACTCTTCAGAAAATTATATTTTTAATCAGCTGTAGAAATTCATAGTCTTTTCTACATATGGGGTGGCTTATTACAATGATCCAAGCAGACTAAAGCAAGCAAATAAGCTTGTCTGTCTATTGTGAATTCTTATAAGAACAAACATATGTTTTGAACATCGTTTCAGCTAAATTAGCAGGCACAATAAGCCATGCTTAATGCACAAAGTAAAAATGCGGAACACTATAGCATAATTACTATTTGCATTTAAAGTGCATGCCACCCTTCTCACGCAGTATAGTCTTAGTAAAGTCTAACTTTTCCTTAGTTCTTTTTGTCTCAGGAAATAAGATTATCTCAGTTAATCTTCCTAACAACCCACAATAAAGATGCTATTATTATACCCATTTCCTATACGAATAAAGTCAGGTTCTTATAGAGAGAATACCTTGTCAAAGGTAACAGACTACTCAACATGAGGAAAGCTTCAAGCCTGGGAAGTCTGACAGCAAATCAAGCTTCCTGATTTGCCTTTATTGTTAATCAGTTAACACTTTGTAGAGATGTTAATTTTGACAATATAACACTCAATTTCATCATGAACAGAGAGATTCCTACCATTGTGAAGGAAATCATGCTTCACTACAAATTCCATGAAGAGATTATAAAGGGAGAAACAAAGGATTTATCCAACTCAAAATATATCACATCAAAGCAATAACCCTCAATATGCAGTGGCAAACCAAACGTTGCTCTCTATTTAACATTTGAACTTTTAAGAAACCTTTAATGGCCAAGTATTATTGCTTATTGGTGTTTGAATTTGCATAAGAGAATATTTAAGAGATACATAAAATTTAGTGAATGCAAACAGAGACAAAACCTGGAAATTCACTATCATGGTCACAAAGCCTGAAATATAATCATTCTTTTCTTCATTTCTGTTATGAATATTTACAAAAGTATAAGAATCATCAAGAGAGACATAGCTCTGTTCTCATTGAGCTTACATTCTATATAGGAAACACAGAAATAAAGTAAAGTTACATTCTCATAAAAGTAAGTACTATGATGAAAAAGAGATAAGAACGGTGACAGCAAGGTGGTAGGTTTGCCAACTGAGGAAGCCTGAGACAGCCCGCCTTCTAAATAGATTAATTCTGCACAACAGCCAATGAGTGTAAGGTTCTGTCCTTATGCTATCTTCATTCAAGTGCAGTGGGTGCTATAGCTGCTTATTTCATCACATTGTTGACTTCCCACGATGGATGAGTATACTACTAGAATTATCAAGTTGTGTTCACCTAGTATATATTAAGGAATAAGACAAAATAAGATATTGCACACACACATACGCACACATGAAAATATATACTACATTAAAACCATATGCAGGATGAAAGAATATGACTTTATTTACCAATCTAGAAGCAATGATCAACCACAGATCCAGAAGGGAGGATCCCTAGAGAGTAGAACTGGATAAACTTCCTGGGAAAGGAGAAATTTAAGATTGTAGTTTAAAACTGATGTTTCGTTAAACAGAGACCTACTTGTCTGTTTTGGAGGACCGTAGGTCCACTAAGAACAGGGCATAAATCGGTTGTCTTACTTTATTCCACTCTATATATCTATTTGTTGCTATTATCTTCCTTCAAATAATTTATTCACAGAGTGTGTCATTCATATTTTTTACCAAAATGATACTCATAGGTATATATGTTATACCTCTTCCAATGAGTCCTTCAATGATGGGCAGAGTTACAAGAACACAACAGCACACCATCTTAGACTAAGGCAAATAAGGTTTGTAGTTCTCATTCCTTCCAGCCATGTTGTCTTGCGTGTGAAGTTTAACCTTCCTGAGCCTCCATTTCATCCTTTGAAAAATGGGTAGACTAATACTCAACCAAGGACTATTCATGCATATATCCTAAAACCCCTGCTCAGATGTAGCCCATGGCAGCTCACTATACTAGTAGGTTCCCTAGTAAAGGGAACAGGGACTGTCTCTGACATAAACTCAGTGGTGGGCTCTCTGACCCCTCCCTCCCATGGGGATAGCAGCCTTGCCAGGCCACAGAGGAGGACAATGCAGCCAGTCCTGATGAGACCTGATAAGCTAGGGTCAGATGGAAGGGGAAGAGGACCTCCCCTATCAGTGAACATGGAGAGGGGCATGGGAGGAGATGAAGGAGGGAGGGTGGGGTTGGGAGGGAATGAGGGAGAGGGCTACAGCTGGGATACAAAGTGAATAAACTGCAATTCACATAAAAATTTAATTTAAAAAAGAAAAGAAAAATGGGTAGAATACCTATTCGACCTCTTTCTCAGGACAACCATAGGGTTTCACTAAAGACAATCATGATATAGAATAATGCTCTCCATGGACTCTAGCATGTTAGACATTACTGATGGCTTGAGAGATATGCTTTTCTAACAGTGAGCAGCAAGAAAGAATGGCATTTTCTGTGGATTGAAGACATCTTTTTATGCAATGCCTAAATTTTATCAGCAAGGAAAACTGAGGGGTGTGTGTGTGTGTGTGTGTGTGTGAGTGTGTGTGTGTGTCAAGTTTCTAGACACCCAGGTGTCTTCCACATACACACTGCTGGGTGGACTGGGCATTGCACCGAAAGCAAAGAAAAGCGGTGTTGAATAGTGAAGCCTTAGGAAAGAGGCAGAGATGTGCAGTTAGCTTCTTGGTTTCAGCTAGAGCCCCTTATTCTGTTCACTCTGACAGCGTTTCAGCCTGAACCTGAGAAGCATCAGCTCCTCCCACCCTAAGTACTTTCCCTGTGGCAAGCACGAAGACTTACAGCAGACTAAACCAAGAGAGTGTTACCTACTTAAACTGTTTTTCTGACTTAATAAGAATTTTTCATCTACAGCAAGCCATTTTAAAATATTGTCTATACACAAACAGTCACTCTGAATAATCGGTCTGCACACAGTAAATGTCACCTCTCTAAATCACAGAAGACCTCGTCGGCAGAACACAGGAGGCTCCATAACAGTTTAAACTCCAGCCTCCCATTCATTATGGATGTGTTTATAAATCTCAGAGGGCACCCTTCCGCCTCATAGGAAATCCAAAAATGGTGCCATTGTTTGTCAGGATGACATATCCCGGATGTTGAAATCTTAGCCATCTTTCTTATACCCGGACCTCATTTGGCTCTAAAATGGGTCAGCCAAGGTTGTTGTCAAAGATGTCATTTTTTCTTGTTGCTAATGCCAAGAAAACCCTGTTCCAGAAAAAAGTGTGACTCTTTGAAAACTGAGGGGTTTTATAAATAGGAGATTTCTTTTTGCTTTGTTTTGTTTTTCTCCCCCACCCCACACACCCTATGCCTTTACCTTGAATAAATTACCTTCCTTACAAAAGTGCTTTTGAGTTCCTCACATGAGGGAAGCAAAAGACAGCTGACACAGCAATGGCATTGAAAAACTCTATAGCTGTTCCCATCTGTCTTGGTTAGTATGAATACTTTAGCATTAAGTGGAGAAAAGGAGAATCCATCAATAGTTAATAAGTGACCTTAGGATGGGATTTCAAATTCACTACAATTATACCCAAGTGTCAGGGAACACACATGGGACACTATCAATATATTGGAGAGCAAGAGCTGGGGATGGCAAATTTAAATACCATCAGAAAAAGAACTGGACATTATTTTTAATGAGAAAATATGGTTACCATGTCTACAAGCCCATATTCAGAGCCCAAATTTTCAACTAGGTTTGATTATGGAAAGCAAGCATAATCTCAAAGACCAAATGAGAACCAAGCTAAAATTTTATCATGGCTAGATTATTAAAAAGTGACTCTCAAATTCAAAGGCAGACTGTATTTATAGGTGGAAATGAGATTAGGCAAAGCATTAAAAGGAAATATGTTTGTGTAGAAATACTTACCATGAATTGTCATCAAGGAAAAGCAAATTAAAACCACACTGAGTTATCGCTATAGCATAATGGCTAAAATTAAAAAGACTATCAACACAAATGCAAATCAACTAGAAGTCTCTAGCTACCAAGAGCAGAAGGGTGCAATTGCTGTTGAGAACTACATGGACTTTTACACACATACCATACGACCCAACTATTTTACCTCAGAGAGCATCATTCAATAAAATAAAGGGATGAATCTCAGTTGCAAGTGCATGGATGAATGCCATAAATATCATGTTGAATTGAATAAAAGACAAAAGAGTTTGCAGTCTGTGATCCGATGTATATGAGGTTCACAAATAGACAAAACTAGTTAAAGGAGATAGAAAGTAGATTAGAATTCAGGAAAGAGGTTCTCTTTTGAAAGAAAGAATAAAATAAAATAAATGGAAAGAAACTTTTTAAGAAGGATGTGATGCTTATGTGGGAATGTATGCAATTATTTTTCAGATGTAAGTTCTATGTCATATATATTTTTCGCTGCTCATATTATGTTATTACCTCATATATATAATCACTGTTATAAACTCTTATTGCTCTAATTCTGTGCAATAGGACATGCATTTATACCACTTGGATACCTCCAGGATGACAGAATCTCAGGACACAGCTATACTTATTAAATCATAACATAAAATGGAGTAAAAGCCCAGAAAGTTCTTATGTACACATCTAAGAAATGGTCAAATGGTGAAATCTCTTTCACCCCTGTTTTTGTACTACTAAAGTTACTTTTAGAGGACTTCCAATCAGTTATCCTTTGGCCAAGAGTGGATATGTCTTTTATCTTTGAGTAGACACTATAAAATATTGACAAACAGTTGGAGCTAAACAATGGTGACAAATGAGACTGCTCCATGCTTGCTGATGTTATCACCTCTAGAGTCTGTATTATGGCTATGAATTCTTGAAACATGGATGTTTCCAACACTTTAATTTTTCTGGTTGATAATCAGGCTTAGATTCTGTTGTTTACAACCCTAAATCATTAATAAATATCGATTTCCTCACCTCCCCCACAACTACAGATGTTAATGAATACTAAACAGAAATCAATGACCAGATAAGAACCTTTGGAAAGTTCTTTAAGGATTGGCAGCTTAGGTGGTACACCTTTCTGTTTCCAGTTCTTCTATCTTCTGTGAACACTATACATATGAAGGAATTTCCAAATGTGAGGAGCTAGGAAAATAACATTATATATATATATAATATATATATTGCTTTGCTTTGTGTTTATACATTATACACACACACACAGTTTGTTTTTTTTTTTTTTGGTTTGGTTTTTCAAGGCAGGATTTCTCTGAGTAGCCTTCCTGGACTTGCTATGTAGACCAGGCTGGCCTCAAACTCACAGTGATCCACCTGCCTTTGCCTCCCTGAGTGCTGGGATTAAAGACATGTGTCATCCTTCCTGGCTCCACACAAATAACTTAAATACTTAGTAGAAGTGTTTGAGATTTACTTATTCAGACTTTAGAATTTTATGTGTTTATGTGGGCAGGGTGGTGGTGGTGGAGCATAGAATCAAAGACTGAGTACAAAGACCCACTTATGTTTCATACACATTTCATACAGCCAAACCTATGTGGTATTTATCATAATTTTATTTATGATGTACAATTTATCATTCATGGTATATTGTGAGGTCATTGCATACACACACACACACACACACACACACACACCTTTGAATGTGGAACTTTTTCAAAATGAGCTGCCCCAACTGTGTTTAAGGAAGCCAAATTCCAGAGACTGTCATTGCTTTACCCAAAACCTGCTATTAAGTATTTATCAAATATCCATTATAATCAATATTTTTCAGAAGCACATCATTGTACCTGTCAGAGCAACACTGCCCAGTGCTCTATGTTCATCTTTTTCCCAGGATGCCTCTTATATCTCTTGAAGCACTGCTTTGCCTTGTTGAACTCTACAAAAAATCTAGATATAATATATACTCTAATAATTAAAATACCTGGGAGAGAAGCTTGCCTTTTTATCATATTTTTAAAATGTATTACAATTTATTCATTTTGTATCCCAGCTGTAGCCCCTTTCTTCATCCCTTCTCAACCCCACCCTCCTCCCTCTTTTCCTCACATGCCCCTCCCCTAGTCCATTGGTAGGGGAGATCCTCCTCCCCTTCCATCTGACCCTAGCCTATCAGGTCTCATCAGGACTGGCTGCTTTGTCTTCCTCTGTGGCTTGGTAAGTCTGCCCATCCCCCTTCAGGGGGAGATGTTCAAAGAGCCAGCTACTGAGTTCATGTCAGAGACAGTCCCTGTTCCCTTAACAAGGAAACCCACTTGAAGACTGAGCTGCCATGGGCTACATCTGTGCCGAGGTTCTCAGTTATCTCCATGAATTGTCCTTGGTTGGAATATCAGTCTCAGAAAAGACCCCTGGGCCCAGATATTTTGGTTTTGTTGCTATCCTTGTGGAGCTCCTATTCCTGGAGGGAACAGAAGGTTGGTCTTTTTAAGGTCTACTACACATCCCATAATAAATACAGGCTGGCAGAAATTCAATTATCGTTTGGATTCTCTCTCTCTCTTTCTCTCTGTCTCTATCTGTGTGTGTGTGTGTGTGTGTGCGCGCGCGCACACACACAAGCACACACTTGCGTGACGTGAGCGGTTTTTGAGGACAGATAGTGGTAGTGTGAAAGCCGGTTTTTAGAGAAAGCATCTCAAACTGCTGAAAGGGAATGATGGCTGACAAGCATTTCTTTTATTAAGTAATCCAGTTTACAAATGCTTCCAGTCAGGCGGAGGGAACTTGGCTAGGCTGAAATATGACAATCACAATCAAAGCCCAGCTATGCTCTGAATCAAAGGGTTAGAGGTAGAAGACTTTCCCTCCACGAGCTCCACAATGTCAGCAGATTGTCTGTAGATATGCCATTCTGCTCTACAGCAAGTGCCATTAAGAAAAGAGTGAGTGTTGAATTGTTCTGAAGCCCTTATGAGATCTACTACTTTTGTGCATTGGAGAGAGGCAGAAGCACAGAGGCCTAGGGATAAGCTGACAGGTGAGAGCAAATCACAAGAGCAGTTGGGGAAAAGATACTTGGGTAGCCAACTTGCCTATTTCTTAGATACTTACAGGGAATATAGGCATGCTGGGGCATTTTTGTCTTAGCAATTACTACTGAGGTTCTCCACTGCAGTGATCCATGGGGATTCACTGAAAAGGTTAATAGCGTCTATCAGATTTACAGGGTGCAACAAGGAAGATGGCACATTCCCCCCGTGTGAGGGATAATGTCACCTATGTGAGCTGAACAGTCCACATTCATTACCATTCATTGGCCAAATGGCCTGAGTTGTAACCAGCCTTGGAATGTAATCTGTCAACAGTTGAGCATAGCATGAATAGTAGCACTTGAGAGTGTAAGGGAGATGACAGCGGAGTTAGCAGACGCTGCCATGAGCTGATGAACCTTCTGAGAAAGACAAGGTCCATCAGTGGCTGCAATTAAGACAGTTAAAAGTGAGGTGACAATAAATACACAGACATCAGAGTGCAAATATTTAGAACTAAGTGTCTTCCCATCCCCACAGGCATCGGCTGTAGCTCTGGGCAGAGCTGTTGTTTCTCACACTCATTCTTACACAGAGTTTTGGAAAAGCTGTTCTGATTTGTGTAAATATGTGACTGTAATTGACTTTCCAATTTGAGAACCTATCAAAGGCAGAAAGGAGGACTCGCTGACATTTCAAAGACAATACACACATTTGATGTAATGCTTTATGATTCTTCCCAATGTTTTTAACCCACAACTGAAGAAACAGATGGTTAGATTTTCTAGGGAGCTTAAAACAGAAGCTGAGCCAATATGAAACTATTCAGCTACCAGAGTAAATCCAATCTGGGATGTTTTTTTCTCCCCATATAGAAACCTATCAAAGGAAGTTTTTAGCTTCCCATGAAGATGGGAGATATGTACCAGGAAGGTTTCTGCATAAGAGAAGGACATGCTTTGTTGAACCAGGTGCGTTTTATTTTTTCTGGCATGAAGATTTATGAAAGAAGTATGCCCATATTTCTCCATATACAGTAATTGGAACTCATTATGCTAATTGTATTTCCATTATCACTAATTAACAATCAGAGTGACCTGGCCCACAGTCTAATTTGTCTCTAATCTGTTTTTGTAAAGGGAGTTTTACCCTGTCATTTCAAGGTGATAATTCTATTCAGCGCAGCTGTATGAATTGCCCAAGGTAACACTTTTGATACCCAGTGCTGTCCTCTTGCAAGTGTTCAGGGAGAAAGGGGTATACTTAAAACAAATGGGTATACTGAAAACTGACTCTCAAGCTGGATGCTTCACCTTGTACGTAGAAGGGCTATTCTGCATGCTCTAGAGTAGACTGGAATTATAGACAAAGCAATGGAGATGTGCTCTTATTCAATCTTCAGATTTAAACAGAAAAAAATAAACACGATCTATGAAGCAGGTGACACTTGTCACCAAAAATTTCATGTTTCAAGTGCTTTCTGCTGATTAGTTAACCTTACATTTCTATGCTACAAATCTCTTGTAAAGAGAGAAATGATGTGTTTGGATGACCAGGAAATTTATTTCTAAAAACATGAGGCACTGAAGAGACATAAGGATACATCTATCTCCCTCATTTTCAGATCAGATGTTCATTTTCTGTTGTGTAAACTCAATACAGTGGGTAGTGTGGGCAGAAGGATTTAGACTGGGGACAACTTTTGTTAATTCTAGTCTAATTCCATAGTTAATAGAAAGCTTTGCTCTGTGTGAACTTCTGCTTCTCATGAAGACAGGAACTCAGGTAAGGCAACTGTCACCTTCATTAATATAGCATGGAGCAGTAATAAAGAGTGAAGCTGAGGAACCAGGACAGGGTACATGTGAACTCAACCAGGAAACCTGTGATGACCTTCAAAAATGCTTCATTTTTCCACAAACACATATTTAATTTCTGAAATGGTATTATATATTTTTATCTGTTTGTTTGTTTAAGGTGTGTGTGTGTGTGTGTGTGTGTGTGTGAGAGAGAGAGAGAGAGAGAGAGAGAGAGAGAGAGAGAGAGAGAGAGAGAGAGAGAGAGAGCAAGTTATCAGAAGACAATTTGACTGAAATATTTCTCTTCTTCCACTATGTGGGTCCCAAGGAATGAACTTGGGTCATCAGGCTTGATGCTACACAACCTCACCAACCCCATTCATACACATTTATTTCAATTGAAATAACTATTATTTCTTCTTCATAGAGTTACTTATCAAACTAAACAAAAATTAACATACATAAAATGCATTCTAAATTCCCGTGACAAGCATAAACCAATGATCAGTTTTGATGCTAGAGAAGCAATCATATTGACATACTTGTTGAAAAATGAAAACATTCTATGTTGGTATGATAACCACTAATTATTTGTTTCAGTCTGAGGACTAAAAGTGAACATTATACTCTTTATCAAGAGTGAATAAAAGTCTTTTATTGGAAGCAGTAGGAAATAATATTTGAATGAATTAATTTTATAAAAGGGAAAGACAAAAAAGAGAGAAGTGAAGGGGGAAGTGGAGGAAAGAAAAAGAACTATGAAAACTTTCAGACATTTAATTTTGTGGCTGAAAAATATAGCTCAATGACAGAGCGCTCGCCTGCTATGTATGAGGCCTTGGATTAAATGGCCAGCACTGCTTTATAAAGCAAAAATTATTATTGTTATCATTATTATAAATTCTCACTGCATAACCCTTGCTGGCTAGGAATTTGCCATGTAGACCAGATTGGTGTTTAACTCACAGAGAGATGTCTGCTTGCTTTTGCCTCCCTTCCTACTGTCAGAGTTATAGGTGAGCCACCATGCCCAACAAAATACATCTTCAGAAAATACATCTCAGAGCAGCAGCGTTTTTCAGTGGGGAAGAATAGTTTCTGTGCAAGCAGAAAAACCTGAGTTTGTGTAGCAGCATCTGTTTAAATAGTTGGATGCTACTGTGCATGTACCGGTAACCCTAGGAGTAGAGTGGGAGGAGACAGGAGGGTCTGAGCTTGCTAGCCTTCAGCCTAGCTCAGGGTTTAGTAAGAGTTGCAGTCGCCAGGAAAGGATGTAGCAAATGAGAGAGTTACCTCTCTCCTTCCTCTGACCTTCTAACTATTGCAAGTCCATATATATATATGAGTGTGTGTACATATAAATATACATTTATATATAATTTTTTGCTTCTTTTAAGACAGGGTTTCTCTGTGTAGCCTGGGATGTCCTGGAACTCATAGAGATCCACCTGCTTCTGCCTCCCTGAGTGTTGGGCCACCACTACCAGGCCACATGAGCTTTTCATATACCCACACACAAAGATACCAGCATATTCATACATTTGCACACACATACACAGAGAGAGAGAGAGGAAGAAGAGAAATAATATGGTTTTAATGATCTGGGGGACATCTTACCAATGACATTTGATTCAACATCTTAGATATGACTTCCAATTTGGGGGAGCCATCCAGCAGCCTTGATGGCCTTGAGGGACGTGGGTCTACCAAACAACTTTTTAGCCTAAGCAACATGATTTTCTTTGGTATGTCTTTCAGAATACCTTTAAAGCCAGAAACTTCTAAGCTTCTAAATGATAGAAAACCAAAAATGAACTCATGTGCTCTCCCACTGCTATGCTGCCCCCCCCCCAACTACAGAGAACCACTGGATCTCTGTGTGTCCTCTTCCACAGTCTCAGAGAGCTATCCTTTCCGATTTGGCCATTCCTGCTAGACAGACCTGCTTTTCTAAAGGCTTTTAAAGTTGGATAAAACATAGTTCTATAATATTCTGCTCTCTCACACATGACCAATTATTTTTTTCTTTGTCTGCAGCATAAATCACACAGTATCACCTAATCAACAAGATAATCTTAATCAATGCCTCTTTGCCTATCCTTCCATAACAATTCTAACTCCCTGTTGATGTTTTCCATCTTCTCTTCTGTTAGACCAGATGGTGTGTATTCTGGCCTCTTTATTGTCTTTTTCTGACCAAGGTACTCTATCTAAAGATCCTTGGTGAAACTCTACCTTGTGGAAGCAACAACAGTCCCAATCTGCCCATCACACATATTGATAATTCTGCCTGCCTAACCTGAGCTTTCTTTCATAGACTCTTCCTGGCTAGTCCATAAGCATCACATAATACAGCCACTTGGGTCTTTACCTCCCCAACACAGTTTCTTGTCCAGATAGAAGCAGAATTCATCTGCTGTACAAGCAAGAAGGTCTGAAGGTGAATCTCAGCACAGAGGGAAAAAAGCTGGATGTGGCCAGGCATGCACCTATAACCTGGTGCTGTAGGAGTTGGGGAAAGAGGGAGGAAGATTAAATGAGCTTTTTGCACACCAGCATGTAATCTATATTTTCAGTGAGGGTTTTGTAGGTTAATTTTGGGTATCCTGCCATTTGAATCACCCCTTTCATCATCATTTTCAACTGGAGGAGAGGAAGTGATCCCTCTAACTGGGCCCCCAAAGCTGACCTACCAGTGCTCAGGAAGATATTAGCTGATGCAGAATCCAGCTGCCGCATTGACCCCCTTTATAGACTGCTGCTGTGGCCATCTTCTTGGCTGCTATGCATGAGGCTGTAATTTCTGCCCCAGTGAAACCCATGGCACCCAGCCCTGAGGGCACCACTGCCCCTGCCACAGCTCCTCCAAACAGAGCACCAGCCACTTGTCCAACTGTAGTGAGGTGGTGTGGTTCCATGGCACGGTGTTTTATTACAAGGGACATTTATGATTAGCGTCACCAAAAATCAAGATGTCTCTCCTTCTATAGTGCCAAGAAGGGAATGTCAACATCAGCATTGTTCACCAGAGAAACCTGAGCACTGCATTTTCTTACATACAACATCACAGTTTAATCATATTGACTTTAGACAACTATGTTCCATTCCTTTTCCTATATGAGCCACAATACACATTGGGAAAAATTGACGTATCTGAAGACCAGTGACACTGTGGGTTGAAAAATAGACAATCCTGGGACAATTAAACTGCGGATCATCTTGAATAGCAATCACCAATGTCCATCCCCTTCTCTACTTCTTCCTCTGTGTGTGTGTGTTACCTCTGTGCACCAAATTTGTTTTAGATAGAAATATGCTTTCTGCAGAAATACTTTCCAAATCCACATCCTCAAACAAGCAGGTTCTCTGGCCTTACCCTGATCTTCTCCAAAACTTAAATGCATGCAGAGCAATTGAGTTAGAAACAGCAGATATATAAAGAGAAAGCCCTGATACTTAAATTCCAAAGTCTATGTATCATTGAATATGTGGAAAGATATGTCAAATGTGTATCTGACAGATCTAAAAAATAATCACAGCATTGAGGGATTATTTATAAGAAAGAAATTATAATTTTTTGCTTAGGCACATGTATCTACAGGTACCCTCTTTATCCCTAGTGACTGTGAAATATAAGTAACCTGATTATAGCAATTCTTCATATAGAGTTTCTCTCTGCACAAGGCAGATTGTTTTCCTTTAGCAGGGAAAGCAAAAGTCTGGCCTTCAGCACAATTTGTTCTTGGTTTCCCAAATTAAGCAGAGTCTAATAAATGTAAAACTTTTTTATTCCCTTTTACCGTGGGAACACATAGGTGGTCTATGGTGTTTTATTTTTATTTTTATTTTTTTCTTCACAATTTATTCATCATATATCCCAATTAAAACCCCCTCCCTCAACTCATCCAGTCCCACCCTACTTCCCTCTTCCCCTCATCCCCTTCCCCTATTCCACTGAAAGGGGAGTTCTCCACTATTGCCATCTGCCTATAGCTTGTTAAGTCTCATCAGGACTGCGTGGATCCTCTCCTTCCATGACCTGGCAAGGTTGCATCATCAGGGGCATGTGATCAGAGATCAGCCAACTGAGTTTATGATAGAGGCAGGCCCTGATCCCCTCACTTAGAGATCCACATGGAGACTGAGCTGCCAATCAGCCACATCTGAGCAAGGGGGTCTAGGGCCTCTCCATGCATGGTCCTCTGTTAAAGGAATGGATACAGATATTGCAGTATATCTGAACAGTGGAATACTACTTGGCTATTAACAACAAGGAAATCATGAAATTTGCAGGCAAATGGGTGGAGCTTGAAGAGATCATCCTGAGAGAGGTAACCCAGAAACAGAAAGACAGGCATGATATAATTCACTAATAAGCGGATATTAGCCATATTAATATAGGACAGCCATCTACAGACCTAAAGAAGCTAAACAATAAGAAGAACCCTAGGGAGGATGTTTAAATTTCATTCAGAATACCAAACAGGATAGACACCAGCAGTGGCGGAAGAGAGGAAACAGCTTGGGAGTCTACTCTAGAGGGTCCTCTGAAAGGATTCACCCAACAGGGAGTGAAAGCAGATGCTAAGACTCAGGTCCAAACTTTGGGCAGAGTTCAGGGAATCTTATGGATGAAGAGATGGGTAGGAGTAGCGAGACATGGAGGGGACAAGAGCCCCACAAGGGAACAACAAAACTAAAATGCCTGTGCCCAAGGAGGGGTCCTGCAGAGACTGAGGTATCAGTTGTCTATCTTACCAGAAGTATCTCTCCTGTTTCCAGGATCATGCAAAACAGTTTCTAAAGCATTTGTAATCTATGCTTGGATATTAGAACATGTTCTGAACCATAGACAAAAGGCACAGTCATCATGCTATAGTTGAAACCTCTCGTTCTGCACTTCCTTGCATAGCCCTACCTTGTTTACTTAAGGGAAAGTAACAATCATTGTTTATTGTTTTTACATCTTCAACACATAAATATAGAGCAGTCCTATAGAAAGAAACTTATAGCCTTCTCACTGTATCAGTGAGGGTGACATGCTTGGCTTATTTCCTGAGCTTCAGCAAAGGCTTCACGTCCTTCTTTGACTGGTACTTGGAGTTTGGAACATTTTAGCTTCTCTTGTTCTATTCAAGGGAAGGGATGTTTTGTTCTGAAATCTCTGATTGCATTATGGTTCCTATTTACATCTGGCCAATAGTCTGCAAGTGGGGTCAGCTCAAAAGTCTCAGAGTCATTTCTCTATAAAATCATTTCCTTGCTTATTTCCCATAAGCATGGACATAGAAAAATAGGACAGACTGGATCTCCAAAATTGTTTAAAGAAACATCTTCCAGATTGAGCAATGGACTCCAGGGTTTAACAAAACATCTGCAGTGTTTTAGTTCTCCAGCTAAATGAGAGGAAATTCCCAGATTTCGCCCTTCCCTCCTGCTTTTCGCAATGCCTGCAACATGGCCTTTTCTTCCGTGGAAATGTCATTGCCTCACATCTAATTACAACGGAAACTCCTTCAAAAAGCATTGACTGTCTACATTCCAATCTAAAAAGAAAACCTTGCCACGGCTTCAAAAGTTTATTTTTGATACATCCTCTATTTTCTTTTCATAATTACAAATCTTTCACATTTTCTAATTTATTTCACTCTTACATCAAGTAGAAAGTAAACCCTATGCAAGTCCATCAACTACAGCTTCTCTTTGGAAGATACTGAGCAAATCCTGATGATCTACTGGAATCCTGAGTTTTAATAAGATTTTTGTCCCCTCTTCATCCTGTAAATTATCTGTGAAATATGACCCTTACCATATGAAAACAAGATGAATTTAAGAGCCCTTACTGGAAAACTCACGGAAGAGAATATGTAATGTTTTATGAGCAGGGTGGTTGACTTGCAATCTATTCAAAATTCTCACTCAGTGCTAACTTATGCGTGTATAATGAATGTAGATATTCATTTCATTTTTAATTCATTTATCTGTAGATTAATTTAATATTTATAAAGTAAATCTCTATTTGGTAATTCTTTTGTAAGCTGTTAGGATGGTGGACAATTAGGACACAGTTAGTGGTCTAAAGGGACACATAGTTCAAATGAAGAAATAACACCTAAATGAAAGATACACAATTTTGACAGCAGAGATGATGTCAGGCTTGATAATTCGCTGTTATAGCATTCTTAGGTGTGCCAGGCACATTAGGGGGCATCTGCTTAATAAACCAATGACCAACAGAGGATCGGACTGTGAAAAAATTATTTTATTTTGACACTGCTATATCTTCAACACCCAGAACAACACCACCTTCATAATATTAATGTATTAAGTATCTAATAGTAGTAGTAAGCCTGGAATACTTGTTTATGTGCCATCAGTTTTCTAGAAAATGATCACTTAATCCTTACACCAGTCCTTAAATGTTAAAACTCTTGCTATCTCCATATCACACGGACTCACAGGAACTCATGTAGCTGGTAAAAGATTTATTTTAGTATTTTTATGAAACTGAGTTTCTAAAGCAAATAGTACACTTCAAGAGCATACACTCTTCATTTGTTCTCCTATCCAACACTATGTGCTACAATGATTTACATTTACATGCAGCCACTTTTATGAGTCTTGAATAACAAGCTAAGTGGTTGCTATATTGTGATCTATTTTCTCTCTCTTTACAGATTGTAGGGGTTTGAGTGAGAACGATCCCAATAAGTCCAAGCTGGTGGACTATTTAGGAAGGATTAGTAGGTGAAACCTTGTGGGAGAATGTTCCTGGGGACAAGCTTTAAGGTTTCAACTGCCCCCCCCCCACACACTGTAGCCTGCAGATCAGATGTAAGTTCTTAGCTATTGCTCAAGACCCATACATGCTTGCCTGTCATCATGTCCCTTGCCATGATGGTCATAGACTAATCCTCTGTGCTTGTAAGCAAGTGACATTTCTTCACAGCAATGGAATAGTGACTAAGACATCGTGTTGTGCTCCTTCTTATCTTTAGCATGCTATTTCATGAAAGGGCCACTTCTTGTATACTTTTAAGGTACAGTTCACAGAGATGATCCAATCCGTAGCTTATGAAAAGTATTCAAAAAGAAAAGAAAAGAAAAGAAAGAAGAAACGAAGTATGTAATAACCGACAAATAGGTTGATAATATGAACTTTGATGAGCAGAGGTGATGCTGCAGGAGGGGAAATAATGCATTCGTGGGCTGACAGGTGAGGGAACACCAACGACTTTAACATGACTGAGCAAAGGAGTAGTGATACCATTGATTTCCCCATGTCTGACTTTGGTGCTATATAGAGTAAGTGTGCTTTTGACCATCGTGGCTCAAAAACAAGGGTCAGCATGAACCAGATCAAAGAAGCATTGTATAGCAATTTCTCCCAAACTAAAACATTCCATTCTGAAGGGAGACTCCTTAAAATTCAGGAAGAATGTAAAACTTAACAAGGCTTGGGAAGTAAACAATTCACCACTCTCTGGAAATTCCAGAAATATAAGATTCATGAAATCCCTCTCCCAGGTTATACAAGCAGTAAGCACAACTGGGCGAGGAGAGTACTGTGAGATGTACAGTAGTGGTGTGACTAGGATGGCTTCAACCCACTGCTCTCTGCATGGATTTAAGGTCTGTTCTAGGAGATGGAGCTCCCACCTGGTACCATAAGCCAAGATAAAATTCCTTGAATGACGATGTCATATATCTTAGTGGGGAGACCACTGTTATTGTTTTGTGAAATTGATGTGATATGCCTATCAAAATGCCTTCTAAACCTTTGTACTTAAGGCAACAGATCACTGTTGCTGTCAGCCTCAGCTGATCATGACGACAACTTCTTTTTGTAATGGGAGGTATACAGGCAGACCTATAACTTGTCAGGCTTCTAAGATTAAGTTGTGTTGTTGCTGTGACACGGCGGCCCAGCTCTCAATCATAGAGAAAAATATGTCATCCTCTCCAAGGCCCAGGAAGTACTATGAGAGAGGTAAGCAAAAGAGCGTAAGAGGTGGAAGAAGAGAGAGTACTGTGTAGCGATTTCCTCCAGTTGAAACATTCCTTCTTGGAGAAAGACTCAAGACTTAAATCATAAGCAAAACCAACAAGGCTAAGAAATTAAAGACTCCAAAAGTCTCAAGTCTTTTGAAACTTTCAAGATTCGCAAGGCCCCTTCCTAGAATTACATAAGCAGTAAGGAATCTGTCACTCAAGTAGAGTGGAGCTTTTGGTGACATCGTTGCCTTTGAGTCATGCTTGTCCCTGTATTCATCCCCATCACCTGTACTTCAGTAAGAAACCAAGATACAGTCATTGGTTTACCAAGTCAATGTCTTTCCAATGACGAAAAAATATCTGCTCAGTAGTTATATGACCAAACAAATCTTCATCATTTCTGACCAAATACAATGATTCAATTCTAACAAATTGATCACACATCATCTAGGATCTCAAATACATGGGCTCTATCTATGCTTCAAAAAATGTTCATCAATTACTTAATGTTTCTTAACTTTAGAATTATTATAGGCAGTTTCAAAACAAATCTACAACTTGTCATAGAGATACCCTCACCCTTCCTTTCTCTTTTCTCTACAAACCCTTGTCCTCTCTTCCTTGCTCTCCCCGGGTCTGATCTCCACCCTCTTAATTCTCTGTACCCCCTCTCCTACCTTGTTCCCTCTCTCTGTCTACTCTATTTCCTTTTCTGAGTGAGATTTATTCACTCTGGCTTAGATCCCCATTGTTATTTATCTTCTTTGGGTCTGAGACTCGGAGTATGCTTATCTTGTACTATATGGCTAAAATTCGATTGTAAATGAGTATATACCATGTATGCATTTCTGGACTTGGGTTACCTCGCTCAGGATGATCTTTTCTAGTTCCATTGATCTGCCTGAAAACTGCATGATTTCTTTGATTTTAATAGCTGAATAGTATCCCATTGTGTAAATATGCCACAATTTCTTTATCCATTCTTTAGTTGAGGAACGTCTGGTTTTTTTCCAGATTCTGGTTATTATAAATAAAACTGCTATGAACATAGTTGAGCAATTGTCCTTGTTGTATGGTGAAACAACCTTGGGGTATATACCCAGAAGAGGTATAGCCAGGTCTTGAGGTAAAGAGATTCCCAGTTTCCTGAGTAAGTGCCAGATTTATTTCAAAAGTAGTTGTACATAGGCCACTGGGAAGACATGAATGGGATTCAAACAGTGACGCTAGTAACAGAGGCCACAGACACTGAAGAGGACACCTTCGGATGGTACTAGCCTCCTAGCAGAGGAAAGAAAACATCAACCCATCCACACAAACATCAACCCCAAATTTGCCCTTTGTACAAGATGTGCAGGGGTAAGACAGAACAGACAGAGCAGAGATTGAGGGAATGTTCAACCAGTGCCTACCCCAAACAAAAACCTACCACATGGGAGAGTGCCAGCCCATGACTCTATGAACAATATTCTGCTGACAGAATTATCCTCCGAGAGACTCTATACAGCAGCAGCTTGAAACAGATGCTGAGACTAAGAGCTAAACATTGGGAGATGCTTAGGGAGTCTTGTGGAAAAGTGGGAGGAAAGAGAAAAGGACCTTGAGGTGACAGAAGTTCCACAAGAAGACCAATAGGGCCAACCAACCAGGGCCCAGAGGGGTTTGCTGAGACTGAAGCATTAACCAAGGACCATGCACGAACTGGACCTAGACCCTTACAAAGATGTAGCAGATATATAGCTTAGACTTCATGTGGGTTGTCTAGTAAAGAAAGTGAGGATTGCATCAGACAAGGGACTCACTTGCCAGGTTGTTTTTTATCACTTTCCCTTGGCGGGACTGCCTTGCCAGGCCACTGGGAAGAAGAGGACATGCTAGGTCCTGATGCAAGCTGATGTGATGGGTGGGAAAGGTAGCTCCCCTTTTCTGAGAAATAGCCAAGGGGAGAGGGGAGAGTAAGCGAAGGTGGGACTAGGGAGGGAGGAGGGATGGGGTTACAACCAGAATGTCAAGTAAATAAAACTAAATTAAATAAAAAGAATAATCTCAGAAAATGACAAACCTACATGTACAAAAGTTATATATATATATATAAATAGCCTAGGTAGGGTCCTGAAGCCAACACCTGTAGCTGAATTAATTAAGCTCATGACAACTCAAAAATAGTTATTAAACACTTAGTTATTAGTCTTTCTAGTATACCTTCTGTTGCAAAAAATTAGTTTCCTTCCATGACCAACTTATGCTGACAGGAACAATGGTCTATGGCAAGGGGCAGAGAGGAGTGTCTGTAAAAGTATTAGTGGGTCTGAGAAATAGAAAGAATACAATGGTTTCCACTTTGTAGAGACATTAGAATGGAGAGACACAAGGGATTCCATCAAAAGTGCCCATTGTTTGTTCCTAATAATTTTAGATTTTTCTGATTGCGTACCTGGTTCTTAAAGCTACAATCAAATCTCTCCTGTTTTGGGGAATAACATGGTATGAGACAAAGCTCTCCTGTGGTGTGTTCTCATGTTCTGGCTCTCCTATCACTTCTTGGGTGATCTGAATTAGCCATTACACTTTGCAGAAATTAGTTGTGTTTTGTCTTAAGTAGTAAGAACTCCCTGCAAGTTGAAGGACTTACGTTATCTCTAGAACTGACTCCCAACTCTAACATCTCTGCTCCTAAAGGTCCAGTTTCATCTGACTGGACTATTCTGACTTTTTGTGACTGTTAAATGTGCATCAGTACCTTACACCATGGGTTGAATTCACCTTTCAAGCTGAAACCTCAGAATACAGCCTTAGTTTGAATAAGGCTCTTTACGCATGTAATTAACATAAGGATCTCAAGATGTGGCTACACATTATTAGGGTGGACCCTAACTCTACTGATGGCTGCTGACCTACGAGAGACAGAAAACAAACATGCCAGGAAGAAAGCCATGTAGAGATGGAGGCAGAGTATAGAGTGATGCTCTCCAAACCAAGGAGTTTTTTTTTTTTTTTTTGAGAACCACCAAAATAGTTAGAAAAGGATGCATCAAATCTGCCCTTAGAGCCTCTAAAGAGAACCCAGGCTTGGTAATGTCTTGATTTGTGACTTCTAGCCTCCAGAAGTATGAAAGAATATATTTATGTCATTTGAGGCTACCAAATCTGTGTGTAATTTGTTACAATGCCCTAGGAAACAAGCACACCGTGTCTTATTAAATCACTCCTGCCTTCTAATTCTCCATGCTACTGAAAATCAGAGCACTGTGGTCTGTTTCATTTGGTCCCTACCTTATAGATTACAGTAATGTTATTTTGGGGAAAATTTATAATAGGATTCTTTAAGTCGTAGATTTTGAAGAAACAATTTCCATTCAAGGTTTTCTTTTTATTATTATTTAATAATAAAAATAATAACAAATAATCTGTTAAAATGTGATTTATTAGCTGAAAATGTTCTTTTAGAAAACATAACCTAAAGCTTATATCAAAAGATGTGCCTGCCAAAATATTAGCTGTAGATCAAGATATAGCTCTGGTATGAATCCCACTTTAGCATGTTAAACATACATTTGCTTTTCTATACAGATGCCACATGCCTGGCCTCAGGATTTCATGAATCACATGAATCACACCTTCAGACAGTCTTCCCTTTTGGAACTGGAGTTTTAAAATAAGGTGTCTTCTTTCATAAAGTGCCTAAATGAGTGGCTTTATTTTGAATTTTAAAACATCTAATACTGAGATGCCCCAAATCTCAGTTCACTAGTGAGATTTCCTCAGTTAAATAATGGATTGCCAAATGTCACTATTGTGTTTTACTCTCAAAATAACTACATGCTGTATGCTTGGGAAAATATCATATAATTATAAAGTAATTTTTGGTTCTAGTAGATTACTTCGTAATTATACTTAATACTGCAGTTCAAAAAGAGATTACTATGAAAGCTCATTATAAAAGGCAGAAATAGTCACATATGTGTCTTTTATTATTCCACCACAATAGAAGTTAATGTTAATTGAAATGATTTATGGTTATTATGGTAACTCAATTAAAGGATGCATTAGAAGTGATAGCCAACTTTCTAAAGAACAAGTGTTAAATCAGTACCAGGCAACTTAGAGGAGACTCTCCACAATCTAATTTTGTTTGATTTTCTACTTAGAAAATATTTTCAAAATACTATCTCTGTAAATATATTTACCTTCGTCTCCCTATACTTAGGACTGGTACCTGGAAGTTATTTACTAGATAAATGAATAAGTAACTTGTATTATTTGCTAAGGTTAATCTAAAATTGGATAATTTTATTCAAAATGTGTTATGAAAATCTAACGCAATGATCCTGGCAGTTGGAGGCAGTTGGCCCCTTTGGAAGTCTGGGGTGTAGGCTCCAGTCCTTTGTCAGTAATGTGAACATAAAGCCAAAGTTTTTAGACATATTCAGATGGTTCAAGGATTCCCCCAATGCCTATCAGAGCTCAGATTAGGAACAGTGACTTTGAGCCTAGCTTGTTTCACTTAATTTGGTATTCTCTGCGTTTAATGTACATTACTGCAAAACACAGTATTTTATGACTCTTTACAACTGTGCTGTATGCTATTATGTATAGATAACATATCTTTTATTTTTATCATTTATTTTTATTATTAGTTACATTTTATTAACTCTGTATCCCACTCCCTCATTCCATCCCAATCCCACTCTCCCTCTCTCATTTACTCCCTGCCCCTTTCCAAGTCCACTGATAAGCGAGGACCTCCTCCCCTTTCATATGACCCTGTTTTATCAGGTATCTTCAGGACTGGCTGCAAAGTTCCCCTCTGTGGCCTAGGAGGGCTGCTCCTCCCTTGTAGGGTGGGGAGGTCAAAGAGCCCGGCATTGAATTCATATCAGAAATAGTCCCTGTTCCCCTTACTACGGTACCCATTTGGATACTGAGCTCCCATGGGGTGCATCCGAGCAGAGGTTCTAGGTTATATCCATACATGGCCCTTGGTTGGAGAAACAGTCTATTATAAGACCCCTGTGCCCAGATATATTTGGTCCTTGTGGAGCTCCTATCTTCAGGTCATATTAACTCTTCCATCTTTCATATGATTCCCTGCACTCTGCCGAAGATTTGATTATGAGTCTCGGTATCTGCTTTGATACACTGCTAGATACAGTCTTTCAGAGGCCCTCTGTGGTAGGACCCCGTCCTGTTACTTGTTTTCTCCTTCATCCAATGCTCATCCCATTTGTCTTTCTAAGTGAGGATTGATTATCTTACCCCTGGTTCTCTTTCTTGTTTATCTTCTTTAGGTGTATAAATTTCATTATGTTTATCATATCTTATAGGTCTAAATAAATGAGTACATACCATGTGTATCTTTCTCCTTCTGGGATACCTCACTCAGAATAATCTTTTCTAGATCCCACCATTTGCCTGCAAATCTCGTGATTTCCTCATTTTTAATTGCTGAGTAGTATTCCATCGTGTAAAAGTACCACAATTTCTGTATTCGTTCGATGGACATCTGGGTTGTTTCCAGGTTCTGGCTATTAGGAATAAAGCTGCTATGAACATGGTTGAGCAAATGTCCTTGTTGTGTACTTGAGCAACTTTTGGATATATGCCTAGGAGTGGTATATCTGGGTCTTGAGGAAGCACTAGTCCTAATTGTCTGAGAAAGTGCCAGATTGATTTCCAAAGTGGCTGTACAAGTTTCCATTCCCACCAGCAATGGAGGAGGATTCCCCTTTCTCCACAACCTCTCCAGAATGTGTTGTCATTTGAGTATTTGATCTTAGCCATTTTGATGGGTGTAAGGTGAAATCTCAGGGTCGTTTTGATTTGCATCTCTCTGATGGCTAAGGACGTTGAGCATTTCTTTAAGTGTTTCTCTGCCATTCTATATTCCTCTACAGAGAATTCTCTGTTTGGCTCCGTACCCTATTTTTTAATTGGATTGCTTGATTTATTGTTTTTTAAACTTTTTTAGCTCTTTATATATTCTGGATATTAGTCCTCTGTCAGATAAAGGGTTGGTGAAGATCCCTTCCCAGTCTGTAGGCTGTCGTTTTGTTCTGACCACAGTGCCCTTTGCTTTACAGAAGCTTTTCAGTTTCATGAGGTGATAACATATCCTTTAAATCAACTCAATACTGATAGAAGTGCTAACATTGTTCAATGATATTTATTGAAAAATAACTTAGAAGACTTTGGATGTTCTATATTTAAGGTTCTAAATATGATAAATGTTCTTTGAGTCTTACACAATCTGTATCATACTAGGTTCCATAAATATGAATAATAATTTATAAGTCAATTAAAACCAACATAAAAATTATAAAAAAAAATGACTGGTAACTAATAACATTTTTTGAGCCTTACTAACATCCACCATGTGCTTGTGGCTAGGGACATCCCAAGGAAGCTAAAGAGAAATGGTGTTTCATTCTCTAGTATTTAAACAGATATCTAGAAGACAGAGGATACTTTACTCTTAATTTATTTTGTTTCACAATCACTTTTAAACTAACAAGTATGAAAAATTAGACAAAATCTTTCTTCAATAGTTAACAATAAACATAATGTATTTCCAACACAGCTATATAACCTATTGAAGACTAAAAACTAGCAGATGCAAAATATCTTATTTAAGAGAGGTTTGGGGCCCTATTGATGAAATCTTGTTCTTTATACATCCCTAGGCAGTGGCATTTGTAAGACAACCTAGTGATAGGGTAATATACTAGATGATTGATTTGCTGTGAGAGTCTGGGGCACACCTAGAAATATTTTCAAGACTTCAGAATCCCAGGTCTATGATTGGTTGGACATAGAAAGGACTAGGTAGAGGCTGCACACTTGCAAAGATCTCTTGTTTCACCAGAGAACTGAAGAAACACTCAAGAAATACCACACTTTGTTGGAGAGATGGCTCTGTACTTAGGGGTTCATACAGCTCTTGCTAAGGATCCAAGTTTCAGTAGCATGTCAGGTGGTTCCTGGTTGCCTGTGACTCCATCCAATTCCAGTGATTTGATGCCTCTGACCTTCAGGGAAACCTGCACTCACACTTAAACATCACTCCCAACCCCATACACATTCTTAAAAATGATGAAAAAATAAATATTTTTAAATGCCGTGTGACAATACTAATGTTCAGTCAGCCTTGGAATCCAGAATGAAGAAGAAAGGATTCATGAATGTAGAAGATAGAACAATAATGCACTTCTTGTATGCCCTTCTTTATTCTGTTGTATACACTAGAATGTGAGAGTGAAAAAGATTAAATGTTTCCAAAGTCCAATTCATATCTGAGTTGCAGAAGCCTGACAGAGAGTCTAAAAATATAGTGTGTTGATTCTGAAGGCCTGAAAATACTGCCTATTTTGGAATTTCTCCAGGGACCCAAATACTTGGGACCTTAGAGCAATTTTTATGACCTTTCCCCCTCATTTTTTTTTATGGCAGAACATAGCCTCAGCATAAGCTCTGAGAGAGTTAATCTAGATTAGAACACACCTGCCATGCCATTCCATCAACAAGGGATATAACCCCAGTCCTCATTCCTCAGCCATACAGCATAAGTCCCCACCTCCCTAATCTACATAATCACTTGTCAAGATGAGTGATTTCCATTGACTTGTCAATGTTTCTGGTTTTTTTTTTAAACATTACTCGTGATTGATATAACATATTTTAACTGACATACTTTTCTATGCAACTGGATACCGTGAATGAATATATTTGATAGATATTTCTTTCTCCTTCTACTTCCTAAATGACTTCAGTGTTCATGAAATGAGCTGAATTTCCCTAGAGAATTAAATTCATTGCGTTGTTGCCTCACAGTCACAGGTGGTACCTGGAAGCACAGATATCCCAACACAATCTTTTCTCATGCCTAGCAAATCTGTCCTAAGAAGGGTAGAAAAGTCGGTTCCCACTGATATACAAGCTGTTTCAGATGTCTCTTCACCCCAAGGAAAAATCATAAAGCTCTTGAGCTTCAAAGAGCATGCACAGTGCTCACACATACACACACATATGCACATATACACACGTCAACACATGCATACAAATATGCAGATGAGAAAATAATTGATCTAGGTAAATGTCCTTAAAAATATTTATAGTCATTTCACAACCTAATACTGAGCGATAAGTCTCTGGACTTAAAAGTTCAATTCATTCTGATGCATATATATATATATATATATATATATGCAAAATCTTCACACATATAAAATAAAATAAATAAATCTTTTAAAACAAAATTAAGCCCAGTGCATTCCTTCAGCATTTGATAAAAATAGAGATTTAAACAAAACTACCATAGACTCTTTGAAGTAGGAATGTAGTCCAAACGTAAATACATTTTCTTCCTTCTGTTTTCTATTCCCATTTTTGTAAAGTTTTAGGGTCATTTTTTGCTTTAATTATGATTTCGTATTCTGATATTCACAATTGGAATTTTCAGTGACTTAAAGAATATAGGCAAAATTGTTGTGTTTAAAAAACATATTCAGGGGAAGAGGCCAGTTCTAGAAGTATGCTTTCCTTACCTACTCCTCCCCCAAGACAGAGAGGAGTATCTCCTGCCATGAAAACTTTCCCTGCCTCTGAGAATGGAATCTAGAAAAATCATGCAAGTATGTTGCATTGCTTTTGCTAATTATAAAGCTTATTTCAGGATCGGGTGAGTACTAGACAGTCAGATGGTGTTGTTAAAAAATGACCTGGGCACAGCCATTTGATCTGCAGATGGATGAAAAGAAAAGATTTGTGTTTTTGACTCAAATCATTATCAAGTTAACATTGTCTCTTGGTGAAAGAATGAGAGAAAGGCAGAGGCAAGGAGAGAGGAAGAGAGCCACCCTTGACCTTACACTGGGAAATCATTCACACAACGGCAGAACTTCTAAACATTAGACTTGGCAGAGTTCTGGGCACATTGTGTGGGCAAGGTTAGAATCTAGTTAGAGTCTGCATAGGGCAAAAATCCTCTGAATTGATGAGACTAACACAGCAAACAAAATGGTTTCCTCAAGAACAGTTCTGCAGCTTGCTTAAATAAACTGGCTGTGCTACCTATGCTCCTTTAAAAATGTCTTAATCCATCTGGACACTACAAGCTCTTTCTAGCTTAATCACATAAATGTTTCCTAACTTAAAATAGATGATATTGCCACATGGTTTAAACACTTTCAAGTGTTACATGAAATACCACTCCTTTACCCAACCTTGCAATTGCCTCTCCCAGTCTCCCTCCTCCACTCTTAGTATACATACATTTCTTTCAGTTTTATTAAGATAACATTAAGTTTAGAAAATAGGAGAAAATTCTTATACATGATGAATAAAAAATTAATTAAAATATGTTTATGGATTTTCTACTTTCTCTGACAAATGACAATATTATTTACATAAGTTTCATTGTGGTGTTTTTTTTTTTTATGTTGTTCTCTAAAGAGTGCTTCACCACTGAAGCATTCTAAGTATACCACTGAGTGAAAAAAACTTATCTTAGGTCATTTCTTCTAAATGTATTATTATACCAAATTAATATTATCTCATGGTGAAAGTTGTCTTATAATTATAGTTGTCTTATAATTCTAGGTCAGTAGATATATTTATTTGAAGAAATACTCACCATAGAATTAAACCAGTTCATATACACCAATCATGCCATGAGTGGCAGATCTTTTGGTGGATTTAGAAAAAAGAAAGAAAGCACAAAAATGTCACATTTATAAGAAATGTACTCTGTTACCTTTTAAGAGAGAAGTGAAGAGAGTGTGAGACCTCGGTAAACTCTGTCCTAAATGTTATGTCTCCATCAAATTCCTCCCCTCAGAACACCTCTTCCTGTGCAAGAGGAGGCAGAAAGAATCTAAGAGCCGGAGGGGATGTAGGACACCAGAAAACAAGGCCTCTCAATACAGGAGTACATATGAACTTCCAAAGTCTGGCAGCATGCACAGGGCGTGCACAGGTCTAAGTCAGGTGGAGTCACAGAGTTGAGAGAAGTGGGCACAAGCCCCATCCTTCACCTAGAAGCGATCTCTACTTGATATCCACTCTCCATGAAAACTTAGTTCTCTTCTGCAGAGTGGGATACACTGGTGGGATACACACCACTCTTTAAGTGCAAGCCCCATACCCAGAAATAGCCAACACAGAACAAACTGAATGGCATCTTTGGGGATTCTTTGTCTCATAATGTTTTATTACAGCATTTTTGACCTTACTGGTCCTTTTGTATATATTTTTGTTATATTATGGCTTTAGTTTTTGTGTTTCTATGGCATTCCTGTGTGACTTAGCATGTGTGTCTCTATATTTGTATGTGCTGCTTATGTTTTTGTTTTTGGCTCTTTTTCTTCTGTTTGTTTTGTCCTGTCCTGGTTTGTTTGTTTCTGTTTTATCACATCTTATTTTGCTGCTATTCTATAGTTGCCAGTTTGTTTCTAATGAATGATAGGCATGGTGCAGATTCAGATATGAGGAAAGGTCTGAGGGTCTCTGAAGATCTGGAGGAGGAGAAACCATAATCTGAATACATGGTAGGAAGAAAAGAATATTTCTAATGAAAGACATAGACAAAAAAGATATTTATCTGTTTGTAACAGTTGCTTTATCAATTAAATCATTTCCCAGCCCTATTGCATGTTTTTTATTTATATTTCTCTAATGAATAATTTTGTTGAACATCTTTTCATGTGCTTACTTCATCATTTATATGTGATGAAAAAATACCATCTTCTGCCCATATTTTAGTTAGCTTTCTCATCCTTCTATTTGGTGTTGTAGAATCCTCTGTGTACCATATCTAAACTGTCTTTATATAGTTACAAATATTATACTCACTCTATAATTTGTATTTTCATTTTTAAGTGGTATCTTTTGAAGCACAATGCTGAAGAACACACAGAGATACATCCTTGATATTTTCTTCTAAGAGTTTCATTAATTTCAATTTTTTACTTTTGTCCACTTATCCATTTTGAAAAGTATAAGTTTTTCAAACTGCTGTTCTTTACTGTTGTTCACCAATCAATAATATTTTTGGCTATTTGAGGTTCTATATTATTCCATACAAATTTTAGGATCACCTAATTAATTTCTAACAAGAAAAAGGGCTTTTAAAATAAGTTATTGGAAGTGGGACAGGGGTCCCACGGAGGATGTGGATAAACAAGTGTTTCTGTTTATTTAGCGATTTAATTCCTTTCATGAGAATTTCGTTGTATTCAGTGTATGAGTGCTGTACCTTCTTAATTGTATGTATCACTAATTATTCTTGTTTCTCCTCCCTTTATAACTTTCTTTCTATTTTACATAATCCAAGCGGAATTCTGTGGTTGTGCCTTTTGTGTTACATTTTTAAATATCTCTATTTTTAAAATATAGAATACCTTTCCTCAAGACAGGAGCCTGCCACAGAGGGCCTCTGAAAGACTCCACCCAGCAGGGTATTGAAGCCGATGCTGAGACTCTTAGCCAAACTCTGGGCAGAGTGCAGGGAATCTTATGGAAGAAGTGAGATAGAAAGACCTGGAGCTTCACAAGGAGAGCAACAGAACAAAAACTCTGGGCCCAGGGGTCTTTTCTGAGACTGAGACTCCACCAAGGACCATGTATGGAGTAACCTAGAACCCCTGCACAGATGTAGCCCATGGCAGCTCTTTCTCCAAATGGGCTCCCTAGTAAGGGAAATAGGGGCTGTGTCTGACATGAACTCAATGTCTCCCTCTTTGATCATCTAGGGGGTAGCCTTAGCAGGCCACAGAGGAAGACAATGCAGCCAGTCCTGATGAAACCTGATAGGCTAGGGTCAGATGGAAGGGGAGGAGGACCTCCTCTATCAGTGGACTGGGGAAGGGGCATGGGAGAACAAGAGGGAGGGAGGGTGGGATTAGGACCCCTCCCTCTTGAGGGAGGGGCTACAGCTGGGATAGAAAGTGAATAAATTGTAATAAATAAAAAAAATTTAAAGTAGCTTTCCTTTTTTCATTTTTGTAATGTTTATGGTTTCATTGTTGTTGTTTAAATCTTTATGGCAAGAAGAATTATGCAGTACAAATCCAAAATATTTTTTCTGTTTGGCTCAGCAGTTGCTAAAGTTTCTTTCCATTTTTCGCTGATTTAAGGTGCCTTTTAAATGTTACATTAAATTTCAAGTATGCTGGAATTTCTCTAGTCCATACTCAACCACCAAACTATTTGATTTTCAGGTCTTTATTCTATGTTAGTTTACATCTTGCAACATAGGGAGGCTATATTGCTCTCATGTTTCCTTTTCCTCACAATTTCCTCATTCTTTCTCAGATGACCTGTATGACCATATCACCAAGGTTTAAAAGCTTGTTTTATTTTAACTAAGTTTAGAAGTCAGCAAAGGAAATTTATTATCTTTATGATGTTGAGTCTTCCTTCCAAGAATACTCCATGCTCTTTTGTTTGTTCGAGTCTTCAATGGAGTCTGTAAAACTTAAAATTCTTTCCAATTCATGCATGGCTCATGTATTATTGTTCTATTTATTATTCATTGATAGTCAATGTTATTTGTCACTCTATAAATTAGACATTTTTCTTTCCAGATGGAGGAGCTATCAGTACACGGTGGCAGGTGAGGCAAGGAAGCTGGTGGAGACTATTGCAGCTCAGTCTGTGTTTGTGGTGCAAACTGGTAGCAGTACTTGTTACATCTTGGTGAAAATGAGAACAGCTCAGAATCATATGCTGATATCACCTTGAAGCCCCATCCCTTCCATGAATCCCACCCAATCCACCTCTTTCAGCCATACCTTCTACTGGAGTGATTCTACCATCCCTTGAAACAGCACCACCCACCGGGACCTATCTTGTTGACATTGTAGATATCAAAAATGCCCCAAATGCCTTGATCCTTTCTCAAAGACCATAAGTGAAGCACGCTCTTATGACTTTACTGTTCCTGAGGAGAGCTGACCTAAATTTCTTCAAAACATACCTGAAGTGTATTACATGTGTGACAATCCCATGAGCAACTGGGAGCAGCCTTTGCTCTGCATGATGAAGCAGAAAGGGAGTCAGTGCAATATCTGAAAAGTCTAAAGAAGTGGGTAACAGCAATGTTGTACTCTCAGAATTTATAGCATAATTAAGGAAAAATGTCACAGCTTTAGTTAAGAAAGCTAGCATTAAGATATAAAAAATGAGTTTCAGTCACTTATTTATTGCACTACTCAGTTGTTTACTTTTCTAGCAAATACTCAGTGTATGCTGATTCATGTTAGACAAAGGTAAACTTCTAAATAAGGTAAAAAACTATCACATTTCATCAGGTTCAGTCAATTCAAATAAAGAAACAAAGCTCCACATACTCTATGGTGACACGAAGTACATTATAGCTATGACTGAAATGTTAAGGACCTATTTCCCTTTTCCCTGGTTGTTCAGGAAAGTCTGCATTTATTTTTGAGTCCATAAAGTGAAGCTGACATCACTCACAGGAAAATAGATAAAAATCTGTCATGAAGACTGCAGAGATGAAGATGATAACATAAGCCAGCCATTTACTTGAGAGTCAGGAAGTATCTAGTTTATCCCATGAAACGATGTACCAATAAAACATAATTGGTATTGAAATATACCACCGAGGAAGCTCCTTATGTTTCAGGTTTTCACGTTTTCCACAGTAGTCCATGTTCTACAATCATAATGTTGAGGCAGCATGCCTACAAAGAAACACTAATTAAAAGTTAGTTTTACATAGAAATGTAGGTTTTACATGTGTATAAACATATATATGTGGAGATATTTCTTAATGTATGTTAATATATATTAGATTTATATAGTAATGTTAAATTAAAACAGCATGCATTATGATAGTAAAAGGCATTTTTAATAGTCATTTAGAAACAAAATATAGAGCATAAATTAATATGGTAATGTAGATTTTATCCTAGAACTAATAAAAATAATTAAAAATATGTCATTCTGGGGAAAATGGGAGGAGATTATGCTCTTAGCCCAGGCTTTCCCAAAGTGAAACTACTAGCCCAGGGTTTCCTGAGGAGAGATTGTAGTTACTAGCCCAGACTTTCTTGAAAATGCATACACTTCAAACGCTCATGAATTAGACTAATTTCAAACAAAAGCCTGTTAGAAAATGTCTGAGAACTTCTTATAAAAATTAGTGCATATAGATCTATGGCATTCTTATTTTCATGTCACAGCTATAACTGACCTTTGAAATACATAGTTTTTGGAATTTCCTTCATTTCTCCAAAGTCATAGAATCAGGCTACTTATCATATTCAAGCAACACTTTTCATTTAGCATTTATCATCTTGTTGAATCTCAGTATAAATCTATAAAAACATCAAATAAAACTATTTTTATCAGAGTGACAATAGAGATTTAAAATCTACTCTGAGCTTTTACTACCAGCAACCAGTCAACCAGTGGAGCAGCTTGGTCCTCTGCCCTGGAGTCCAGGCTCTTTAAGATGCTATGGTGAACAGCTGTGTTCTCTCCTCTTTTGTTTTGTTTTGTTTTGATTTTTACTTGTTAAGAACCTTGGAGCAAGATTGAAACAAGTAGTAGATACAGTAAATTACTGGAATTTTTTTATTATTAGTTCCTCAGTAAGTTGAAATTCCATGATACCATCCAGTCAGTCAGTTTCCCATCCAAAAATCTCAGTACAACCTGCAAGAATATTTTATTGCAGCAACTTGTAGACTCTGTCGTCAATTTTTTTTGGCCCTCCTCTGACTGTATACACAATGGCAGGCTATGAGGAAGAAAATGGGCTTTCTTCAAGCAGCTGGAGAGATACTGAATGCAAGTCTCCAGAGGTCAACAGAGTGCTTCTAAAAGAGCTCAGACTGATAGCTTGAGGGTACAAGGGGCTTTGACAAGCTCTTTTATCTCAAGTGACAATGTTTCCTCAGCCCCGAGCCTTCCATTCCTCCCATACCTTGTTTTCCATCCTTCCTTCGTGGCTACAGATTTACTCTTCTTCCTGGATTTGATTAGCCTGCCCCCCAACCAACCTCTACCCTGCCTTCCTGTCCTCCCTTGGCCAAAAGTGCTATGCCATGAGAGAAGCACTCTATCATCATGATGGGAAGTGTCAGGTGCACAAGATAAATGCAAATTTCATGGCCCTACTGTCTCATTCCACCAAATTTTATGAGACTGAGAAAACTTGGAAGCTTATGCTATGGGGCCATTTGGTTGGCAGGAAAGAGAGCAGACTTTTTCCAACACTGTCTGTTGGCAGCTCCAGTGCTAGATTTACAGCGAGGGCTGGAGATTGCTTTGGCTATTGAGACTGCAACTCGGCCAGCTGGGGGCCTCTCAAGTGAGGGAAGAGTGATGGCGTAGATCCTGGGAGAGAGTGTTCCACTTAAGCACTCCCAATGACAGCTTTTTGGTCCTAACTTGAGCTGCAGAATTTGGCCCCAGTGAGACTGGCCTCATCCACAGACAACATTAACCCAAATTCCCAGCGCCGTCAAAGACTGGCATCCACCAAAGTGCTGAAATGGGAAGACAATCTCTGCAGTGAGAATGTTGGTCTGGTTTGTGATCTGTTTTTTGTGTTTGTAGTTTTCTATTATAGAGCATTGCTTCATCTACTTCGAAAGCTATTATCACTTGGGAGATAGAAAGTTTGATGTATGTGTGGCACAATGGTTCAAAGTCTCAGTTCTGGAGCCACGGTGCCAGAGTTCAGATACCGCTGTGTTCTACTAAAGTGTACTTGTGGGAAATTCTTACCTTCTTCTCATATCAGCTCATTTGGATTGAAGTACTTAAAATAACAGCACTTATAATGGAGTTGATTGAAACAATCACAAATAAGAAACTAAGTTAAACAATTAGAAAATGGACAATAGAATGACTCAAAGAGAAACATGGTTATTTTCACTTGGACACATGCATTTTCCTGTCTTGAACAGGGCTTTGCCATTCTGGGAAAGTCCATCAGAAGAATCATGACCACAATGAGAAATTTCAGAAGGAATACTGAACCCTAACTGAAGTTTATTTCTGGTACCACACTGAGCAAACCAGCTCCTAATACCAGTTATATAGGGAGATGCTCAGAGGAGAAGAGAAATGTTGGTAGCTCTCAAGTCTGTGACTAACAGCTGCACCAACATGCCAGGTCTGCTCAGAGGCAGAATAGATCGTAAATGAAGGTCAAGGAAGCAATGGTCTTTGTCAGCCCTAGCATACAGAATAGTAGAAAGAACAGCAGCTTGGACCCGGATCAATTTATTGAAAGTAGAGTGACATTGTTTGTGGAGACAGATGCAGACCTTTAGGAGCTTAGAATAATTTGCAAATGAGAAAAGTAAAATCTGAAATGAATGGTTTTCATGGTCCCACAGCCTGAGGAAGATTCAGGATTAGAACACAAATTTGACCTTTCTAATGCCATGCCCTTGTACTTTGGTAGCTCTGCAGGGAGCCCTGGAAGGAACATATTACTCTCTATGAGTGGCATTGCCAAACCCTTTCTACTGCAGGTCCTATATCCCAATGGTGGCCAAATCAATGAGGCACCTGCTTGAGCAATCAATTAATAAGCACCAAGAACATTATTAGACACATAGAAAACACTTCTCAATGTTTTGGGTTAAAAATGTTATTAATGCAGGGTTCAGTTTTGAGGATCTACTATAATTTGCATGGCAGACAATGAGCTGGACCGTTCAGATGCTTAAAAAAACATTAACCATTCCTACCCTCAGATACAAACATGCTTGGTCAGACACCAAGGAAAGTCACATGAAGCTGTGTGAGGATGGATAAAACATATATTTGAAGTCTCCGCAGGAGTGAGACCAGGGGATTAGGGGACCCTGTGAATAAGTAAAGAACTCTGTTAGGCCTTTAAGTACTTTAATGTAATGTTGCAATTACTGTTTCTACACCTTATATGACATTTAAAATGAATATTCAGAAAGGCTCTTTGTACAAAAATCACATTAACGTTGTGACTTCAGTAACAATAGCAATAGTTATCAGCAGTAATCATTAGTTGAATATCTACAAAGCACTCCACCGTCTGGGAAGAACTGTGAGTTAATAAATGATTTATTTGTGTTGCAGAGGTTCAGGGAAAGACTTGTCTTTCACAGCTTATAATATCCCATGCATGCAGATCTTCTGTTTAGCCTTCCTGAACTTCCCAATGAGGAAGGGGCCCACCTCAGGAGTCTCAAGTGAATGATACAAACCACAGTTCATAAGCATGTCCTACAACTTCCTGAGAAAAGTGCTTTCCAGAGCCTACCTACTACCTAAAATAGTGAAGAAGAAAATATAGGAAAGGAGGGTTGTTTTTAAATCATTATACTTTTAAATTATTTTCTTCACACGATTTATTAGAACAAGATGAAAACCCCCTAAAGTTCTAAAGAAATATTAACATAACATGCCTGTAACTCATGCTGTGTTTAATGAGAGGTGCTGTTTTTCCTGCCATGGGGGCCATAGCCCAATGAGTGATGACTCTGAAAAGGGTCACATACATATTCATCAAATTCGACATGCTCATGTAAACTGGTTTTAATAGGCCATGACAGCAAAGTTGTGTCGGGCAAATAGCTGCATATGTGCTTCTTCCTCTCACTGGCATATTTAGCCATTAACACTGTGCTATCCATGGATGAAATATTAGCTTGTTAACTTAAGACCATCACTTGTTTTGGATTCTCTGTGCTAACCAAGAGAGGAAATCTTCTTAGGTTGCTTTCTTAAGGTTGAGCCTAAGAACTCCAATGATGTTCATTTTACCTTAATAGTATCATCACTACCATTCTTCTCCCTAATCCTGGAGCTCAGAACATTGATTTGAAATGTTCTGTCCCAAACTGATATTACACCCAATCCAAAATAAAGACTCTTAGTTCCCATCTGGTCATTATCATAAATGATGTTGTTTTCCAAACTTTTAAAAATACACTTCAATGGAGAACCTTTTTTTTTTTTTTTCAGCTGTCTACTAGTTTGGCATGCATAGCTGTTTAAGGTGATGTTAACCCAAATATAAGATCTCCCATGGCTTTTGCCTTTGTTATTTCATGAATCTGTTGTCAAGTTTGAAAAGAACTAAATTATCAGAAAATAACTGTAATTTCAATTAAACCATAAAAAATACACCATCCAGCAATAAATTGAGATATCTGCATTCTAGAGACTACCACAAAAGAACCAAGTTCCAGAGCCCATTACTTTAACACACTCAAACCCTGAGTCAACATTGATAAGTTGTCTTGCTGGAGCCATCTGGAAACTCTGACTACCTCAACTGCCAATGTTTGGATATCTATTTTTAGTTCAATTCAAGTATGTTAATGAACCAGAGTTTGGGCCTCTATGTAAATGGAGTTTCTTCTTAGGTGAGTTAGTGTTTTGTTTTACACACTGTAAAACAGTCAGATATGCATTTGAGCTCCCTGAAGACAGGGTCATATCAGAGTGATTTGAGATATTATCACCTTTAAGTAACATGTTGATCAATTTCATAGAATGAAAACTAATTTGCTACTTACAGCCTATGATATTTAATTGTGGGATCTTCTTCTTCAGCTCAGCTTTTCTTGCCTCCCCAAAGAGGAATTGAGCATTGCAAAAATAATTGTTTGGCTTTGATTACAGACTGTCCCCAGAGTGACACACCCTGAAAGTCAACCTTAGCTGACAAGAAGTCAAACAACACAATAAAATATTTTATGCGTAAATATGATTAAACTCAATGTTGAGAAAACATGTTCAAAGAGAGATTTTTAAAATAATTTCATCAGATTCTTGGCTCTTCTTTACCGGTATGTTCTCTAGGGTAGAAGATGCAGATGCATAAGGTTTTTCTTTAATTTTCATATTCATTTGTGCATGAAGAGCACATTGGCTTAGAGTAGGAGAGATGGCTCAGCAGATAAGACCATACTTTCCCAAAAGACCCAGGTTCAATCCACAGCACCTACTTGACAGTTCACAACCATCTATAACTCAGTTCCCTGGGATTGGCTCTTTTCTGGCCTCTGAGGGCACCAAGCATGAACAGGTCACACAAACATATGGGCCAACTCTCATATACATGAAAGTTATTTTTGTTTGTATTGTTTTATCCCGGCAACAAAAATCCCAACTAAGACATTATCAGAGCCTGGTGGTCTCATTAGTGGATAGACAACTAGATACTACATCTTCCTTTTTTCCCAGAATCCACTCATTGCCAACAGGCCAACAGTACATGTTAGGGAACATGTGTCTCTTCCCCTTCTGTAGCTGACTGTTGGGAAGGCCCCACTTCTGTGGACCCAGTGCAGGGATAAACAGCTGCTCTGAGTTCATGGCTGCCATAGCCATGGTGTGCTTAGAAGATGATATTTTACAACCACTCTCTATCTTCCAGCCTTATATTCATTTTGCCCTATTCCACAATGTTCTTTGAGCTCTAAGGAACTGGGATAAATTTTTCCTCTAGGGCTTAGCCCTCAACTGTGCTTTTTCTATCTTTTTTTCAGCATTCTGTGAAGCCATGGGTGTTTGTGTTTACATCAGTTCACTGTAAGAAGTTTCTCTGTTTAAGGGTGAGAGTAGCTTCTGTAGGTATAAATGTAGATATTTTGGTGGGGGGGTAGACTGATGTTGTCAGTTAAACTAAGGATCTATGTTAAGTCTCCCCCTTCCTTAGGATCTAAGGCCTCTTGAGTCATGGATTTTGAACCAGGTTTACTATATTGTACATGAGTTCCATGTTGTAGCACAAGCTCCAAATCCAATCAGGGAATGATTGGTTGCTTCCATAACACAGGTGCCACCACTATACCAGAGGACATCTGTCTGGTAAATTAGTATTGCAGTTGGGAGAGTTTACTGTTGGGTTAAACTGTTAAAGCCTTTACCACACCATAGCCTGTGCAAAACCAAGTACCATAAGAGCCAACCAGCAAGCAGGAATTTCCTAGCCCAATTCCATCTTAATTTCTACACCTTGAATTCAAGGTTAAGATGTTCTTATTTGAAGATATCGCTATCATGTACATCACTGACAGACTGTGCTCTGCAATTTTCCAGTTCTTATCTAGGTTCATTAGGCTACCATTATTAAAAAAACATAGGACATAATTGTCTTGAATTCTATATTTTTTGAAAGAAATCCACTTATAACTATTCTAATTTTATTTTGATGAGTTAAGTACCTTAGAAAGAACTCCAGAAATTCACATCGCCTTCAAGGACCAGTAAAGCATGGCTTCCTTGGCATGGCTGCCTATCACTAAGAGTCAGAAACGGTTGATCCACTTGGCAAATGCGGGAGAGTGCCATCTGTTATACATTTCCTTTCAACTCATTGGGAGGATTTCAGGATCACGGGCAGTAATTGAAAGCTGTTTTCTTGGGGGTAGTATTTTATTTAATACTTTTTTTTTCTAGTTTGTTTCTGGTGACCAAGCCATCTGAACTAACATGCATCCTCACACTTTCTAACATGCATTAGCCCACCTCTGCTCACACTTTCTACAAATGCCCTGTATGCTAGGAGTTGAACACCCATAAATAATGTGCAGTTTGCATATATTTTGCTTCAAAGTGCTGTAAACATCAAGATCTACTTACGAGGGTTGTACTCTTGGTAACAGTGGGTCATTGAGAGCTAGGCCCAAATGAATTGAAATAAGCAGAATGAATGGCATTGTTGGTCATAACTGAGTGCTAGGTCTGAATGAGACCACTCAAAGCAGATCACATATGACTTTAATCCACTGCTCTGCCCAGCATTCCCTGGGGATAAATCTGTCTCCAGTTTTTATTTACATATTATCATTTTACCTTATGTCACTGTCATAGTTTCAGACTTGAGTAAATCCACATTTAAATAGTGATTTGTCTCCTTTTGATAGTAAATATTCTTGTAAGTGGTGGTTAAGATTAAAGGGAATTTGTTGACAATAGGTAGACAGAGCTATTTAGGATTAAATGAAATTATATACTCAGCCGAGAGAGCGTTCTTTGGGAAGCTCCATCCTGCAGGTGCTGGTTGCCCTACAAATGATGCCTTTGAACGTACAGTGATAATTCCTTGAAAGGAAAAAAAAAAGAAGAAGAAAAGGAGGGGTGGAAGGGGTGGAAAACACAACACATATAAATACATTCTCAGCTCCCTAGACTCCCTCAGAGGGGCAAATCCTGCCTGGAACAGCCCTCCAGACGCCACCGCTTAAAGGTTAGCAAAGGGTTCTTTTGAGGTGACATTTAAACCTTTAATAGCTCCCAGCCAGTTTGGGCAGGAATCATTTTCCTCACTGGAGGCGGAGGCAGAGGCAGGAGCCCGGTGCTGCTCAGTTACCTGTCTACAAGAGGCTGGGGTGAAACCTTAGATGGCTTGGCTTGGCAGGATAGGGCGGAGCCTGCCGCGTCCTGTCTGCTGGCCTTGCCCTCCATCCTAATTGCACCAAAGGCCCAAAAAGCTTCAAGTTGCCCATTAGGCTCTTGCTGAGATTAGCAATTATAATATCAGTTTTCCCTACACAGGTCTGACAGAATGGTTGGGAGACCAGAGGTGATTTAAAGTTTGGTAAGTCTTGGGGAAAGTTTACCAGTTCCTGCTGTTTTCTGGTCAACAGATTTGGCCTTCCCACTCTCAGAATTGGCCACAAACAGTAGGAACCCTTTTCAATCACTGCCAGCGACACTTCATTTCTGTCATATATGACCCTTGGTAAACTGCAACTCCGAGAAGAACATTCTTCCCAGAAAGGAACCAGACTTCATTCTTCTAAAGACAATTTACGGTGGGACACTGGGCTTGTTTGCTTTTGTTGGTCCCCTGGAGCTACTCAGTCAGTTAAAATGAATCCTCCTTTTGCAGGGCCATGCTGATAGGAAGGTCCTTCCTGGGAGGCCCGGGGAGGACAGATGTCACCCTGGACTTTAGAATGACTACTTTAAGGCTTGTCATCTGCCTCTGCTGCTGTGACCCAGGGTCTCCGGGGACTTCTACCTGAACGAGAATCCCATTTTGTAGCTTTTCTGGAAAGCAAGGTGCTTATTTCCCAGCCATTCTCCCGTCCACGCTAGGGTCATGGGCATCCTTCCCTCAGTTTCTCCACTCATGCTTCATTTGCTTAAAAATTAAGAAAAAAAAAGAAAACTTAACAAACGCTGCTAGTATGAAAATGCTTATCTGAACCAAAGGCTCCCAACCCTCTTAAGCTTCTGCTTACATTATTATTATCATCTAGTTAGAGTTTTTATTGGAAACAATGAAAGGGTTTTTAGCATCAGTGGCAAAAATAACTCCCGAAAACTGTGACCACTGAACTGTTTACATGCATGGTTGTCTAAAATAATGAATATGAAGCACTACATGAGTAATGAGTGTACCCTGACCACAATAAAATACTTATTCAATAGTGATGATAATAATTATTAGTAGTATTTATGTTAGTAATTAATAGTAACTCAAAGAATATCTGGCTGAGTATGTGAACCATAAATATATTTAATGCCACTGAATTGTGGACTCTGAATGTTTAAAATGTTCAGTATTATGACATATGTGCTAACTATAATAAAATATATGTATAATAATTATATATGGTATTTTTCATTAAAATTCTATATGATCAATTTTGAAATTATTACTAATCATTAGTAATTATTAGTAACTACTAGTAATTATTCACATGAATACTAGTAACTAATATTCAGAATATATGTGATTGAAATGTGTAAATTTTGAAGGTGTCTAGTACAACTCTGAACCATGTGTTTACAGATAACTAAAATGATTAATATTATGTTACATGAACCAGCCACAAATAACCTAAAACATTAACCTAATAGTAATAGTAATTTGGGTGGTCACTCTCTTTCATGGCACTATTCCTAGGAGACAGGCTGACAGCTGACCATTCATGTCAGGGAAGGTAAAGGCAGGTTCCGAGTATATCTCCATCCTGTTTCAGATGGCAGTGAAAACAGAGGGTGACAAATTAGGAGTACAGGCCCAAGTACAACCGATAGGCACCATCTTCTCAGAATTACTCAAAGACATTTTAAAAGGTGGAGGATATAGATTTCCAGAAAACCACATATATTTGAGGAAAATAGGGGTCATTCTCCAGGGTCTTTGATCTGTTCCTTGGCATTTCACAGAAGGCAGCCAGACCATGTTGACTCAACAACTGTAGTGCAAGCTGGGACCAATTAATCTACAATGCTTCATGTGGGAGCTGCAGTACTGCCTGATATATTCTGCCTGGGCTTAACAAAAATTAAATGTTCAGTTTCACCACAGCGTATACATTTTATAAAGCCAATAGATGATGTGGGTTTTTTTTGTTTGTTTGTTTTTTTGTTTTGTGGTAAGCACCCAAGCCCACCAAACAAGTATTTGTGACTTGTTCTGGTTAATCATTGTAACTGCATGTTCTAAACATCCCTTTAAAGTGTATGACAGTATAAAATTTAAAAATCTAAGATACATTTTTCTCTACCAGAGAGTTTGGGCATCGACTGTCTTGAGTTTAAGTTGATTCTAAAGTCAACCATTGATGTCTTGGTTTCAAGAACATTGTTGATAATCAGCTTAGACCTTAGAGAAAAGTTGTTAGTTGGTTGAGACTCATTACCTAGCACTATGAGCATCATTTTAAAAAAAGGAAAAGAAAAAAGAAAGAAAGAAAGAGTGACGCTAGGAAAAGCGAAGCCTTCAGTGAACACTGAGCATTACGTTCACTCTTTTCTTTCTCCCAGCTTTTATTGAATTGGGTCATTCTCTGGCAGGTGATCTAGTGGATCTGGGGTGGACTCTGAGACAGACTCACGGGACATACTGGAGGCAGAGAATCTGGATTTGCTAAAGCATTAGTGTGGTTAGAGAACATTCCAAGGAGTCATCTTCCTATGTGAAAGAAGAATGAGATGACTATTAGATGGAATGGGACATGTGATGGGCATTATTAAAAAAAAAGACAGGACTAGTTCTTTGCAAATGAACTTTGTTCGGAAAGAAGAGCAATCTTTTCTATGCATCAGCCCCTCATTCTGTGTGTGTGTGTAAGTGAGTGTGCTTGTACCTGAGTGTGTATATTTGAGAGAATTATTGTTACCTTCTTTGTTGTGCATGCATGCATATATTTGAGTGTATTCCTGTGTTGTCTTCTTCATTTTTCATGGTTGAATGTATTAGGAGTGCTTCTTTTTTTGCTCCCTTTTTTTATTTATTTTATTTTGTCAATTACAGTTTATTCACTTTGAATTCCAGCTGTAGCCCCCTCCCCCACCCCCTCCCAATCCCATCCTCCCTCCCTCTTCTTCTCCTATGCCCCTTCCCCAGTCCAAAGATAGGGGAGGTCCTCCTCCCCTTCCATCTGACCATAGTCCATCATGTATCATCAAGACTGGCTTCTTTGTCTTCCTCTGTGGCCTGGCAGGGCTGCTCCTCCCTCAGATGGAGGTAATCCAAGAGCCAGCCCATGAATTCATGTGAGAGCTGGTATTGGGGAACCCTCTTGGATACTAAGCTGCTTTGGGCTACTTCTGTGCAGGGGTTCTAAGTTATCTCCATGCATGGTCCTTGTTTGGAGTATCTGTCTCAGAAAAGACCCCTGTGTCCAGATTTTTTTGGTTCTGTTACTACCTTTGTGGAGTTCCTGTTCCCTCCAGGTCTTTCTCTCTCCCCCTTCTTTCATAAGATTTCCTGCACTCTGCTCAAAGTTTGGCTACGCATCTCAGAATATGTTTTGATACCCTGCTGGGTAAAGTTCTTCTAGCAGCTTTATTTGTAATAGTCAGAAGCTGGGAACAACCCAGATGCACCTCAGTAGAGGAATGGATACAGAAATTTTGATACATTTGCACAATAGAATACTACTCAGCAATTAAAAACAAGGACATCATGGAATTTGCAGGCAAATGGTGGGAACTAAAAAAGATCATCCTGAGTGAGGTATCCCAGAAGCAGAAAGATACACATGGTATATACTCACTTACATATAATATATGGTAATCATGCTAAAATCTGTACACCTAAAGCTCAGGAGCACCGTACTCAGCAAGGAATCTCTCAGCATGCCAAGTAAGTGGGCATGGAGGCAGAGGGGAAGCAACTTGCGTATTTCTAAGGCTAGAGAGTATATGGCTTTACAATTAAGTGTCATTTATCTTACTCCTTTGACTCCCTTGGTTTTCTGTTTCCTTGGCCCTTCATATATTAATGAGAGAAAACATGGAGGGTACAGTTTCCCTATCCACCTTAGCTGTGTGAGATCCTTGGGATCACTGTTTTCAGAGGATCAGGCTGGCACTCTATGTTCTTCAGTGGATCTTTCTTTCATAGATACACAGAAGTTTTTCTCATTTCCATGATAGCTTTTTCAAGAATGTATACAAAGGTGAATAATGAAAATGCCTAGAGCTAACACATTTGTCTACGAGCATCTTTTCCTTCTTAATAGTTCTCAGTTGTACCAACATGATTTTTGTCCCACATAAAAAAAAACAGATTGCTTTATTTGTTGTTGTTGTTGTTATTATTATTATTATTATTATTATTATATGCTCATTTGTTTTCTAATGAGAAGACAGTGAGTAGAGGAAGATCTGGGAGGACTTGGGAGAAGGGCAACTATAATTAGAATACATTATATAAAAATTTTTCATCAAAAAATAAGTTAAAAGGTTAGAAAACATAAGAAACACTCTGAGTTCTTTGTGTCCACCAAGCTTACCCACAGCAAGCTGGAAATATACCATGAGGACTTTGACAAAGCAATACCAACCCTCAACTACTGAAGATTTATGGTATGGGAAAGTGGCACCATGTGTTTATTATTGGCATGTGTGTACCAGTGTACTGTCCAGAGGTGGACATGCGCTCTTTCTTCAATACTCTCCAACATACTTTTTCAGACATGGTTTCTTATTCAACCTGGAACTTGCCCTTCTGGTTAGCGTGACTAGGCAGCAAACCCCTGAGACCTTCATGTCTCTTCCCGTATTAAGTGGGTTGAGGCAGGGCACACATTACAAGCACATGCCACACTGTCTAGCTTTTTCACATGGGTGCCTAAGACCTGAATTCAGGTCTCCATCCTTTCAAAGAAGACAATTAACCCACTGAGCCATATCCCTGCCTCCCCAAAAGCAGTATTGTAAAGGACCTCTGAAAATGTTTAAAAAAGGAACATATCTTTACTATCTTTTCCTAGTTATAATTTAAATTTATAGGCACAACTTCTAATCAATTTGGTAACTTCCCAAAACGCCAGAGTAAAATAAGTTCTCAGATAATACCCTTTGGTTATCACTTGGTGTTCTTTGTATATTAAAAAGTCATCACTGTAAATGTTCAATGCCCTAAACACTTTCTTTTTACTTTCTAAAGATGCCATCATTATTCTATAGCTATGAGCTAATGCATTTGAGGATATAGGTTGCACCCCCCACCACCACCACCGCAGAGATAGTTTTGGTGCTGTCTTGTATATAAGAAGATGATTTTCTAAGAAGTTATTGGAAGGCAAAAACTATACTTCGTAGCAAATTGTCTTCTAGAATACTTATACAGTTCATCACAATAGTGTCTGGGAAAGGCGTCCTGACATTCACAAAGATATTTATACTTTATTAGTACCTTTATCCATTTCCACCCTCTATTACCTAAGTGGGTCAGAGATTTGGCACTTAAAATGTTTAGCACTTAAAATTCCAGATAGAATAGTGATAACATGACTTAAACACAGACGTTCTTTTGAAAAGAACTGAAAGAAAAGAGGAAACTTCTTAAAGTCTCAGCAACACTTCATAGACATGAAACTGATCCTCAACCCAAACAACTCCACGGTCCATTATCATAGGGTACATTTCAGAGCTATTTAGGTAGATCATAAAGTTCAGTCATGTGACCAAAATCTCCAAGAACAAGTAAATGCATCAGGTGTCAAAGGGCACAGGACTTAAAGAAACATCTGGATTTCATCTTTTGAACTTTTAATGGAAATCCAGATCACTTGGAACACATCTGGGGGATCTGACAAGAAGAAAGAGTGGACTGTTTTATGGGAGATTTGTTCTACTCACCAGCTTTCCCTTGGGTTGGATTTGAATCCCCTCAGAGAAAGCTATTTACAATATTTGAGACATCACGAAATGCCACTTGACATGTACATTATCTCTACACTAGATAATTTTTGTGTTGTTTAGTGTCTTAATTCAGGTTTAGCTTAAATAGGAAAACACGAGAGCCCTCTCAATGATGGAGACTGCAGTTTCCCTGGTGAAGCAGTTATCTCCCAGCAGGGACAACCCTTTTCCATGAATCACCACTGCAATGACCAAGGGAATGGCCCATAGCAGTCTAGGCTCACTGTCTACACCCACATTCACTCCATACCCACCCTAGACATCTGTGCATGAAAACATCAGCAAAAGCCTTGAAGAGCCTTTACAGCGAGTGACCTGACTTTCACCACGTTGCTCCTGGCTGAAAATGTGTCTTGAGCAGCAATGAAAAATAATATGAATTTCTTTGCTGTAGTGTTTCAGAGTTTTGCTTCCATCAATGACTAAAAGGTCAAGAAACTTCAGTTCTTTTCATGTATTGACTTTTACTGTGTGTGTGTGTGTGTGTGTGTGTGTGTGTGTGTGCAAGAGAGAGAGAGAGAGAGAGAGAGAGAGAGAGAGAACAGACATGCATTATTATTGTGGGGCAGCTTATGCCTGCACACAGCACACGTGAAGAGGTCAGAAGACCACCATCAGGTGTTAGTCCTCAGGCATCTCACACCTTTGCTTGAAATTGTTCCAAGTAAGTCAGACTAACTGGGCCCCAGGCTTCCAGGCATTCATTCACCTACCTCCATCTCACATCTGGCAGTCTCTGGAATTACAAGCATACATCACCACAATTGGCTTTTCAGATGACTCCTGGAGATCAGAACTCAGGTCTTCATCTTGGGGTTTGCAAGTCAAGCGCACGACCAAGTATCACAAGTGGCCACTAGCTCAGACACTGTTGAAATCCCTGTTTTCCTCTGAGCCCCCATCATCTTCTGTGTGACTCTCAGCACTACTGTCCCACTGTCCTGTGGGACAGCACTTAACCACTTTCCTAGTCCAAAGTTCAAAAGAATTCCACATTCTTCCAAAAAATCACATGGTCAGGCTCTTCATCAAAAAAGACATCCCCTTATCTCCAATCCCCAACTCCCTCTCCAGCACAAATCACTTAAATTCTTTCACTCTAGTGTTCTAGTTCACTTGGTTTTGCAAAGTATTTGTTTGGAACTGCTTGCTGTGGACAAACCTGTCTTCGGCAGTTGTACTTTGTCTTCCTCGACCTAGCACTAAACAGAAGCTTTAGAAAAAGATCCTTTTCCAAATGAATGTTTCAGTATTTTCAGCGGTGCTGGTAAGACAGCTCAGTACATAATGACATATCCAATCAGAGTTGGATCCCTGAAACCCACATGAGTTGTACTGGAGAGTGGGCTGTTGCTGTGAAGAACCTGACCCTGTGATATTTTTTGGGCGGGGGGAGGAGAATGTGGAATACTTTTGTACTTTGGATTCAAAAAGTGGTAGAGTGCTGTCCTGCAGGACAGTGGGACAGTAGTGTTGAGAAAAATACAGAAGGTGATGGGGGCTCATGAGGTCTCAGAGCAGAGATTTTAACAGTATCTAGGCTAATGGCTACTTGTGATATTTTGCAGGGAGGGAAGTATATTTGTATATATTATATAATGTATATCTGTTATATATACATGTGTGTGTGTGTTCCTTCTCCCTTTGTCCTAAGGACTTGCCCAAGGCCATTACAAAATAATGGACTAATTTCTTTGGCAAGGGAAATGTCAAGAAAGCATGATATTGAGTCTGTGGCATTGTTCTTACTAATAATTCTTATGTAGGTCTACAATGAAAAGGAGCAAGTGGGACAGGGGAAAAAACACATATTTTGGAGAGAAAAAGGACAGTAGGGATCTCAGTGTTACAGCTAAGATTTGCGCTGAAAGTGAGATTGTTATGGAGATGACCACCATTAAGAAAAGGTCTGCTGAGCACTGGGACAAAGAAAAGCATGCCTTTGGGGCAAGACCCCACCCAGCCAAGCTTGCAACTTGTAGAAGGAAAAGCATAAAGAGTTTTCTGCTGCTAGAAAGACAACAATACATGAAAGCTGTTATAAATGTTCAAGGGTGGGAGGTAAGGTTGCAGTGAAAAACTCAGGATTTTGGAGATGCCTGAGCTTTGAGACATCTGCCAACAAAAGTTGCATACAGAGATAGGGACCAATACAAGAGACGCTGCACGCAACAAAGCTGGAGGGGCAGAACCATTTAAACCCTACGGAACTAAAGCCCTAGATACCGAACATGAAGCTAAAGATTTGATGTTTGCTTTGCTAAGTGTTGCCCTTGTTTTCATTCAGTATTTCCTCACTACCTCTACATTTGTATGTTTTAAAATAAAAATATGTATTCCATGATATTGTATGTTGGAGAAGTATAATATGCCTTTTGATTTTCCAGGGAGTTGTAGTCAGAGATTGTTTTAAGTTTTAGAAGAGATTTTAGACTTCTGAGACTGTTAAAAAAATATGGGACTTTTAAAGTTGGACCAAATATACTTTTCAATATGATAGTTGCACAAGCCTCTGGGAAATAGGAAATGGTATGTAGTGGTTGAAATAAGAAATGTCTTTCACGGGCTCAGGTATTTGAACACTGGTTCCCAGGTGGCTACATTTCTGGAGAAGGATGTTTAGTCTTGCTTGAGGAAGTACCTTACTGGGGTGGGCTTTGAGAATTCACGGCTTCATTCCTCATCCCTTTTGCTCTTGTTTATTTCTGTATGAGATCGAAGATGTGGTCTCTCACCTTCCTTATTAACCATCTGCTCTCATGCCTCTCTGATGATATGGGCTCTTCTTTTGGAACTCTCTTCCTTAAATTGCCTTGGCTATGATATCTTATCAGCAACTGAAACATCACTAAGCAACTCTAATAAAAAAAAAACTAACTGAAGGCAAATATATGATCTTAAGTGATCTTGTGTTTCCATAAACTCAAAGGATAAAAGGAAATTAAAAAATCATTAAACTTAATGCTAAAAACAGAATAACAAAAAGAGTCTAGAATTATGAAATAGAAATTATTGTTAGAATAAACATTTGTGAACTGGGAAAAAAGAGTATCTTAAAAGTAAATCAAAGTCTTATACTATAGCAAAAAAAGAAAAGAAAAGAAAAGCCACATGAAAAACTTACAAATAATCAGAGAAAACAATTTTCAATTCAATAAATATTTACAGATGAAAATAGTAAGATAATATAATTATGTATTAAAAAACTAGAACAATCTAAATGTACATCAACTGGGGAATCACTAAATCAGAGGTATCCATCCACATGAGTAGCACAGCCCATATGAATGATTATAGTAGGGTAATTTGCAAACATTGAAAGAGGCTCATAATGAGTAGTTAAGATAATGGGAAAATTAAAGGGAAAGGTGGGAATGTAGTAATATTGCTAGTATGTCCCATGACATGGTCTGCATTGAAGAATGGCGTTAATCCAGAGCTGTGTGTTCCCCTTGCCCCTGTGCATTAACCCATGGGCATATGCAGGCAGGAACGGATAGTGGTACTTACCCGAATTTGTTCTTCTGTAATCATCACAGAAAAAGAAATCAGTACTCTGGAACCGTTTGCTGCTGAGGTTGCCCAGAGGTCCCACCCTGGCTCCTCCTGCAGGAAAGGGGATTTCTCATCTAGCACCCAAGCAATACATCTCTACTCTTCTCTTTTCTGTATAGATGTGAATAACTTACAAGATATTCCACTTCTTAAGGAAGTCAAATTCACTGCAAACACCAGGTTTAACTCCAGGAGAAGAGAAAAGCAACTCAGAAACAAAGAATGACTGCATCTGAGGAGACCAGAGGCAGGCATTCCAGGAATGAAGATTTAATGAAGAAAAAAGGAGAAGTTTAAACTTTTCAGTACTCTTGATATGATTGGTGAGGAAGCTCTTTTTTTTTCCTTTTCTCTTTTTTCTTGCTATTATTATCATTTATTACATTTTTTTTCAATTTGTATCCCAGCTGTGGCCCCTCCCTCATCTCTTCCTAACCCCACCCTCCTTACCTCTTCTCCCTTTCTGCCCTCCACTATTCCACTCCTAGGGGAGGACCTCTTTCCCTTCTATCTGACCCTCGCCTATCAGGAATGGGTAGTCATGTAAAAGAATGTTTCATGGAAGGTGAGAAGTATAGTCCGTGGACTTAAAACACAATGGGTTGTGTCAACACATAAAACATCAGAGTCTGAATAAGAGACGGCAGAAAAATGCCTAAACTCAAGGAAAGCATGAAGGTATTTAGAGAACGAAATGGGCAAGCAACTGCCAGCAGTATAAGAAGAAATTGCTAAGCATTTTACAGAAGGCAAAAAGAGCAAGGGAAGAAACATCAATAAATAACCTCAGCTAGATGAAAAAGTATGTCAAATGATGAATCAAATTACCACATAGCAAAACATCACTTAGTAAAGTAATTTGGGTTGATAAAGAAAACGTTCCACTGTCAACCTATTATCTTCAAAGAAAAGATTAAAGAGGAAGGAAGAGAGAAGAGGGGAGGAGAACATGACTAGAATAGATAGATCCAACAATATGTACGTGAATATATCGTATAAATACATAAATATGCATATGCACATAAGGTTTCATCAAATTCTATAGTGTAATACTAAATGTTGAAGGACTATAGAATTATGACTATTATTAATTTTAAAGAGCAAAATTCAGCAATTCTATGTCTTTTGTGGTTTGTGTCCTGAATTTTTTCCAAAGCCTAAGTGCTAAATGTGGGTTCTCCAGGGTAGCACTGAAGGGGTGGTGACCATTAACCTCAGAACCTGTCATGTGTGTGAGGACATTGCAGAGCTTCAAAGAGCCCCTGGAAGGTTTATTCTTTTTGCAAACCAGAAGTTAGCAGGGCATGGCCTGGTCCATACTGTCTGGGCTAGAGCACCCAACTACACTTTCTCACCCTCATGGAACCTATACCATCCATCTTAAACACACCAATCCAGACACATGATGTTCTGCTCCCACAGTCCAGGGATATGGAGGATGGAAAATGCCCTGGGCTTACAGTACAGCATGGTCCTGGGAAGTTGGTAGTGAGGAATGAACACCATAGTAACAAGCCCTTTTGTTCTCTCTAGGCATCAGTCCTGAGCTTTGGGGCTGGAGCTGGTCAGTTCTGGGCAAGTGACAACCTTGAGCTTCCTCATGGAGAGCATCTGTCCTCTTCTAATTGGTCAAGCTCCTCTAAAGGTGGTCTATGGTCCACCTATCCAGCTGTCCACGCACACCCTCCCTTCGCTAGGTACCAGTTTGAGAAGGCACAAACCCATTGGCTCATGTCCTTCCATGAGGACAAACAAGAGGACAGTGTACTGACAGGACCAATTTTCTATGCATAGAAGCAAGTCCCATGAAGAATCACATGGAATGAGCCATGCAAGCATCCCTGTGGGCAGTTGTCCAAGGTTTCCAGATAGTAGGTATCATGGTCCTCAATTTGATTTTAGGCTACATCTATTTCAGAGTCCAGTGTGGTGGCCATTCCTCTACTGTACACCATTATGGTTTACATTGATTAGAGAGGCAGACTTTTGACCTTGTCCATCTTGGTTCTGCCCCTGCCATTCTCACCTAGGGCAAGGGCAGCATGGACAAGTTGGATGTATACTAGAACTTAGCCACAAGGACTACCTCTTCTGTCAGGACACTGATAGCTGGTGTCAGTATGTGCAGCTTCCCAACCGCAGGCCAGAACTTTCCTCTTTGTTAGCAATGGAAACTTCTGAACTCATGACTGTTTGAAATAAGCTCAGTGGCTGTCTCCTTGTACCTTCTGTCTTCTAGTGTTAATATCAGTGAACAGATGTGGCATGTGAAAAGAAGTCATCTCAAACCAGTAATAATAGATAACAAGTAACGACAGAAATAATAACTTGAGACACATTGTAATGTGAATAATGTGAATATTTTATAATGTGAATAATTTGAGACTCTTCCAAGCAGAAAAAAAGCCTTAAATCTCTGCTAGTTGAATGATTGCCTCTTCCAAATGACTTGTTTACCTTCACAATATGAATTTCCTTTTTGCTATGATTCAAAAGCTTTAGAAATTTCCGGTAACCAAATGTGGCTTCTGTGGAACTCTTCTATATATTACTATTTCTTAGAATGCAGATAAAATGTGCTAAACCAGAATTTCCTTTGTGTCCAGGAATCTCTAATTTTGTTGTTTAAAGCCATCTTGGTTCTGGTCATTGTACCACATATTTGAGAACATTGTCATGTAAAATGGGGGACTGTATAAAGAGAACTGTGAGGATTTGTAACCAGGAGATGCCCCAGGCTTTGCTACAGTATATACTCACTTGCCCTAATGGATTCTTCAATGTGGAAAGAACTATGGAGTTTGCAGCCTTTCCTCCTATGGACTTAAATGTACAAACTTCACCAGGAGACAGGGACTCCAGTCAACCCAAGCTGGCATCCTTCCTGTAGAAAACTGAAGGTTGGCTTAAGACCGGTTTGTTTTAAACCTAGGTTTTCGAATGGGAGGAGTGATAATATTTAGGAAACTATGAAGCTAAAATAAAGAGTGTATGCATGAGATGATTGTGAGTTAATATCCCACCACTTTTTCCCAGTGCTAAAATTTTGTTAAGGGTAACTTGCTAGAGAAAGCATTGTGTCTGCACTGTTTTCAGGGTTACAGTCTAGCTATGTGACAGAATTGCCAGAGTACCAGAAAGTTGCTATTACATTGGTGACTTGCATCTTGGACAACAGACATAAAATAAGAAATTGCCAGTTCTTAAAACTAACAGTTGTGGTGCAGAGTTGGCAACTGAGTTGCTAGATTTAGAACCTTTATATCTTTACTATAGATCTATTGGATTTTAAAATTAAGTATGTTCTCTTTTGCCAAGCATGATAAAGGGATAAAAAAAAAAAAACCTCCAAAAGAAATATCTTTCTTGATCAATTTCAGATGATTTCAATTATGGACTTTAAAAATAGAAAAAGTAGAATAAAGTAAAGAAGGAAAAAAATAGAAAACATTTTCCAAGTTGTTGCTGTTTTTAATATTTCCTCTTGAGAAATCAGAAATCCATAAAAGAAAAGATGCCTCTTCTAAGAAATGACACCCCTTACATTAAATAGACTGCTTCTGCTTGTGTTTCTCCCTCCCTCTCTCTCCCTCTGTCTGTCTTTCTCTCTTACACACACACACACACACACACACACACACGTCCATGTAACCTGTATAACATGCGTTCACAAAACCTATAACAAGTGTTATATCCTAACAGGTCTTCCCAGGAAAGCTTGGCTCAGAGGACATTATAGCAGAAGCCAGAGTTCAACATTAAGAAACAGACCAGCAAGCTTCTAAGTTCCTTACTGAGTACAGAGCAAGAAGCATCGCATCTCGTCACTACTGCTTCTTTTACTACTCTACAAATGATTCCCCAGCACACTTTATTTGATTTTACTTTTTAAATCTAAATTTGAATTTTTCTTCACTATTTATTTATTATATATCCCAACTGAAGCTCCCTCCCTCAACTTCCTCCAGTCCCACCCTCCCTCTTCCCCTCATGCCCTTCCCCTAGTGCCCTGAAAGGGGAGTTCTCCACTATTCCATCTGCCTATAGCTTGTTAAGTCTCATCAGGACTGCCTGGATCCTCTTTATCCATGGCCTGGCAAGGCTGCATCATCAGGGGTGAGTGGTCAAAGAGCAGTCAACTGAGCTCATGATAGAGGCAGCCGCTGTTCCCCTCACTCAGAGATCCACATGGAGACTGAGCAGCTAATCGGCCCCCTGCGTTGGTATAGTGGTGAGCATAGCTGCCTCTTCGATAACCTCTTCTCTCTCATTCTGACCTACTAAAGTAGTCAGTGAATACCATCTTCAGTCTCCAAGGCTTCTTGTCCTCCAGTAATGGAGTGGGAGGACAGTGAGAAATTCAAGGTGAGGAACTCCATTGTTAATTTGGGATTAAAAAACTATTAAACAGAGTGAAATAACTTAAAGGAGATTGCCAAGTGGCAATTAAATGAATCAGGTTGAACAGTGGCAGCAGGGTGCTAGCTGAGAGCTGCAATAGGTCTAAGAAGGCTTTGGCGTGCCAACCAAAGAGCTGTTCCTTGCAAAGCAGATCTGCAGGTCAACGGGAGTGGCATGGCCAGCAGGTCTCTTGTCTCTAGCAGGTCTTAAAGGTTCCAGTAGCAGGGTTCCAAAACTGAAAGTCTGGAGCCCCTGGTCTCTAAAATGGGAGGTTTTGAAGGTAGGAAGCAGCTTCAGGGAAGAACTGCATTCTGAGGCTCAACTACGAGTGGGAAATCTTGGAGGCAGAGGTGAGAATGAGGAATGAATCCTTATTCTTGCAGCTGCTGGCCAAGTTCTAGAGGCTGAAAACCCACTCAGGAGAGAGCAGTCTCAACAAGTCTACAGGGAGGCGTGTAAGCATTCCTCCTTCTCCTCATCTTCGGCCAGCTATTGTTGACATAGAAAACTTGAATTTTCGGAGGTGTCCTGGTGCCAGCTGGCCCATGACTGGCTGAATGTAGGTATTCAAATAAGACAACAACAATGACAATAACAATACCAATCAGGAAAGAGCTATAAATCTTGGTGGGGGTAGGGGGAACCCTGATCCTTACAAGAGCTGCCAAAAGTCTATAATCTGGTCCTTAGGTTTCTGTCTTTGCAGAGCTAGGGAAACTCCTGTGAAAGTCTGTCTTTTTCACATTGGTGCAGCACCTTTGCAGGTCTGCTACTTCCTTACTGCTTCTCAGCAGCTGCCTTCACTTAGCTGCTTTTTAGTTTGTTTGTCGTTGGTGGAGGCAGCAGGGCTGTTTTATTACAGTGGCTGCTGCTGCTGTGTTAGCCTCAATCAACAGTGTGCTCTCTGCAGCTTCTTTGTCCCTGAGGCTTGAGCCTGCCAGCTGTCACAAAACTGTCAGAGAGCGCTGGGTGGGAGCACCTGCCCCCAACACTATTACCACTCACTCTGTGTCTAAAGGTCTGTCTTTTCTGCTTCCATAGGCAGTATCACTCTGCCTTCTACCAAGGCGGTAAGCATCCCCAACTTTTCCCATGTCTGTGAGTATCTAGGGCCCACGTATACTGCTGGACAGAGAATGAGTTGATTGTGTTTGTTGCTATATTTCTTATCTCCAGCAAGGAGCACAGATTCTCCAATTCAGAGCATAGCACATTATATAAAGGAATGAATTTTTGTATGGGTATTGCCAACCATTCTCAGCCAGGATTCTGTGATGAGGTGGAAAGTAGACATATCTAAGAGCAAGCAAAGGCTCCATGGTGACAATGTGATTCATATATTTTAGGTTTTTGTAAGCTTTTTAAAACTTCCCAGTTTCTATAGGAACACAGGATTTTTAAACCAACATAGAGAAACTTACCCTGTTTGTGGTTTGTAGGAACCTTAGTAACCAGCTAAATAAAAAGAGAAGGGCACTACAAGAACTTGGTAGTCATCATCCCATATTTTAAGGGGTGAGAGGTAGAAGTAGAGGGGATCCAAAGTCATGAATGGTCACAGGAATGGAATAAGATCAGCTGACAAAAGATTCTTGAATAAGATTCCAGACACCTTGTAAAATTCAATAAACACTTCATAGGATCTAAATATAAAATTTCCATGACAAAAAATAAGTATCATGGGGATAGGCAAGACGGATCCATTGGTGGAACTACTTGTGACCAAGCCTGACAACCTGAATTGATCCTAACCATCAGAAAAAAGCACAGGGTAGGAAAGAGCCAACTCCTCCAGGTCATTCCATAACTTCCACATGTGTACTATGGCACTCATCACAGACACATAAGCGCTTGCACAAGCACACAGGCACATGTGTGTACCTGCACACACACACACACACACACACACACACACTAAATAAATATTAGCAAAATATGCCATAAAAGGAGAGGAACAAAAAAAAAGAAAATTAGGCAAGATTCTGAGCCCGCAGAATCTTCAAAAGTAGACAAAATTTTCAGAACACTGATTGGGTTGCTAACTTAAGTTCCATGAAAAATTACTAAACGTCTCAACTGGACCACCACTTAGGCCACCATTATGGGCATGAGCTGTGTGCAGCCCATTGAGTTGGTTGCCAACATGCTGGGCATGACCAGATTACATGACAGTGCACATGTCTGTGACTGTGGAATGTGTGAATGACACAAGCCACACCTTCATCTGAAGTGTGAAAGACTTCCTAGTAAGGGTCACATGTTTACTCTATTGGAGTCAGAAAGATTAAGAAAGAACTCCAAATTTTTCGTAGGTCATAGTTATCCATCACTTGGCTACCAGAATGCCCTGACACTGTCAAATGTTGTATTGCACTCTTAAAAATTATCTTTGGAATTTATAACAAAATCTAATTATCAAGTGAGTCTTTACAAACATCACAGTTTATGACGGGGCTTTAACCAATATATATATATATATATGCAAGTATGACTTTCATTCGTTCATATTCCCCCAAACTGACTCTTTTAACTAGCTCTACTCTAGTCATTAGTTCAGAATTATGCACGGCGAACAGAGACTGCACACAATAACCACAGGGAGAGAAAGCAAAGATGGTGAAAATAAAATTAGATGCAGAGTTGCAGCAGCTCTCTTCTAAATGTTCCATAAATGCGTTTAGCTTGTGTTTATTTTTACATACTTCACCAGAAAACAGCAACTGCAACATCTCATTCCTGATGGTAGCTTCGGGCAAAGAAGAGGCGTGAAGAGAGAAAGGCATACAATAAACAAACCAGCAACAAGCCTCCCACACAAGGCAGATCCCAACTTCCGCTGTGGGTCTCAGCTACAGCCGTCTGGAAGGCTGCAGTACTCTCAGGGTGAATAGTAATGATTTCTCCATAGCATCAAATTTGAGATGGAATAAATTTATCTCCACTTAGCTAAGAAAATATAGTTTAGTTCCAGGTCTTAAAGGTGTATCTTTGGATTGTATTCACTTGAAAGTGCTCTATGATTAAAAAATCTTTGTTACTACCATATTGGTTGTTTTAATCAATTACTGACTTTGTTTCATGACAGGGAATATTTTATCATGACATAGAAAATAAAACAAAGGTGTTTTAATAAGAAATAAATAGCTCTTATTTAAGTCAAGCTAACAGACTTATTTTTAACATTGTTCATTTCAGACTATTTCTTATGAGCCAAGACAGGCATTTTAATGGTTATTCTTGATTGTCAACTTGAGGACATCTGGAATAAACTACAATCCAGAAATGGAGTACACACTGTTGAGAGATTTTTCTGCTTGGTTGAAGTGGGTGAATCCATTTTTCAGCCCAGAAGGAAGTGGAAGGAAATCATATATCTTTGATCTGGATCTTAAAGCTGGAGGACACATCTTTATTATGGGCCACACATTCTGCTGGAAGTCTATATAAGGGCATAGAAGAAGGAAAGTTTTACTTTTTATGTGTTCACCCTTGCCTTGCTAGCCATTCCTTAACTGGCATTGGAATCTACTTCTATGGAGACAGCATTTACAGAAGACCAGCTGAGACATCCAACCTTGTGAGACTGAGTGACTACTAGATTCTTGGACTTTCCATTTGTAGGTACCCATATTTTTTAATTAGTAGGAATATATATATATATATATATATATATATATATATATGAGAGAGAGAGAGAGAGGAAGAAAGATTTGTTCCATAAGTTCTGTGACTCTAGAGAACCCTGACTAACACAGGCATCCATTCCTTAATACCTTGTTTTAATATCCTAAAGGCATGTCAAACTCAAAACATAATGACAACTCATGATCCATGTGTCTACTCAAAAGATTTCTGAGCCTGGGTATAGTGGCATAACCTATAATCCCAACACTCAGGAGACCAGAGTGGGTTGTTTTCAAGACCAGACTGTGAAACATTGTAAACCTAAGGCCAGTCTCCACTATGGAGGGAGACTCTGACTCAACAAACAGACAAGCACGCACATTCCAGAAGTGTACCTCCATGCTGGTGTGGGAACTAGTAGCCTTTGACCTCTAGAAAGCCGGGGGTGGCTACAGCAGCAACCACTCAAACTGCTTCTCATTATCCATGTCTCTCAGTTGCATATATCACTTCTCTCCTTTACTGAGTTATTTTCACAGTTCCTAGTCAGTATTTCATATCTACCTAACAGTATCATGCAATCAATTTTCTTGATCAAACTCTTCTCAGAGATGACAATAAAATGATATTTTTTAAAAAATCAAATGGCATTGCAATGGGTTGTGAGCTTGATTACATCTAGAATTAGTTAAAACCCAAAAGTGGAGGGGCACACTTATGAGGAATTTTCGCTTAATTTGAAATAAGAAGATCCACTTGCAATACCGATATTTGAGGTGGGAAATCATACCTTTAATCTGGGCCACACTTTCTGATGGAGGCCTATGGATCAGTGGTTCTTAATCTTCCTAAGGCTGTGGCCCCTTAATACAGTTCCTCATTTTGTGGCGACCCCCAAATATAAAGTTATTTTTGTTGCTGCTCCATAACATTAATTTTGCTACAGTTATGAATAGGAATGTAAATATTTGACATGCAGTATATCTGATAGGTGACTCCTGCAATGCGGTCAGGACCCACAGGTTGAGAACCACTGTTCTAGATTAAGGACATGGAAGAAGGAAGCTTTGTTCTTTGGGTGCTTGATCTCACTTCATTAGCCAGTCTATTCCTTCACTGGCAGTAGAACCAACTTCTTTGTGATTCTAGCATACACTGAAGATCAACTGAAACATCCAGCTTCATAGACCAAGCAATTACTGGATTCTTGGATTATGTGTGTATGCGTATGTGTGTTCTTTTTTAATTTTAATTTGTTTTACAATTTATTCATTATATAACCCTATTAAAGTCCCCTCCTTCACCTCCTCCCAATCCCACCATCCCTCCCTCTTCTCTTCTTCCCCTTCCTGTAGTACACTGAAAGCGGGAGTTATCCTCTGTGCCAACTACACATGGCTTGTAAAGTATCATCAGGACTGCCTGGGTCGTCTTCCCCTGTGGCCTGATAAGCCTGCATCACCAGGGGCAAGAGATGAAGGACAGGCAACCAATTTCATGACAGAGACAGCCCCTGTTCCTCTTACTCAGAGATCCACATCTAGACTGAGCTGCCAATTGGCTACATCTGAGAAGGGGGTCTAGGTCCTTTCCATGTATGGTCCTTTGTTGGTGCATCACTCTCTGCAGGACTTCATGGGCTCAGATATTTTAGCTTTGTTGGTCTTATTGTGGGCCTCCTGTCCCCTCCATGTCTTTTTATCCCCACCCACATCTTCTTCATTAAGACTCCCTGCACTCTGCCCAAAGTTTGGCTGTGAGTCTCAGCATCTGCTTCCATGCCCTGTTGGGTAGAATCGTTCAGAGGACCCTCTATAGTAGGCTCCCATCCTGTTTCCTCCCTTTCACCTCCTCTGGTGTCTATCCTATTTGCCATTCTAAATGAGATTTGAGCATCCTCCCAAAGGTTCTCCTTAGTGTTCTTCTTAGCTTCTTTAGGCGTATAGATTTTAGGATATTTATCCTATATTATATGCCTAATATCTGCTTCTAAGTAAGTATATACCATGTATGTCTTTCTGCTTGTGGGTTACCTCACTCAGGATGATCTTTCCTAGCTTCATCCATTTGCCTGCAAATTTCTGATTTCCTTATTTATAATAGCTGAGTAGTATTCCATTTTGTAAATGTACTACAATTTCTGTATCCATTTCCCCATTGAGGGACATCTAAGTTGTTTCCAGATTCTGGCTATTACAAAGAAAGCTGCTATGAATATAGTTGAGCAAATGTCCTTATAAAATGGTGGGGCATCTTTTGGGTATAAGCCTAGGAGTGTTATAGCTGGATCTTAAGGTATAAGAGTTTTCCAGTATTGCTTCTATTCCATCAACTTAGGTTTCTTGTGCAGACTAAAGCTTTTATTGTTTTTTCAGTTAATTACCATGACTTTTGCAAAGTTTTATTGTATTTCCAATATCCTCTAAAGGAGCTGCGGACCCACATACTCTGAAGGCCAGCCCTCTCTCAAGTCATTAGCCAGCCTGCTATAAGTCACCCACTGTCGTCTGCTGGGCAGTATCACAGAAGACAGTTACTAATGGAGCTGGAGTATACATCCAAGCTCAGAGGTTGCCATGGCCTCCTAATCCTGGGCCCCTGTTCCTCCGGACCCTCCCCCTTCAATGGTGTTATCCGCCAGAAGAAGAAGCAAAGATATTATTTTTAAATGTCTTGTTTTGGAGGGAGGTTTATGTGTGGATTATTTGGATAAGTATGTAACTTCCTAAGTATAACTTTCTCTGATCATAAAGACTGTGCTTTTCATGCTGGGAGAAGGAAAGCAAAATTTCTGTGAGGGTGCAGCCCCTGGTAAGCCTGGAACTCTCAGGCAGAAAGCTGCACATCCAGGAACCCATCTGGGCAGCACAAATAGGTCTTCATGGGTATTGGGGAAAAGGGCACAAACATGGACATGTAGAAAAGGGAAAGAAATTTTCAAAGAGTTTGGAAAGCAAGGCTGGATACAATTAAAATATGTTCTACCAAATTCTCAGAACTAATAAAATATGTTGAAACCATATCTTCTAGTAAAAAAAAAATCCTCTCACACCGTGTATTTATCACCTCCACTAAGACAGAAAACAAGGTAGCTCTTCGAGGCTGGGAAGCAAGTGTAAATAAAAACTGTGCAGGGCCTAAGAATAGCTCTTAGGAGTGTAGGGTTATCAACAGATGTGACCTCCATTTCAGCTGCCCTGATGCTATCAGGCATACCCGGATAAATAAATTTGTCAGAGAAATAGCATGTAGCAGATATTTTCATGGAGGCACACATCCCCATAGAAGGCAGAAGTCATGCTTCCAGATAAACCTGTTTCCTCCCCCCAGATTCCCTGCAGCAACCCTTAGAGCCAGCCAGCTGCATCTGCTTTCCTTACCTTTGGCTTCCTGACTTTTTCCCAAGTACAGTCAAATCAACCTTTAACTTTTTTACTTCAGTTGTCATTTTCCAGCTGGAAAACAACGAATTTGATCATCCACACATAAACAGCGTCTGCTGCTGGTTCTTCAAGCTGGCATGCCGGTTTTATGTCTTGCAGCCAAACATCGAGGGATGTGCTCATGTGTGTTTCTTTCCCTTTGTATTAGTAATAAGTGGGTCATTACAGCTATCTAATGAGAGAATGCAGTTGCCTGGCTTGATAAGTCTTGTCACTTCATTACCAAATTCATCTCACGTGTGATCCAGTAAGTGGCAGGGCAGTTTACTCTTGTCCATGTAGCATCATTTAACTTCATCTAAATGGTGCTTACTCTGTGTTCATCAGCTTCATTGCTAACATCATCAAGAAGCTTTTATCATCTGCTTTGGTGTGTGAGGTGCTGTATTTCGATGGTTCTACACATTAGCAGGATCTCATCCATGGGAGGCCATGAGGTAGAGTTTTATTACACAAAACAGACAGACTTGAGTGCCAGGTCAAACCTCACAACTGAGCAGCTAGGGCTCCTGAAGCACAGTTATTTTTCTTTCCTGGATCAGAATCTTGACCTGGTTCACATTTAACCCTTCTGCTGTTTTACTTCTCCTAGCTACATATAGCAACTGTGACAAGTTAGCCTACTAGTCTTGAAAGATGCACAAAGGAGCTCCTAGCTGCTATTCAGGGAATTGTATCTAGTCCCCTTGGAAGACAGGAGCTGTGAAAGAACAGGTCATGTATCAGTGGGTATCCTGAGGACTGAGGACAGAACGTCACTGTGCGGGAAATTATCCAGCCCCTCCCCAAAGTAAAAGAAGAAGAAGAAAACCTAAAGCAACTTTGAGAACGAAGGATGATGGAGAAACACAGACAAATCCAGATGGCATTCAGGGAGACAAACTTGGAAGCACAAACTCAGAAAGCTGCAAGGCTGGATCCTCACAGGTGCATAGCTGAGGTGGCAGTGGGGCAGGGGGTGAGGGCAGCGAGGATAAAGACTCCATGGTATCCCAAAATAAGTTGTATGACTTAGATACTGAAATTTATCCCGAGGCCAAAAGAACTATCATGTTCATTTCTGCTGCTGTGTTAATTAAATTGATTCAGAAGTCATAAAACCAAGTAGATATGTCTGGTACATAAAGAAAAGGGACAAAACAACCCCTCTAATATTCATTGGCCACTTGTGGCTTTGTGCATGATTGTAACAGGCATTATTTATGCATGGAATCTTTCTAGCTGTTTTTCCTGTTTCTGTGGTAGAATGAACACAAAGTAGAAACAAAAATTCTGCTTCGGCCATTTTTAAGTGCACAGTTCAATGGTGGTACATTTATAATGTCATATAACCATTGTGAGTATCTACATTTAGAATGTTTTCACTGTCACAACAGGAATTTAGTGTTCGTTAAACGACTCTTCACTTTCCTTCCACCCTCCACTGACCATTCTTCTAATTCCTGACCACTAATCCAACTACTTTTTAAAGTGGCCCTGGATCTCAGATGGTTCACGGTCTATCTAACTTGAAAGCTTTCTCCTAGAAGTCTAGATTCTATAGTTCCAGAAAATACTAAGCAATCAATAGCTCTATTCTGCTGTAATTCACAAGAACACAACCCTGACCAGCATGGCAAAATATCCAAAATATCCAAAAAGGCGACACTCATATCTTAGCAGTAACTAACAGAGGGCTAACTGCACACTTTTGTGTCCCCACTTAACAGGAGGGAAATCATGCCTCCTACTAAAAACCTAGTCAACTACTTGGAGCTGGTGGGATCATGAGTCTTAGGAAAGAACTTACTACTACCACTTTACTAGCCCAGCATAATTCCTAGCTACATTCTAAAGTTGTCCTCATACCCACAGAGAAGGGTAGCTCTAATTCCTTTCAAGAAAATTCTCTTTACAGCAAATGAGAAACCACAATCACAACTGGACACCACGCAGAAATCAACAGATCACATGAAAAATCTCCAGTGGGAAAATCTTCAACACAACTCCTGCACAAAAAGCTCAGAGAACACTGCAGAAGAGGGTGGGGGCCAGAAGATCAGGAAGTCTGTTATGAGACTGTCTTGTAGAAATAGTTCCTGAATGAGACCTGGACAGTGACAATATCAATAGACATGTTAATGTGGAAGAGGGAAGGTCTAATAGTGTCCCATCCCTAGACAAAGAACAACAGGTAGCTAATGACTGCTGAGAGAGAGAGAGAGAATTGGTCTCTCACAGAAATGAACCCCCTAACTCATTATGTGACACAAAGAGGTCTGCCCTGAAATCATACACATGGAAACAAAAAGAGACTCAGAAGCTGTTTTATTTATGTGTACACATCTATCCATCTGTCTGTCTATCTACCTATCATCTATCTACCCATCACCTCTTTCTCTGTCTCTCTCTGTATGTATGTGTGTGAATGAAACAATAATAAGTAAAGACTAGAGGACATTGATTTGAGAGGGAGACAAGGAAAACATGAGGGAAGATTGGAGGGAGAAAAGGGAAAGGAGAAATGATGTAATTACATTTTAACAGAAATATTAATTTTTTTAAAAAACAAACCTGGGGATTTTAAAGATGGCTGTATGCTATATTTTCAGAGAACCCAAGTTCTGTTATCTAATATCCATGTCACATACCCTACAGCCTCCTGTAACTCCAGCTCCAGAGGATCTGATGCCCTATTCTGACTTCTGTAGGACGTACATTATATGCACATATATCTACACACACACACAGAGAGAGAGAGAGAAAGAGAGAGAGAGAGATACACATGAATAATTGAGAAAATAAAACTAAAAATAAAAGTAGTCCTAAAAGTAAAAAAAAAAAAACTTGAGTAAAATAGTACTTGTACTTGAGTGAGTAAAAAATACTTGAGTAAAGTAAAATAGTACTTGAGGTCTGAAGTCAATAAATATTACCAGAAAACACCAACTTTCTACATTCTCACTAAAAATGTTCAAGGATGAAGTTGTCATTTTAGTGACAGATGCACTAAGTCCCAACTACAATAAGCTAACGTTTCCCTCATTCTCTGCTCAGTTGTGTATCCTACTTTATAAATTTCTGTGTTGCATCTTTAAAGGGAAGGATCAGTGGTTTGTTGATATGCTCATATGCACATGAATCACAGAAATTAAAATACCATGAAGGGCAAGCAAAACTCTCCAATTTCATGTGCATTTGAGGAAACATTAAGTCCAGTGATAGTTCTCTAGAGGCCAGTTGTGAGTTGGTTTCAAACACCGCAGAAAACAAGAATTCCTCTCCCTACTTCCTCCCTCTTACCCTGTCACCAATGCACCCCGTCACCTCCTCACCCTGACTTCTCTGTCAGAAACACAGTGGCCTTAAATGTAAGTTTTTCTCTTCATTAAAAAGTTCACTGTTCATCCTGCTCACACATCGGAGGTAGAGCCAGTTGGCCTTGCTAGTGGGACTACTAAGGAGCTTGGTGAGCAGCATCTTACAAAGGAACAAACTGCCTGGGAAGATGCAGTTAACTGAAGTTGGGAGTTCTACCATTCAGTACCATTTTATGAATGTAAACCACTTTTATTTGGTTGAACTAATGAGGAATAGGTCAGACTGAAGCCATTAAAAAGATTATATATATATATATGAAACACTGTTTCATGACTCCCAAATACTCAAGATAATCTAGGCTTGTCTCAGAATTTATCCATTTTTGTTTTTGCCCCAGTCCTAAAAATCTCCATTGAGGAATGGGTGGGCATGGTTTCCTAATGAGCATATCCACTATTAATGAAGACTAGAAACTTAGTACTATTAATGAAGACTAGAAACTTAGTGCTTGGAACCTATTTTTTTAGGCAAACTTTTTTACACCACTAATTTGTACTTAGGAAGAGAGCATGAACAAAGGTCAGCTGTGGCAGAGAGTAACAGCATCCTCAGTGCAACCTTACTAATTTTAGCCTAGTACAGGTTAGGGCTGGTCGAGTTGCGATTTCTTTAGAGCCATTGTTGCCCAAATGAACATTAAAAAAATAGTGAGGTTCACTCTCATAAGATGGCCCATTAAGGTGGCATGTATGAAGTACACAGAACTTGAGACTTAAAAAAAGAGAGAGAGAGAAAATTCTCCCTGCCAGAACAAGAGTCTCATCTTCTGCCAAAATGAGAGCAATGTGGAGGAGTGAGTTTAAGCATATTCATTTTATTCCCATTTAGACAAAACCTCTATTTCATATTATTTATTCTCATTCCAAATGCCCCTATCCTAACACAAGTATGATTGCCATGGATGCTGCTCAACTTTGTCAGGCTACCCAGCCCCCTCCTCCTCCTTCCTAAATTAAATTAATACCAGCTCCAGCCATACTGAGGAGAAAACCTATTTTCATAAGACTAAGAAAAACAGTGTTTAAAAGCTCACATTAATCATGAGCTTCAGAGAAAGTCAGCCAAATCAGGATGTGTCTTGTAAAATGACAAGTCCCAACCACTTAAGGAAAGTAGGTCTTTGCAGCCACAAGGCAACCAGTGTGACTGAAGAACACTCTTTTTGTTCTACTTATACCTCATTATCATACAGGATGATCATATATTGCCTGCCTTCATATGAAATACTGAACATGGAGTTTCATCTATATGGTAAAAGCTGTGTGGAGAAGCAGAAAAACTGAATACCCATGTGAAAAACAAAATACTCGGCACATTAATTTTGCCCCGTGAATCTACCCACATTTGTTCCTATTGGACTTCAGCTTTGAACCCTGATAGGTCCTGAGGTGTTACTGAGCAGCCAGCAGAAATGCATGGGTGATGCATTAACAAAATCCCTTGCACTGTTTATTTCTACATTCTGCACATAATTCTTTTGTGGTTATTGTTAAACATTCTACAATTAATATTTTTATGAAGATTAATGACAAAACATAAAAAAAAATTGTCGGTACAGAAGCCCCATTTAAACGACTGCCCCAAATTAAAAGAAGAATGTAGATTAAGCAGCAGGATTAGGAAGGGCTATTAGGAAGAAGCCATTAAAGAATTTAGCCTACTGCTCATGTCTCACCTTACTTCAAATGTAAAATAGGTAATAAGTTATATCGATCTATCTCTCCCAAAGTATAAAGAGTATGTATAATTATGTGTTTGTGAGCATGAGAATGTCCCCCATAGGCTCATCTGTTTGAATAGTTATTGGAACTGTTTGAGAAGGATTAGGAAGTGTAGCCTTCTTGGAATAGGTGTGTCCCTAGAGCCAGGCTTTGAGGTTTTAGAAGCCCATGCCAAGCCCATTTCTCTCTCCTTTTCTCTGCCTCATGACTGTTGATCAGGATGTAAGCCTCTAGCTACCACTTAGTGTCATGCCTACCTGTGTCCAAGCTTCCTGATGTGGAGATTATGGACTTCAACCCTCTGAAACTTAGAGTTCCCCTAAGTATTTTCTTTTAGACATTTCCTTGATCATGGTATCTTTTTACAGCGATTAGAAAGTAACTAAGACAAATTCCTGTAAGACAATTTCTAACTAAGACAAACTCCCTCTCTAATTAGAGATGGTTCTGAACAGAGTCCACTATGCTTGGACATGTGCTTTGTGGAGTGTATGTACTGTTGGTGGCTGACTCTCCCCTCTGGCACAAAACCATTGTTTCCAGAGGTGCCACGAGCATGTGGTGTCCACAGCCACCTCATTCTCAGTATAAAGATTACATTATTCTCAGTTTCCTCTCTTCATTCCTCTTTCTCTTTCCTCCCGTTCTTTTTCTTTTATTTTCTCTCTCTTTCAATCCTTCCCTTCTGCTTCCTGATCATCATTTATAGACGCTCAGTGTACTTTTGTTAAATACATGTATTTAATAAATAAATTCATCATCAGTCCTGAGCTCTATGACTCCCAACCATTTACAGACCAGTTTTGACTTGTTTTAGAAATAGTGTGGGCTCAGTCATACAGTTGAATATCTATAGTCCTGGAGACCAGGGGAGTTGAAGCTCTATTATGATAATACTTCCTCAGGAGAAACAGTGACAGTACCAAGTAGAAAATCAGAATAAAGCCCACCAAGTGACAGTTTTTGTGTTGAAGGAACCCTGGCAGAGTAATAAGTAAGCCATAATGCCTGAGTCTTTGTGTGTGTGAGAGAGAGAAAGAGACAGAGACAGAGAGAGATAAAGAGGAAGAGGAAGGGAAGAGAGACACTTGGCCTTCCTGGAAGCTTTCAACACGTTTTCTTTATTCTGTTTATTCAGTGTTGTGACTATTCTGTGAGGTAGGAACTTTCTTTTCTTGTCCTATCTATTTGGATCTATATATCTCTTGTACCTGGATAACCAACCATTTTTCTAGATTTGGAAATTTTTCTATGATTTTGTTGAAAATATTTTCTATGCCTTTGATCTGGGTTTTTTCTTTCTACACCTACAATTGATTAGATTGGTCTTTTTATGGTTTTCTAGGTTTCCTGAATGTTCGTTCATTCATTACATATTTATTTGTGCTAGATTTATTGCTTTCTATGGTGTGGCAATCCAATTCCTCTACCATATTTTTAAGTACTGATATTTTCTTTTCTATTTGATCCATTTTATTGGTGAGGTGTTTCTCTGAGATTTTTATTAGACTTATTGAAATTTTCATCTCAATTCAGCTTGAGTTTTCTTCAGAAGTTATACCTCTTTACTAAATTTTATTTTCATACACCAAAATGCTTTTATTTAATTCACCTGCTTCTGTTTCCTTAGTCTTCATTTTAGTGTCTATTCATAACCTTTGTGAGTTTATTGCATGTGTTTATCATTGGTATTTTAAATTCATTGTCTTATATCAGCCAAGTTGCTTTCCTCAGTATGAGATCACTGATTTTTGGATGAGACATATCATTTTGGTGTTTTGTGATGGTACATAAGTATCTGGAGTTAGGTCCTGGGTTGTTTCTTTTGATATAGGTACCTGTCCCACCTTTGCTGGGTGAGTGTTGGTATCTCTACTTGTCATCACTCCAACTTGACAGATTTTAAATTATCTAGGTCAGCAGTTCTCAACCTGTGCATCACAACCCTCTTGGGTGCTTAAACGACCCTTTCACAGTGGTTGCCTAAGAAAATCTGCATATCAGATATTTATGTTACAATTTATAACAGTAACAAAATTATAGTTATGAAGTACAACAAAAATAATTTTATGGTTGGAGGTCACCAAAACATCAGGAACTGTATTAAGGGAATCACAGTATTAGGAAGGTCGAGAACCGCTCATTTAGGTGGTACCTGAGGTTCAGTTTGGGGCCCATTCAGTAGTACTATACAATTGGGGTACCAGAAGTGCTCTTGGATCAGTCTCTGACCACACAAACAATACCTTCACAACACAGGCAGAGCCTGACTGTATTTCCTCAGAAGTCAAAGCTGAGAGAAGGATCAGAGAGAAAAAAGTGATGGTTATCACTGGGGCAAGTGGGCACTCAACACAGGTCTGCTGTTTAGCATTCTGGAGTCCTAAGGAGGCAGGAGAGAAGGGCTCTACTGGAGTGTATCAGTGGCTCAAATGATGGAGGCTTGAAGGAATGGGAGGTGGAGAAGGGGCGATGCTTCCCCTTCAGCCTACAGGTTATCAGGTGGTAACTGGGGTCTCTGAAGGTATGGTGCTGCTGCTCCTGAGACATGCACATGGTTCAGCCTGTCACTTGTTTTTAAGGTTTATTTTTAATTTTTTAAATGTTGGATTCTATTCATAAATCAGTTTAAACGTCAGTTTCTGAACAGACAGCCTTTCAACATGTCATGTTCCAGGTCACAGATGCACTGCTCTTTAATGGTTAAGACAACATAAGTTATCAAACAGGTGAAAATGCCTGATTTTAGGTGTGGTAGATAAAAATATATATATTATTAAGTTGGAAATAACTTTTTGCCAAGCTCCCCTGTCATTTCCCCTGCACTTTAATAATTTGACATACAGATGCCATTAAGGAGGGAGTTCAAAGTGATGGCTTCTGTTTACTTTCCACACACTTGAACAGTGCCACAACCCACACTCAGTTGACCTCCAGGCATTACCACTGAAATAGAAAAATAGTTGAAGTTCTTTTTTTTATCTGATATGAGTTTTAGTCAGTTTTCTATAATTGGTACCTGATATACTCAACTTATAAGAGGAGGTTTCTTTTAACTCACATTGTTCGCCGTTTCAGTTTATAGATGGTTGGCACTCTTACTTTGGATGACAGGGTGAAAACAACAGAAACAAAGTTTCCAAACATTCACTACTTGACCAGGAATGAAAAGGAGGGAGAAGAGACCTGATCATGCACCTGTTTCCCTGAGGGTATGCCCCCAGTGGCCTACAGATAGTCTACAAGGCCTCACCTCTTAAAGATTCTACCTCCCAGAAGCCACAGTGGAGAGTAAACCCTTAAGACATGGGCCATTAGGGATTCTTAAGATCCACGCTGTAGCAATGAAGGCCTAAATTGCATTGACAACTTAGTTGTTTCTGCATGAAGTATTCTTGAGGTTTTGTGTGTGTGTTTGTGTGTGTGTGTGTGTGTATGTGTGTGTTTTAACACTGTAAGGCTATTGTTTTACCTTTCCCTTTTTTCCACTCTTTCCTCCAAATCCTGTTAACCATATCTTGAGGTTCAAGTAGTTTAAACTCGCAGCTCACTAATGAACTTGTCAATAATCAGCAATGTTTCCTATGGCATTCTGAAAGATAGTGTCTTAGTCAGTGTTCTACTGCTGTGAAGAGACACCATGACCGTGCTGGTTTCAGAAGTTCAGTCCATTATCATCCCAGTGGGAAGCATGGTGGCTTGCAGGCAGATGATGGTGAAGACAAGGTAGCAGAGCATTCTACATCTGGATCCAGAGGTGGCAGGAAGAGAGAGGCTCTATATTTGGAGTGGGCTTTTTGAAATCTCAATGCCCAACTGCAGTGACTTACATTCTCCAACATGGCCACACCTCCTAATCCTTTCGAATAAAGCCACTCCCTGGTGACCAAGTACTCAAGTCTATGAGGCTATGGGGGCACACTCATTGAAACTACCATAAGTGGTTTGATATTGCAAAGTCTGAAGTTCAGTAACCATCTTTGGTAATGTCACACATGTACTTCCTCATGGAAGCCTTATATATCTAACTTGGGGTCCTATGTCATTCTAAATCTAAACAACTTCTCTTATGAATCTTGCTTGATTTTTGTGTTTGTTTGTTGTATACTTTTTCTTCAGTACTCAGGGATTAAATTTAGGACCACATGCATGCTAGGCAACTGTTATATAATTGAGCCATGTTCCTAGTTTCTTTATTTTTTATTTTGATACAGGTCCTCAATAAGTTACCAAGGCTTTTGAACTCATTCTGTGAACTTCAATTTGTAATTTTCCTGCATCACCTCCTCAGTAACTAGAATTACAGGCCCAAGTTGACCTATAATGACAGGGAAAAAGTGCTGTCTTGGGAGAATAATAAAAATCACAGAACCTTGAGTCCTTCAAGTCTCTCTCTGAAACTGAGACCATCCATTTAGAGTCTAAGGCTTGATCACCCTGTTGCTTGTCCACCCCATCCCCTGCCCACAGGTAGGTCTCCACCCTCTTAGGCCTGCAGCCACCCAGGACAGATGAGTAAAACCTCTATATGGCAGCCTCCTGAAAGCTGCGTCCCCCCTGGGCAAGCACAACAGTAGTGAGCCAAGTGCTATGCCCTGCCCCATTGTGCCATCCATTTGTGGGACCAGCGACCTACCAGAGGCCATCAGGGACGCCAGGTGAGACCTCTCTGCCCTGAATTCCCAGCCTGCACTGAGAGCTCCGCCTGACCCCTATGTACCTGATTCCCTGCATCCCTGGAGGCCTGTGCCCTGTACCCCTTAACTCCATGTACTGGAGACCACAACCCTATCCACATGCCCAAAGGCCTGGGGCCATCAGGGACCACCAGGTAAAACTCATTTCCCCACTCCATCTCAGCTGGTCCCCTACTAACACTCCCAACAGAGGTAAACCGCACCTTCTCTCCAAAGCCCTATTTTCGGCCCCACAACTCAGCCTGCATCACCTGAAGCCTGCTAATACCAGAGACAAGCAGATGGCTAAAGGCCAGTGTGAGAACAGATTCTAAGACTCTTACTGATCTTTTCTAACTTCCCCCTCACCAGCTGTTAGCCAGTCAAGCACAAAATGCCAAATCTGCATGGCATAAAATTTACCTCCATCAGTCCTGTAAGAAGATTTCTCGTCAATTAGTTTCAGACACACAATTTACAGTTGATTGCCTCCATTTTCCAAACATGGATGTTTGGAGGCTGAGATTAGAGCAGCTCAAGTCAAGGGAAGCCAGTGTGACACAGAGAAGCTCTGTCCTGTGGTACTGGCTGTGGCCTTCCCCAAGAGTTTATGAACAATTTACTACTTAGAGTTTGGGAAGCAGCATCATAAGCAAAATCATGTAATCAGCTGCTTAGCTAGCTTTTTCTACGCAGAAGAAGCTAGTAAATACTTAATTCATAAATTTTTGAGTGGAGAGATACTTAACCAAAACTATATGTGTGTGTGTTATTCTTCATGAAACATTATGCAGTACAATTTAGGAGGAGACAAGAAACTAATAATTTATTCTATTCCTCTCGATTAGATTCATCTCTTTAAACTGCTAATTATTTTTCATACAGGGACAACTTGGTTTTTTAAAGCATGAAGTTTAACATTCAGAATTTTTCCTGTTAAGTGAAACTAATTTTTTCTCCCTTTTAAACAGCAGAATCCATGGATAAGAAGAATAAAAGAAGTACTTCATATATATATATATATATATATATATATATATATATATATGGACACAAGCATTCTGCTACATCACAGGGATGCCAACTGCCAATCAAGGCAAAGGCCAAATGTTCTAGGAACTCACTGACACAAATGGTTCCAGACTCCAAAGACTACTAAATGTGAAACATTTTTAAAGGTCACTTGGTCAAACGTCTCTCCTTGCAGATTGGAGAAGCAGGTTCCCAGAGATTCATTGGTCACACTTAGTGGTACGACGGGGCTAGAACACACAGGCCAAACTGCCCAGTTCTCTGTGCTTTGCAGCCTAACAGTGACTTGATGGATTCATTAGCCATAATTGCAGATGGGTCTCACCTGTTCGCAGGGTTTATTTTGTTTGCTTTTGCTTGGCAGGTGGTTTTTCTAAGGGCTCTGCAGGTTTGCATTTAATTATTTCAGCTATACAATAATTTAGCTTATATTAAGCAGAAATGAAGAACTAAAGTCATGAGAGGCAGGTCATCACACTTCAAGAGCAAGGATGGATATTTATAACTTACTTCATATCATTCTTAGAGGGAGAAAAATGCATTCAAATTATAATCATGTCAAAAATATTGAAAATAAGTTTTCAACATAGTCATTTTGTTGGGTAAAATATTATATTATTATTCCTTCTGGACAGACAGAATTCTGACAAATATTTGAACAATATCACTAGTCATTTATTCAGCAAGAATTTCTGGGACCTTTTGTATGTTGGAGACAGAGTGTGGGTTTAGCCTGACTGTGCTGTGAGGTAGTCACACTCCTGTGGCAGTAGCTGAGAGGAAAATGAATGCAACCAGGGTAATCTAGGGAGCTGGGTGGAGCCACTCAGGGCACAGTGCAGCACAGCGTTGGCTGCTCCGCTCTCAGACTATTGCAGTGGGCATCTAGAGTAAGCTGATGCCAGGAGAGTGCAGGGAGGCCTCATCGCCCTTCTAAACTACATTGGCATTAGAATCAGAGACACTTGGAAACATCAACTTACCACCACCCCTGCTGTCTGAGCAGAAGAGGAGGTAGTGTGCTTCTCCTGGATGACCTGGAGAACCCAGGGTTCCTTTAAGTTGGTTCGTCTTTGATCAAGGGCTTGGAATCGTCCGAAGCCTACAACATTGTATAATCACGTGTCAATGCTCAAAGTTCAGACTTTCAGTTTTACTTGTTTCTTGTTTCTTTTTCTTTCTTTCTTTTTTATGTGTGATGTAAATAGGTAAGGGTTGATGAATCCCTTACCAAATCTCATACATGCTTTAATATGAAGTTAGGAAGTATGAAGCCATTTTAAGAAAATGGATACTTGCCTTCAGCCTCTGGGATCTCACACTGAGAAACAAGTAGAGATGCAGCATGTGGTTCAAAGAAACCAACATACTGAAGGTTCTCATAGCTTACACAATTTGTTCAAAGACTAGCTAAAGTATCAACATGACAGACATCTCTCTCAGAAAGACAATGCATTTCAGAAGCCTACACTGTGTGACTGAGTTGTATTCAGCACAATAGTAGTAGCTTTTAGGACTGGGTTATGTTTATCTAAGCACTGGGTTTCACCAAAACTACTAGTTAGTAGCAACGAACTGAATGATAAAGAGTTCAAATATTACTCCAAATGGCTCCTATTCTAGATGAAAACATAAAAAGTCATGGCCTCTGAAGTCAGACCTTTCACACTCCCACCATGCTTCTTTTGTGACATCAGCCCTGTCACTCTCATCAGTGGCTTCCGGTAGTGGAGAAGCCTGGGCAAGAGAGTGCCTTTCAGTCACTGACTCTCTCAGCAATGTGAAGGGAAACTCATTCATTCTTGAGGATATGACGACCCAATGAGAGTAAATATCTCTTCAAGTTAAAAGTGTGACCAATGTTTGTAGAATTTAGAAGAATTTCAAAGTGGAAAATTAGTTCCAATTCAGAAATCGGTGTTCTGTCCACTCTACCACACTGCGTAAGATAGTCAGATTTAATTGAGGGGCATATTTACCTTTCTAAATAAGATACTTAGTAAGAATTTAATGAAAATACGTCTACTCACGGATCAGTGTCAAAACTCCTATCTTTTGTTTTTACATGATCATACCATAGATTATGCCCTTCTGAGGAAACTTGTTGAAAGCTCTTGTGTGTCTTAATTCTTATTCCATATACCAAGGACCTTTACAATAATTTTACACGTCTTAAAGTACCATGGTTCTCATGTCTAAGTACTGTACCGCTGATGGTTGTTACTCCTTTGTAAAGCACTGACCAGAATGTCCAAAGAATGAGTACAGCAATTCTTGGAAGAATTTAGGCATGTGCAATATAGAGAAAATGACTGATGGCTCCAAACAGCCTTCCCCATCACCACCACTTAAAAAATATTTATGTGCATATGTGTGTCTATCTGAGTGTATACCATGTGTATACCATGTGTATACCATGTGTATACCCCCTAGTCTAGAAGAACTGGTCAGATCCCTTGGAGCTGACTATACAGGCAGCTGTAACCCATCTGATATGAGTACCAGGAGTGTAATAACCACTGAGATATATCTCTGGCTTCCATCACCACTTTTGAAACTGAAATGTCAAGATCTGAGAGACTGCACTAGTCTAACTTTGAGACTTGCCAATGTGACACCCTGAAACTGACTCTTACATATTCCAACCTGGCTCTGAGCAAAAGCTTAGAAGAACAATGGAGTAGGAAAGTTTAAAGAGCACCAAGACCGTGACAATGGTGTTTAAATAGTATAGATCTTCCTACAATGTTTAATACAGAAGTACCTGGGAAAAATCCACCTCTTCTTTTCATAAAGGACTGAAGCTCTGATTTTGAAAACATCATTTAAGTTTCTCCCTCTGCTGAAGTAGCCTGAGGGTCCTCCAAGGAGACAGTAACACTGAGGAGGGCAGTGTCACCTGCATTTATATATGGTACCCTACAGAAAATTCCATTTGAAAACTAAGTGTGAACCTTCTAACAGTAATCAGCATCTCCACACCTCTGTGCGGTTTCGCTTTATTATTTTTTTTATTCCTAAGGTTCACTTTTAATACACTCAGCCCTGACTGACATTAACACCTCTGTGAGGAGGCAGATGTTGAGCTGGCATCTGGTGCCCAGTCATAAATCCCTCTAACTTTCCATGGTGTATAAGTCACAGGCAGTGATAGGTTCCAGTGACCAATTTCCATAATTCTCCCCAAGGAGCTAAGGAGCAACAGTCCCATTCATTCACCTCAGGTCGGTGAGCCAGTGATTTGGGCATCCATCTACTGATAGCAGCTTCCAACAAAGGCTGGGAGGAAGGATCAGGTGCTCAGATCTGTACCCAGCACCCTACCTAAAAAAAAAACCCAGGCTGCTGGTGCTTGGTTTCTCCATAGACTGCACGCGGAGAGAAGGACTGCCCAAAAGGCCTCAGTTGCATCAGGTATTCGCAGACGAGTCACAGGCAGGAAAGTGGGTGACTGACAAACAAGGGAGGTATAAATCAGAAGGTCCTAATGCTAGGTGTCATAACTTAATACATAAAGGACTCAAGAAAAATATACACGGGGATAGGGTATAAAGAATATACAGTTTTAGGTGAGCCCAGATTTTTTTTTCTTTTCCTTCACATTAACTTGTTCCTTTTATTTTGTAGATGTATAATGTAGACATGTTCAATGGATAATTAAAACAGAAGTGAATGCAAGCTCAAGAGATAAGACAACATGATACATTGGTCGAGTCCTTTAGCCGAGAACAACCTTGCCAGGATAAGTTGTACTTGCTTCTCATAAGAGAGATGCTGGTTTTTTTCTCTCTCTCTCTTATACTCACCTTCTGAGGAAAGCATTATTCCTGACAGGTTGTTTTGAGGATGGACTCTTGACAGCCGTGCTTCCTCAGCCATCTCCACACGCACACAAGGATTCTTGTTTGTGACTGCGTTGAGTGTGTTGTCAGATCCATGTAACAAGGAGCCATGTGTTTTGACGGGGAAAAGAAAGTGTCTGGACACAGAAATATGTCTCTGGTTATCGTCCTGTCACTCTGCATGAGCAGATCTTCAGTTGTTTCCTTCATAACTTACTGTTTTATTAAAATGATGCATGTTGATCGGAGGCAATTCAACCAGGACAGGGAATGATAAGCCTGTACTGTTCAGGCATGCTACAGCTAAATGTCCTGGGACACGCTCCCTGTGGACATCTGACTTACCTCATATAAATGAAAGCATATTATATATAAAATTATGAGCACAAAATGAGCTATTCGACTGTGCTTAGAAATACAATGGAGACCATACTGGAACGTGTCTTGAGTTAATTCAGACATGAAGTGGTGGCTCTCTCTGCCTTGACAAGAAGGTGGCCGATTTTCTGATGATGCTGTTTTAAGTACTGAACTATTTCTAAAGGGGAAATCCCACGAAATATGCAGCTACACCAGAGGAGGGGATGAAGAAGGAAACATGGATCCGAATGCATAGCTGTGCTCATAGTCAATCCGACAGTCTCCATGATTACTGCAGAAGTTTAAAGCTAGAAGCCTGAAGAAAGATTAGCGATTAATTAGTGGCTGAATTCGGAGAAGTCACTGTACTCTCTGAAGATCTTAGTCTCCAGGAAAGAAACAAAGCATTTCCATTAGCTGCTGACAAGAATCCCCGTGCTGTCTGGAACTGGCGCTTTGTTGATGGTTGGCACTTGCAAGACTGTAGTGATTCATATTATGAAAAGAACTAGACATTTTTTTTTAAAGACACAACTTGGTAACTAATTTTTGTCTCTCCCTGTCAGGGTAACCGTTTGAATGTTAATTTAATTTTACAGAATATCATTTATGTAAATGTAATTAGAAAGGAAACATGATCTGGAGATGTGCAGCACCAAAGAAAATTTATTACTCCGAGGGGTATTGCTCTAATCACTCAACTGCAATATCGAGTTTCCCCAGATTTAATCTAAAAGCAATAAATTACAAAAGGCTAATGCCCTGCCCAACAACAAGCTGTCATGAACCCACGGTTCAGGGAAGGAAACCAGAAAAGGGAAGAGGGTGGGAAATACTGGCTTCATCTTAGCAACAGGCTATCAGGGACTTCATATTTCCTGATATGGAACTTGATACAGACCACATTGCTAGGGGAAAAAAAAATCAAAAGCTTCCATTCCTAAACAAAAGTTAAAATGTGACTTTCCCTGTTCTACTGCTCCTCTTTCCTGAAATGTGATCGGGACCTGCTTTTGGGGGGGGGACACGAAAAAGAAAAACACTATCACAAATGCTGCATTTTCAGAGTTCCTTGTTCCTCAAGAACAAAGAGAGGTGTACCCAACCAACACAAAATAGCCCTGAAGCTCAGAAGAGGAAGAGACACAGTTTGATGGATGTCAGCTCCCATGCTGCATTGCATCGCGTGCATGCCAGGAATCCAATTCTCCCAGGGACCTTGCCAATTCCAAAGAGCTGAGCCTGTAAAAACGAAACCCTCTTCAATCTCCTCTCTTCTTCATGCTTAGTCAAAGGTTATGGCAGAAGGAACTCAGGGTTGGAGGTTAGCTCCCCATTTCATAAGTCTGAGCTCAAATATTGTTGAGGCTATCTGGTCCTTTTAAGGTACTCAACAACTGTCAGATTGGAAAAGGAAATAGAACCACCAACCTGGCTACTCAAAGGAAACCTTTAATGAAGTGTTTAAAAATTCCACTGCCTGGCTTCTACCACGGAGCAATTAAATTAGGACTCAATATGGTTAGAACTCGGGCTTGGATATGTTTTAAAAGCTACACTGGTGATTTTAGTGTGCAAACCACAATGAAAATGATGGCCCTAGATTAAGCTGGCTGGCATGCAATGAAAAACAGTTTTCAAATGCTAAGTGTTCTGTAGGTTACTGGGTCACAGTCACATCCCAGTGCATGGAGACTTCTGAGATACCACAAAAGGCAACTTTGAAATCTGACAAGTAGTATGTAGCAGTCAACTTCAGCTGCCTATGAGGGTAGCGACATCGGCAAGCAGAGCCCTAGCATTTCAGTGTGATTTTGAAAATTGAAAATCTTCTATTGTCCACGTTTCTTGCCTAACAAGCACCCTAAAAGTATAACCTGACTCACATCCTTTGAGGTGGGAGTAGAACATTATAATTTAAAAAAAAAAGTCCTGAAAGAAACTTTATATTTCTTTCATTAGCCATAACTACCTCAGTTTTATTTGTTTCTATATTTTTATTCTGTAATTTTATATATTGATTGGGTCACTTAATTTGGAGAAGGGGTATATGATTTAAGGCAAAAGGGCAATGTCCCAGTACAAAGATAAAAAGGAGTTTATCACATTATGAATAGTTCCAGTTTATATGCGCGATTAAAGGCACTCTGAAGAGGTTTTCTTTGAATTTGTGTGTGTGCACACGGACTCACACATACACTTTTAGCAGTAGACAAACGTAAGAGGTACTTTGAACCTGTGCTCTAAGGAGATTATTTCTTAGAATGTGGTTGAGTAAAGTATTGACTTGTTAAAATCAACTTAATAAAGCATAAGAGAAGTTCTCCAATAGCTGTGCATAAGTAAAATGTTTGTATATGCTTTTAGAAAAAAAAATGTAATCAAACCACTAAGCAGTCAGCATGTTCATTGTCCCTATTGCTTCAGCTCCCCACCACACACACATATGCTCATAGCTTACTGTATAGTTAGACTTTATCTTCCTCAACAACCAAAATAAGACAGGGAAAAATAATTTAGTAGGATTCTTTAAAAGGCCAAATACTTTTCAATGACATTCTGAAATATCTAACCAATACAAAAGGCAATATCTTTGGTGCTTTATGCCTCTTCAATATTTTTGCTGATTCGTATATTGAAAATTTGAGCATCAGGGTGGCCCTACTCAGAGACAGTGAAAACAATAGCAGGAGGGACATTTAGGAGTTGTTTAGTTACTGTGGCATTCCCATGGAGGTTATGTTGGAATCCTGACCCCTTCCTCCCCTTCAGATTCACAGCTTGACCGTGAGATGAATGATTTTGCACCAATATGTATATAGCCTTACCTTAGGGCTGTAAGCAATATGCCAAACAATCATGGACTGAAGCCCAATCTCTGAGCCTGAATAAGCCCTTTATTTTTACAGGTTGAGCAGCTTAGAAATGTCTTCCGTTATAAGAAAGCTGACCAAGAGATGCTCACTGTGTACAGTATTCATTTCAGCAAGAACTCGGCTCCAACCTCCTTGACTCATATTCAGGCTTTTGAGGAGCAGCACTCTTAGGCCACAAGAAAAGACACAAAAGACAAAAAGGGAAAAAGAAAAAGCTCATTTCTATTGCCATCTCCTGAAACTGTGACTCCTCTAATGTCATTACTCTGTAATTGTATTCATAAAACCAACAAAAACAATGCTTAAGGTCAAACTGAACTGAACCAGGGAATAAGTTGGGTGAGAGCGATTTATTTCCCTGCTCCATGGAATCTGTACCTCCATTCTCTTCCGCACAATTAGCATACTTTCTCTAGCTTCACACCATAAGATTTTGTTTCTTCTTGAAATTTTTCTTCAAAAGCAAATATCTCAGGTGTTAAATTAAATAATTCTTTGTCAGAATCCGTCTTGTGTTATCTTAACAAAAGTAAACAGCAATTCCTTTTCCTATCATATTTATTAGCTGAATTATTTCAGGAGTTAACTAGACCAAACAGGCACAAGATGTAGTGTGGACCACATTCTTCTTTTGCATCAAAATGTACTAAATTACTTATCTAATATCAGCACAAACAAAATAAGCAATCTGCTGTTCTTATGGCAGTCTTACCATGGAATAACAGTCTGCACTTTCAGCAGCTACTGAGCTTGCTATGACTCACTAGGAGTGTGTAGTTTTTACATTGTTGGTGGCTCACAGCTAATAATATAATGCCCTCAACATCACCAACCAGTGAGGCCCAACAGTGTTATCAACAGAAGACTAGCAAATTAACTGGTAAACAGTTTAGAGCCACTCACTCTTAAACAGATTTTCACACAAATATTGATAAATGTCCCTCACTCTTATGAAAGTTCCCAGCTGATATGAAATGCAGTGTTGAGCAATTATTGGATAAGTAAACAATGAGAACAACCTACTCTGTGAAATGCAAGTCAGATTTGATGCCATTCTCCAGTTTTCAGACAAATTTACTTCCTGATGTTGTCTTTGCTTTGGTCTCAGTCTCAAGAACTCAGTACATTGAGATGCAGTCGTTGCTAACACTGAAATTCCCAATGTCAGTTTAGGAAGAAGAGTTAATGAGAGGGTGGTCAGATGATGAAATAGGAAACCAGAAGAGAAAACCCACAGGAATGGCCCAGAATCATGCTGAGATGACAAAGCAGTGGAAGAAAATGCCAAGGAAGTGTCAGAAGGAATGACCAAAGAACAAATAGATTGGTGGCCTTAAATCCCCTTTGAAATCATGAAGGGCAAGGATAAAAACACTCATGCATGCTTGTTAATACACAGAGAGGGTTAGCAGGTTTTCTAGGTCTACATAGCTAGTAAACAATAAGTTCAGTATTTAAAAACCAAAAAAGTCCATCCAATTCAGAATTAGAAAGCAACTGAAAAGATTGAATGGTAGGACAAGGCAGGCAGATGATTGGCTCCACAAATGAAGGAGACTGCGATGTGGAATAAAGGGGGGTGGGGTTAGGCATGATCATATTTGATTATATATCTATATATGATTCCTAAAGAAAAATATTTTAAAATAGACTAGAAAATAAAAATATAAGGAAAGAAAGAAAGAAAGAAAGAAAGAAAGAAAGAAAGAAAGAAAGAAAGAAAGAAAGAGAAAGAAAGAAAGGCCAGCCATATGGAGATGTGGAGAACAGTGTTCTGTGAAAAATCAGCATCAAGTACAAGAACCTGGGGAGAGAAGAGGAGAGAAATAAACGGCAAGAGAGAAAGCTAGACTGGAGTGAACTACTTTTCTCAGTGCTTCCATCCTTAGCTTGCAACATAACACTCAAGACTGGCAAGGATCACATCCTTCAGAGAGCAGAAGAGAACCTTTCTGCTCCAATGAAAAGGAACCTTTCTGCTCTTCCATTTTTACCATTCTTGGGGAAGTAGCTAGGATTTGATCAAAACTAATACATTCCATTTAAGTCAATGCTTGCCTCATGCTTACTTGCTCAAGAAATTTTCAAAAGGTCATTAAGTTAGAGTGCAAATAAATGCCAGGATGTGTCAAGATCTGGTAGTTATATTGTATTCTTCTGGCCCTCTTGTTTCAGGCATTCAAGCAGTGATGGTATGCCCACCACCACCTAGTACTACGCACATGAGCTCTTAATAAATCGCAGTGACAAGATCAAGGCAGTCTTGGCTACTGGAAGCATCTCAAGATCAGCACTGCAAGGCATGTACACACCTTTAATCCAGGAACTCAGGGAGGCAGAGACAGGCAGATCTCTATGAGTTCAAGGCCAACCTGATCTACAAAGAGAATCAAGGACAGCCAGGGCTACACAAAGAGAGCCTGTCTTGAAAAACAAAACAAAACTAAACTAAACTAAACAAGAACAGCAACAAAAGAGCTGTGCTTTATTTAGGATGAGACATAAAAACTTTAAAGGCACAAAAATATGTCTCTCTTATAAATTATACTGGCTTTTACAGGAAGACTTGATGGTGGGCTTGGGTGAGACTTCTGAACCACAGAGTAGCTATTTAGTGTTTGTTTATTTGTTTGCTCTGTCTTCTATCAAGAAGACATATTTCAATATCACATTAGCTTTATCTCTAAACTTCAAAATCCATGGAGGAAAAAATAAATGAGAAAGTGTTTCTTCAATAGTTAATACAGGTAATATTTTCAGTTCAGATCCATTAGCAAGTTCATGAGAAATGCCAGCATTCTGAGCACTCTGCCTGGATATCTAGAGCATGCTATACTCAGTTTCAAAAAGCCTAGACCTAATAAAAGGATAAAAATAATTCTGAAATTCAAGCGTGATTGTCAGAGTGTGAAGTAGTTTTGCGAGAGTGACAAGACAGTTTAAAGCAACACAGAGAGATCCAGGCCAGTGGGCAGTCTCTGAAACATGGGCCAAGCTGATGTTTTCATTATCCCAGGGCTTCAAATAGCATCATAATTTATTATAATTTGCTATTCCTCCACAAAGGCTTATAATTATAAACCAGACACTAATGAGAAGCCAAAACATAATTCCTTAAGAATCTCATTTTTACCTGATATTAATTATTGCCCGATTATAAATTGCAAGTTAACCATAAAATACCCTGGGTTCTTGAGTTTAACCTTATATAGTCATTGACTGACTAGAAAAAAAAAATCTTCAAAGCAGCCAGGTAAACTCAAAGTGCTAGTTTTATTAACATCAGAATGTAGGACAAATACTATGTATTTTTGGAGTAAACTACAGGAATTCTCTTCATGAAGACTATTTGGACCACAGTCTCACAATAAAAGTGTGTGGGAGATGGATAGCTATTCTTTCCTTTGCTATAAGAGGCAGCTCTCTGTCAGGACTGCAACATTTCTAAATGTTGACGAGCATGTTCTCTCTAACACGAGCTTTTTGCCTGGCTCATTATGTAAATTATATTCATGTAATGCATCACTTGGGTATTCAGGTGCAAGCCCATGGTGTCTAATACAAGTCCTCCCTGTCAGGAGCGACAGCAATGTACATTTTCAGTAAAGATAACTGATCAGGGGGAAGAAAAAAAAATAACTGCTATTTTCAATCAGAACCACGGGAAGTGCCCTTAGTCCAGAAAAGATATGATGCCAGTCTAAGGCTGTAAAATACCTCTCTGACCTTATTATCCAGGCTCCTGTGTTAAATATAGTGGCTATAATAGAATCTGTATGCCCTAGTTTCTGACAGGTTGAATGTTGTTTAGTGAAGCAGGAGTGAAAATGGCTGCCTGGATTCAAAGGAGATTATAGATTACTGACATTTCCCGAGTATTGTGACCAGAGAATACTGGTATGATGGTTTAAAAAAAAAAAAGCGAGACAGCCACTAAAGCCAATAATTGGAAGGAGTTGGGTATATTTTCTATTTCTATTGCTGTGTAATGAATTACCTTCAAACCATAGATAGGTGGGTAAGTAGATAGACAGAGACAGACAGACAGACAGACAATCAGGAATGAGAATAGCTCACCTGGGCCCTCCATTTCAGTGTCTCCCCAACTTATAACCTCTGTCACTTGCATGTAAATAGAATACAGTTAATCCTGACTGTTGGGAAGAAGATGTAGGTTCTCCTGGGAAACTAGTCACATGAAGCCATCTTAGGAGGCCACCTTCATCACTAAGACAACGAAGAAAAGAGAGGCTATGCTTGGAAGACAGACATGACACTTGTCCTCAGAAGTGATACATGACTGCTTTTGCTCTCGGATGAAGTCACCAGGCTGAGACCAAATACAAGAAAAGAAGACTATGCCTATTGGGAGACAGATGTCTTTAGAAAACATTTTAGAAGATTTTTCACCAAGGAAATTGTCCTTCTGGGACCCAAAACCTCCCAGCCTTACCATGATCTGCTTGTTACTATGTAGTGAAACCCACAGGTCAACAAGATGAGATGGTGTCATCTTGGATTTCTCTCTATACCCATGACAAGTGCAAAATTTATTGGCCTTATTTACAGAAAGTGCTTTGGCATAGGAGGAGGGAGCTTCTTTTCAATTCCAAATGAAACCAGAGGACTCTTTTTTTCCAGGAAAAAAAAAACACATACACAGCTTTGTTGTTGTTGTTGTTTTGGGTTTTGTTTTTGTTGTTTGGTTTTGTTTTTGAGATGGGGTTTCACAGTATAGTCCTGGCTATCCCAGAACTCACTCTGTAGACCAGGCTGGCCTCGAACTCACAGAGATCCTCCTATCTCCGCCTACAGAAGGCTGGGATTAAAGACATGCGCCACCACTGCCAGGCTAAAAACATTTTAATGTCCATTTGCTTTAGGACTACAATATCATGAGAATGCTTTTTCTAGAAGTCTGAAGATGGCCAGTGATACGAGTAGCTAGAAAGCAAGGGGGCTGCTGCAACATACCCAGAAGGATTTTCTGATGAATGAATGATCTTTGGAGCGCCCTAAAATTAGCCTTGTCTTTCCTGACAATGATCTAATGGGCCTGATGGCTTCCTTCCTTGGGAGAGGGTTTGAGACTGCAATTATTCAGGGAGTGTTGAGAAACCATATGCGAATCACTGGATAAAAGATGGAAACACTGTGATGTCAGGTTGGGGGTGGGAACTGTATTTCTTCAAAACAGGTCTAAAAGGTTTACTCCTAAACTAATGACATTTCTTGGAACAAAGCCAGTTCAAAACATTTCTCCTTTATCAAATCTGCTTACAGAGTTGCCTTATAGAGAAGCATAAGTGTGGGGGTGGGTGGTTGTTGAGGAAGTGTCATGAAAGAGTCAGATCCTCACTGCACCTGCGTGCAAGGGTTCTAGTGACCCTGGATACTGCCCTGCAAAACAAGCAGAGAACTGAGGTCCTGGACTCCACTGAGAACTGCTGCCCCCACATTCCAGCCTGCACCACATAACATTGATGTCACCTGTCCTGAGAACTCTGCTTGAGAGAACTGGATGTGCACAAATGCATACACTGGATATGGCGTACTCACTGGGACATTAACATGGCTATTGGTAGCACAACTTTGTTTTTGCTGTTGCAGTCATTATGTTCACTTCACATGACCCGAATTTAATAGAAAAATACAGGCCTCCATGCAGACACTTAACTAATAATGAATGCTTCAGAGCCCAGCATGCGACAGGCAACAGCATGTGAGACACACCTCAGCTCAGAGTCTTATGCACACTAGGCATTTCATCATCAGCCATTTATTAATTTAGTTATATCTTGATCCACTACAGCTTGGATAGTGTCTTCAACCAGGTTTCACAAGTAGCAATAGCTGGGAAAAGGTTGTGTGTGAACAGTTGCTTTAGGAATCTAATCCAGGGACCGAGTGTGAAACAGCAGGTGAGAAAAAGCTTGTGCAAAGACATCACTGTATGTGCCCAGGTACACTGTCCTGTGGGACAGTAAGGTGACTATAGATAACTTTAAATATCAAGAGCCTGCAAAACTGTTGTGAAACAGTAAGTTTACCCATAAAGCACGGTGTAAGCTCACAGGACTGTAGGCTTAGGGAGCCACCTTTTTTGCGTTGGAGGCTCAGTGAAATTTCATCTCTTTGCATTTCTCCCCATTGCTCCTTTCCTTAATGTTTCAAAGGAAACAAGTTGTATTTGTTCTTTAAACAAGGGAAAAGAAAGGTATATTAAGAGACAAAGGAGAAACTCAGAAAAGCAACATCATAACGTCACAAATATCATAAAACCCTCAAAATTTTGGAGAACAAGAGTGTAGCATATGCATTTGGCATACTCCTTATTCAGTCTCCATGGTGCACTTTGGCAGCACCTGAAAAGGAGTGTTGGAAATTTCACTCAAGTTTTAGAATGTCTCACATGGCTCAGGACTTCATTTTTCTAGTTCCAGTTGACTTACAAGTTCCAGGTCTAAACATTTTCAGCACACACACACACCATACCAAAGAATGTAAAGACTACTACTATCAGCTCCGTGTCGGGGGGTGGGGGGCGTCATCTAAACATCACTAGGAAAAGGTAAATGATTTCAACCCAGAGATGGCCTGGGTCTGTGCTCTACAGTAACACACTAACATTAATCCTGTCAGTGTTACTGTAGACATCTCTCCAGTTCTCAGTCCCTGAACACCAATGCACACACATATGCATAAATATATACCTGAGTTTACATGTGTGCACAGATGTGCACTTATTTATGTATTCTCCCACACAAACATGCACGCATACATACCTACTCTCACCTTGGGCCAGCACCCTGCTTTGCCATCGCACCCTCATCTTCCTCCTGCATCACTTCGCCTTGGACTCAGCTCTGGCTCCTCAGTGGTGCACTAAGAACAGATGACAAAACTGTCCCCACGACACTGCACTTGCCCTGGTGGACTTCCACACAATCATTTGTAAACTCCTTGAAATGTTTAGCATTTACAACTTTATTTTTAATGCATTCTAAAGCGCTTACAAATCCTCATGCCAAATGACACTAATCACGTATAGCACTCATATTTATTATGGGAAATGAGTGTGGTGATACCTAGAAGACTGGACAGTGTCTGGACTGAGTAACTCCAAAAAAAAAAAAAAAAAGGAGCTGTGACTACAGTAGTAGCCATTCTTTTCATCATTCAGGTTTTGAAATTCAGTTCCCCATCTACTTCCTAATTAGTTCTTCACCTTTTCAAAATGATATCCCTATTAAAGGAGAAAAATTTGAATAAATGTCTCTCTATATTTTTAGTTTGTACACAAAGAAAGGGTCAGGATGTTTATGGCTAGTTTAAAAATAACTTAATTGCTAAAAGATACAGAAAGGAACTAATATTCTAAAAGATATTCTTGACACTGTCATATTTAGCTTAACTCATAGTTAACAGTTAAGATACTTTGGAGAGGTAAAACTGGGGTTGGGGGTGGGAGAGGAGTTGGTAAAATGACTCTCTCAGAGTCTTTGGGGGAAAGTCTATGTAGATTTTCTTGCACCTCCTTTTACAACAAAAAGGCTGTGTGTGAATCCTATTACACTTCCAGGGAAGACATTATGGATGTCTAAACTATATCCAGAGTGTATTTTATTCCTAATAATTAGGACTGGATGAATAGCAGGGATAAAAATATGAACCTATTTAAACTAAATTGTTATAGCTGTAACTGATCTAATGCAGTTTTCCAAAGAAAAATTGATATTAAATAATCATAACTGCCAGTTTGTGTCACAAAAGTGGCTTCTGACCCTTTCTTGCTATGCAGCCTAGCATCATCAATTAAAACATCACTGTGCAGTGACATTGCAGCAGCTGAACCTCAGAAACTGTGACATCACCTCTTCCATGAGAAAAGAGGACTATGGGATGGGGAAGGACTATGGGATGTCATACTGACTAAAACCAGCATTTCTGACTTGCACATTCAGAGACTTGTATGTGCTAGTCATTGCTTAGTGATTGTTAAAATAATAGATTTTGTGAAGTCATAGTAATGCCACAGTAGCAAACACTCCTTTTTTTCTGTGCTAGTTTCTTTCAGTTATGGTTCATGATCCCTGGATGGTGATCTGAACATATTATTTCACAGCTGAACTGTGAAATGCCCATGTTTGGAAATCCCTGGGAAATAGTCTATAGGAAAGAAAAACTTTGAGTTTGGGCTTGTACTTGGAATGGTATATTCATGTTTCACCAAGCCCATTTTAAAAGAATTTATGTGAGGGCGGTTGCCTATTACCTCCAGGACTTCCAAAGGCTAAGCGCTTGTTTCTCACTGGGGGCTCCTAAGTGCATACTACAGAAAATGTGATGGGGAATAAATCTTGTTGGATGGAAGGTCTAGGCAGAAAAGAAGGAACATTTACCTTTGTCCACTGAAAAACTTTATTTCAAGACAGAAAGTCATTTTCTAAATTGCTCATTGAATATCTGTGGAAAACGGTATCCCAAAATGGGCAGGGAATCTAATTATAAGAAGAGAGGAAGTGGCTTGTCCAAGATCACATAGCAAGGCACATCTTGAAACGATACTCCTCTAAAGTACTTGGTCCTACTACAATCAATCAAACACACAAACAAACAGAAACTGCCGGGGGTCCCTAAGGTAAGGACCTCTTTCCTGTACAGTTTGGAGCAAGCAGGGTGAAGATAATTTTTGCTGGCATCATCCCTAATTTTCAGGGAACTAATGAGGAATACGTCTTCAGTGATATTTATGTAGCTAGGAATAAGTATTGCAATGGTTTGTGGGAAGATTTTAGAGTTATTTTCACACCTTCGGTACACAGGGAACACTGAGAAATGGGTGTACTTGCTATCATCCCTCTGTTATTTGATGTAGAGTCCGCTGGAGTCACATTAATTTCTCCTTGTAGAATGACCTACGCTGCTGCTACTACTAGTAGTACCAAATACTATACTAATGCTAATACTAATACTATATTAGTACTAATATTGATGCTAATGTGCTACTAAAAAAGGACAAAACCGATGATACCCTGGGGCTCTCAGATCTACCCAGTAGTTGGAATTTTCTCATTCCCATCTAATCTGTGAATTTATTGGATGACTGCAGTTCCCATATTATTTTCTGGTAAAACAGATAAGCCAAAGAATGAAAGCCAAGGCAAATAAACAAAATGGTTTGAAGATTTTGATTACTTTATATGCACAGAATTATTAATTCTCTCTTTTGAGTATTATTGGCTATTTCAGACCAGTCTATGTTTTGACTGCCATTGGGTTGAGTTCAATGTCACATGACCACCAACGGGTGTCTACCTGTGTTCCTTGCTAACCGAACACTAAAAGGCACCAACATTTCTGAGTTTGGGGTGGCTTGATTCTGGGATGTGCATAGGAAGATAACGTACATGATTGATGAAAGGCTTTCTTACACAGCATGTATGAAATCACATTAAAACCATGAAGTCCATGCCTGTAAGGCTTTTTTCTTTTAAGATTTGTTTTGAGTGTGATCGTTTTGTCTTCATGTGTGTATGTGTATCATATATGTGCAAGGCACTCACAGATATCAGAAAAGGTCACTGATATTCTGTAACTGCAGTTATGGACTGTTGTTAATTACCACAAGAGTGCTAGAAACTGAACCTTGGTCTTCTGTAAAAGCAGCAAGTGTTCTTATTGATGAGCCATCTCTCCACCCCCTGAATATGGATTCTTATAAATTTTTTTTGGTTGTGAGCCTAGCCTTTAATGGCTGAGCCATCTTTCCAGTCCAATTATGGATTCTTGAAATACAGATAACTTTATTTTACCTTATCTCTTTATTTCATCATTAATATAGAATGATTAGTACTTTACGGGGTATGATGCAACAGCCCAATATATATAAACAATGTGTAATGATCAAACCAGGGTAACTCAGATTTTCATAGGCTTAAATTTTATTTGTATGTGTGTGTGTGTGTGTGTGTGTGTGCGTGTGTGTGTGTGTGTGTGAGAGAGAGAGAGAGAGAGAGAGAGAGAGAGAGAATTCTTTTAGCTCTTCTCGTGCTTTATAAAATGTATAATAAAATTTGATGAGCTGTTGACATCCTACTGTGCTGCAAAACATTAGAATTTATTCCTTTTATGGAACTTCACTTGATAATCTTTTGAGAACATCTTTGGCTAAAAAGTATAAAATTTAAGTCTGAAACTTTTAGCAAAGACAAATCTGAAACTTGTAATGAAGATGAAAGTCATACATTACTAAGGAAATTTACTTATTCAGCATACATTCTTGTGGTGTGTGCATGAATGTGCACATATGTGTGTGTGTGGAGGGGTGTTCTCCTGTACATGTGCATATGAAGGTGAGTGGCAGATGTTGGATGTCTTCTTCTACTGCTTTTCATATTATTTTTGAGACAGGCCTCTTTCTAAGGAAGGGTTTCACTGTCTGGCCACTAAGCATCTATATCCATTTGTTTGCTTCTGTGCTGGGGTTATAGGTGTATATGCCTGGCTTTTATATTGGTGCTGGGGATCTGAACTCAGAGCCTCTCATCCTTGCAGAACAAGCACTTTATCCACTGAGGAATAGCCTCAGTCCTGTAATTAGCATTTATGCCAAAGAACCAGGCAAACACTTCCCTGGATACACACATCTTCAATGAGAAGAGTGAGACTATCAACTTTACACAAAATATAATTAATAGATGATATCAGAGTTAAGCAACGTATGAGTGTTGCCTAGTTGGATTTTTTAACTGGCGAGTTCAACACCAGTATTCACAATGCACAACAAATTCTAAAATTTCTAGTAATTGTATGCAGGCTGACATATATCTGACTGCATGGGAGCATGGGTAAAGTTTAAAGTTTTTTTTTTCTTTCTAAAGATAGGAGATTTCGAGAGGGCATGAGGTATTGTGAAAGTTTAGTTTGAAAGCCTCTGCTCTCCAGTGAGCAGAAAAGTGGTGTCTTGATACTGACGGAGAATGTATGGGTTGCCAAGAAAACAGTACTGCAGTAACAGAACACTTGCAAGCGAATCCAGGCAAATTGTTGGAGCTCTCCATTGCCTCTAGAGGTGGACAGGATTTATTTAGGCTCACTTCCTAACTTTTTGTCAAAAGTTTTGCCATGAATATTTATAACAAGGCTTCATTGACTGAGTGAATTTCCACTCTATTGAAATTACAGATTCTGGTAGTACACCCCAGAGAGATGAGAAGAGAGATTTCCTGACCTTTTGGAAATAGCAAGCTACACAGGGACTAAGCAGAACTCAGTGAGGTTACCTGTGGGTTACTCAGGTGTAATTACTCCAGATTATCTCAGTGAAACAATTTGTATGCAAGTGATCTGGTATCAGATATGCTGTGGTTCTGAACTTTTGTGAAAGCATCACCCTCCATCTTGAACTTGAATAATTTGTTTTCTTGCCAAGGCACTAGAGAGGACTCCACTCACTCCTGCTGCAGATGTGAGCTCATTTACAGTGGTGCTTGTCGAATGAATTTAGGGTGCGAAGGTGCTAGACTTGAGTGATGGAGGTGTTTCGCTAATGAAAAAGTGCTCTCTGGACAAGCTCTCCAAGCCATCGGATATGCAGCTGACAGACAGCAAGACCTCGGGACAAAGGCTCAGGCCTTCCTTCTCCCAGTCACATACAGCTGGTTAGTTTGGAAACTGAACATCGAGAAGCAGTTTCCATCAACAAGTGCAGCTCAGAAACGGGATGCGGGCATCCTTGAGGTAATAGACTAGAAGCAGCAGGCAAATGGGGAGACCCCAGGTAAACGATCTTAGAAGGAAGTTCCAAGCACGCCTTGAGAAAAGCAGTGGGAACGGAGCGACATTCCTAACCACTCCGGAGCATTTTCGTGCTTTTCTTCTTACTGCAAGCTACACCATTGGCCCTGTTAGGGCCACTGCAACTGCAGCTGGCCCAGCTGTTAGGATGACAAGCTAGTGAGGCAGCTGTGCACACAGGTGCAATCTGTAGAGAAAGCCTGTGTGTATCCTGCTTGGCTAACATGCCATCTAATTCAAGTTCTGGTTTATCAATCACACACACACATGCAAACAGGAACATACACACGCACACACACATTCACACAGTATCTCACACATACATGTACACACTGTCACACACAGACACACATACACACATATACACACACACACATCTGATAGGGAAAATTGTTTTGCTTGAGAGAAAGACAGAATAGCAACACTTATAGATATTGAAAATAAAGAATTAAATTCTTTATTATAAAATGACCCATTAAACATTAAGAAAAAGGGACTAGAGATTGAGCACACTCAAAAAAGTTAGCTGACCTTAGCCAGCAGGCCAAGGTGATTTTGCAAATCACCTTAGTTTTCTCTTTCTATGTTATACCTGTTTCAAGTGGCATTTATTTAATTTGTTTTGGTTTCTGACAAAATTAAGAGGGTATTTCTTGTGTATCAACTACTTGTAAGCTCTCTAAAGAGAGGAACTAAATTTTCTTTAAAATAAATTTCTGAGTTACCTTTAAAAATAGTGTTAAATCTTAATATCAGTATCCATCTTATTACAAGGTCAAAATAAGTTTGTTTCTGCTTTGTCTAAAACTTAAATCACTGCTTCTTAGAATTTAACTGTACTTCGAACCTTCCTGGAATTCGATTTAGTTCATACCTGACTGAGCCTTGACCTATACCCACCCTCACAAGATGAAATGTTTTTCCAAGAGATTATGAGGTCTTCTGCCAAGTTCATAGATAACCAAAAATCCTCTGTAAATCCGCCGGCTCTTGGAAGCCCCCAGGCTTGCAGTTTTTGAGCTTATACTCTCCAATTTCTTGGGTGTTTAATGCTGTTTTCTTAAATCCCACTTTATGAAGATAGCCCTGTCTGACAGGAAATAAAGCTTGCTTAATTTGGCCAAAATAAATAAATAAATGAATTGGATCAGTGGTCCATCACAATATTAGTGCAGTCCTGGCTTTGTCGTGTAATTTAGTAGAGAACTACTGGCTTTGTGGAATGTGTTTAAGGTGTGATGACTATTCTTGGCTGTCGACTTCACTATATCTTGAATTTAACTAAAATTAAAAAATGGAGGGTACAACAGTGAAGAAGTTTTCTGCTTAATTTGAAGTAGGAAGATCCATGTTTATTCCAGATCTTGAGATGGGAAGACATATGACTTTGACCTGGATCTTGAGGCAAAAAGACAACTTTAATCTGGGCCAAATCTTCTGTTGCCAGTCTATGTAAAATACATGGAAGAAGGAAGCTTTCTGTTTTTGCCTTCTTGCTCTTGTCCTCTCTAGCAAGTCCATTTCTGCACTGGCACTGAAGCCTACTGTTTTAGGCTTCTAGTATCTACAGATGATGAGCAGAGACATTCATCCTCGTGGAATGAGCAACTTCTCGATTCTTAGATTTTGTTTATATCTAGCCATTGTTCGATTATCAGGAACACAGCCTGTAAGTAAACAGGTAAACTCATCTCTCTCTGAAGACAGAGAAAGAGGGAAAGAGAAGAAGAAATTCATTCTATGAGTTCTGCTACTCTAGAAAACCCTGACTAATACAAGATTGTTCTTCCCATTCTTTCTACTTTATGGAACAGTTTGAGAAGTATTGATAGTAGATCTTCCTTCATCATTGAATTCATTTGGTCCTAGACTTTTCTTTTTTATAATTTTCTTTAATTTTTATTTTTATTAATTACAGTTTATTCACTTTGTATCCCCCTTGTACCTCTCTCCTTCTTTCCCTCCCAATCTCACCTCCCTCCTCCTTCTCCATCTATGCCCCTTCCCCAGTCCATTAATAGGGGAGGTCTTCCTCCCTTTCCATCTGATCCTAGTCTATCAGGTCTCATCAGGAGTGGCTGCATTGTCTTCCTCTGTGGCCTGGTAAAGCTGCTTCCTACCTCAGGGGGAGGTGATCAAAGAGCAAGTCAATCAGTTCATGTCAGAGAAAGTCCCTGTTCCCATTACTGTGGCACCCACTTGGACACTGAATTGCCATGGACTATATCTGTACATGGATTCTAGGTTTTCCCTATGAATGATCCTTGGTTGGAGTATCAGTCTCAGAAAAGACCCCTCTGCCAAGATTTTTTTGGTTCTGATGCTCTCCTTGTACAGCTCCTGTCCTCTCCAGGTCTTACTATTTCACACCTCTTTCATAACATTCCCTGCACTGTTCCTAAAGTTTGGGTATAAGTCTCATCAACTGGTTTGATACCCTGCAAGGTAGAGCCTTTGAGGTGCCCTCTGTGGTAATCTCCTGTCCTAGTCCCTGTTTTCTCCCTCTTCTGATGTCCATCCTCTTTGCCTTTCTGAATGGTGATTGAGCATCTTTGCCAAAGTCCTCCTTCCTTATTAGTTTCTTTAGACATATGGATTTTAGTATGTTTATCCTGTAATATATGTCTAATATCCACTTATGAGTGAGAATATACCCTGTGTGTCTTTCTGCTTCTGGGATACCTCACTCAAGATGATTTTTTCCAATTTTCACCATTTACCTACAAATTTGATGATTTCCTTGTTTTTTTAATTGCTGAGTAATATTTCCTTGTGTAGATGTACCACAATTTCTGTATCGATTCCTCAGTTGAGGGGCACCTGGGTTATCTTCTGGAGGTTTCTCCAACCCTGATCTCAAGCTGTACTATAGAACAACAATACTAAAAACTACATGGTACTAACATAAAAACCAACTGGTGGATCAGTGGAATAGAATAGAGGAACATGAAATAAACCCACACACATATGGACACCTGATTTCTGGCAAAGATGCCAAAACTGTACAATGGAAAAAAGATAGCATCTTCAACAAATGGTGCTGGTCTAACTGGATGTCTGCAAGTAGAAAAATGCAAATAGACCCATACTTAACACCCTGCACAAAACTAAAATCCAAGTAGATCAAAGACCTCAATATAGCAACAGACACACTAAACCGCTTAGAAGAAAAAGTGGGGAAGAGCTTTGAACTCATTGGCACAGGAGACAACTTCCTGAACAGAACACCAACAGCACAGGCTCTAAGATAAACAATCAATAAATGAGACCTCATGAAACTGAAAAGCTTCTGTAAAGCAAAGGACACTGTCATCAGAACAAAACGACAGCCTACAGATTGGGACTGGATCTTCACCAACCCTATATCTGACAGAGAGCTAATATATAATGAACTTAAGAAGTTAAACAGCAACAAATCAAGTAATCCAATTAAAAAATGGGGTACAGAGCTAAACAGAGAATTCTCGATAGAGGAACATTGAATGACAGAGAAACACTTAACGAAATGCTCAACATCTTTAGCCATCAGGGAAATGCAAATCAAAATGGCCCTGAGATTTCACCTTACACCCATCAGAATGGCTAAGATCAAAAACTCAAGTGACAACACATGCTGGAAAGGATGTGGAGAAAGGGGAACCCTACTCCACTGCTGGTGGGAATGTAAACTTGTTCAACCACTCTGGCAATCAGTCTGACACTTTCTCAGACAATTAGGAATAGTGATTCCCCAAGATCCAGCTATACCACTCCTAGGCATATATACAACAAGTACATTTGCTCAACCATGTTTGCAGTCATTTTATTTGTAATAGCCAGAAGCTAGAAACCACTCAGATGCCCCTCAACTGAGGAATGGACTTTTCTTTGCTGGCAGACTTTGAATAGCTTCTTCAGTTTCATTGCTCACTATTGGTCTGTTTAAACTGCTTATGTATTTTGGCTTCAATTTTAGTTAACCATGCATTTAGAAATTTATCCATTTTATATCCATTTTTCCAATTTGATGAAATAAATTTTCCAAGTATTCCATGTTATAGGAACATATTTTCATCTCTAATTTTATTAATTTTCATTTTCTCTATATTTATTTTAGATAGGTAAGGTATAGCTGACTTGGTAATGTTTTCAAAGGACTCTCTCTTTGATAGTTTTATGTATGGTACTTTTAATCTTTAGTTGATTAATTTATGCCTTGACCATTATTTCTTGATATCTGCTGCATTTGGCTTTGGCTCATTCCTATTTTTCTAGAGTTCTGAGGTTCATCATTAGATTATTTGAAATCTCTTTGATATTAAAGATGTTTTTTAACAATATGTGTGTGTTCTTATGAGACTTCATTGCAATACACATCAGGTGCTGGTAGGGTCCAGAAAAATCATATTAGATATCCTGGAAATGGAATTATAAATGGTTGTTTACTACCACATGGGTTCTGAGAACTGAACCCAGGTCATCTGCAAGAGTATTAAGTCATCTTAACCACCGAACTATCTCCCCAGCCTCTTAGTGTGGGTACTTACAAGTATAAACCTTCCTTTAAAGATTGCCTTGATCATATGCCAGCATTTCTGGTATGTTGTGTTTTACTTTAATTTTATTCAAGATCTTTTAAAAATTCTTCTCTGACTTTTCTCAATGACCCACTATTTGTTCAAAATTATAATATTCAACCTCCATGCAGTTGTGTATTTCTGAAGTTAGTCTTGCTATATTTTTCAAGTTTTATTCCACTGTAGTCTGATAGGATTCGGGGAAATATTTCAGATTTTTAGAACATATATGTGTATTCCTTATGTTGGATGGGATGTTATATAGATGCTATTAAATCCAGTTGTTCTATAATATAAATTATCTACAACTTTTCTTTGCTAATTTTTAGGCTAAAAGGCTTATTTTGATGTGGGAAAATAGGGCTTTGGAGGCTTCCACTGTGATTGTGTCTGGATCTATGTGACCTTTCAGGTCTTTTAGTTATAAATTGAGAACCCCAATTTCTGTGCATAAATAAACATTAATAACATTATAGTAAATATTCTCTTGATAAACTGTTCTATTTATTGACATGTGCTGGGTCTCTCAACTTTCTCCCACTAGTTTTGGTTTGAAGTTTCCTCTATTTATAGCATAGAACTACCACACTAGTTTGTTTGGGGTCCCATTTTTCTTGTAGTTTAATTTCCAACATTTGAGTCGCAGTGTTTGGGTGTCCTTCTTAGTCAGGTGAGTTTCTTGATGAGAACAGATAGCTGGATCTTCTTCTTTATCCAGGCATTTAATCTGTGTCTTTAATTAGTTAAAGTTTTTTGGATCTCAGATTATTATTGAGAGGTGTTTGCTTTCATTGATAATTTTGTTGTTCCCTAGGGTTAGCTAGCAGAGAGAGGGTGAGAAAGAAGAGAGAGGGGGCGAGAGAGAGAGAGTTATTCATCATACAAACATTTATTTCAACTTCTAGCCTCCACAACTGTGAGATAATAAATTTCTGTTTTAAGCCTCTCACTCTGGGTATTTGATAACATCTCTGGAAAACCAAAACAGATGCCTGAAAAGCATTCTAACCCTAACATGACCCCGGGGGTGGGGTTCTTACCCTGCCCTTCTGCCCACTTTTCTCCGTTGCTGGGAACTTCCTCTGATATTTACTGAAACAAATTGAGGAGCTCCTCCACTCCTGTTTTTCCTCTTTGTCCCTTACTAGATCTACCTTCCAAATACAGTATTATATTAGAATCTTGGCTTCTCCGGATTGTGAGACATCTGAATCCATGATTTACCTCAGAAAGAGACAATCTAGGACTTCAATAATTATTTTAGACATATTTGAAGATTCCTAAGCTCATGTTTATGAGAATGCATACTTATATATGTGAAATAAGTGGCTAAGGCTGCTGCAATATTATCATTTAGAACCCGCATCTCCACCACTATTGGTGATGAGCCACACCACACAAGGTTTTTCCAAAACCTATCACCCATGCTGCTGCTACAGTGGCTATGTAAGAATATGCTCCCAACAGATGTTTTGAAAATGCTGCAGAACTTTCATGGATCCATGAGCAGAAAAAGAAATATACTAAACATCTCTTTACCTCCTGGTCTGTGATTATGGTTAACCATCACCAATTAAAAGACCCATCCAAAGGCAACAACTTTAAAACTTGATTGTGAATAGTGATACTTTGACTTCTTCCTTTTCAATGTGTATCCCCTTGATCTCCCTTAGTTTTCTTATTACACTAGCTAAAACTGCAAGTACTATACTAAAACAATACCGAGAGAGTGGGCACACCTTGTCTTGTCCCTGATTTTAGTGGAACTGTTTTAAGTTTCTCTCCATTTAATTTGATGTTGGTTTTGGGTTTTTTCAGCATCTAATGAAATGACAATGTATTTTTTTCTTTCAATTTGTTTATATAGTGCATTACATTGATAGATTTTCATATATTGAACCATCCCTGCATCCCTGGGATGAGGTTTACTTAATCAAGGTGAATGATGCTTTTAATGTGGTTTTGAATTTGGTTTGCATTTTATTGCATCAATGCCCATAATAGAAATTGGTCTGAAATTCTTTCTGTCTTGGATTTTGTGTGGTTTAGGTATCAGGGTGATTGTGGCCACATAGAATGAGTTTAGCAATGTTCCTTCTGTTTCTATTTTGTGGAAAAGTTTGAGGTGTACTAGTTTTAGCACTTCTTGGAAAGTTATATAGAATTCTGCACTGAAACCATCTGGCCCTAGGCTTCTTTTGGATGAGAGACTTTTAATGACTACTTCTATTTCTTTAAGGGTTAAAGATCTCTTTAAATTGTTTACCCTATCTTGATTTAACTTTGATAAGTAGAATCTATCAAGAAAACCTTTGATTTTCTGTAGATTTTTCAATTTCATGGCATACAGGTTTTGGAAGTAAGACTTAATGATTCTCTGAACTTCTTTGGTATCTGTTGTTATATCCCTCTTTTCCTAGAAATGGGGGATATGGAACCTGAAACAGCAACTTCCTGTAACCTGACAAGACTTCTAGTTGGGACGGGAACACCAACAAAATCTCAGCCACAAAATCTTCAACCCACAATTTTTTCCTGACTATAATATGTGCAGGGATAGTGAGAGAGTAGAAATTGAGGGGATGTCAAACCAATAACTGACCAAATTTGAGACCCATGACATGAAAGAGAGCCCACCACTGACACTATTAATGATATTCTGCTATGCTTGCAGACAGGAGGCCTAGCATAACTGTACTCTGAGAGGTTTTCACCCAGAAGCTGATGAAAGCAGATGCAGAGACCCACAGCAGAGCTCTGGGGGAATCTTGTGGAAGACTGGGAAGATGGATTGAAAGAGCTACAGTGGCTAAGGACACCACAAGAAAAACTGCAAAATCAACTAACCTGGGCCCATGTGGGCTCACTGAGACTAAACCACCGACCAGAGAGTATGCATGGGCCTGGCCTATGCCTCCTACACATATGTAACAGATGTGCACTTGGTCTTCAAGTGGGATCCCTAACAGGAGGAGCAATGGCTGTCTGTGATTCTGTTGCCTGTCTTTGGATCTATTTCTGCTACTTTTATACCGTGTCTAGCCTCAGCAAATAAAGATGTGTCCAGTCCTACTAAAACTTGATATTCCAAGGAACGTTGATATCTTTGAGAGGCCTCCCCTTTCCTAAGGAGAAAGAGATGGGGGACTAGAGGGAGGGTAAGCAGGGAATGGACTGGGAGGAGAGGAGAGAGGGATAACCACAATCAGGATGTAAAATAAATAAATTAATTTTTGAATATAAAAAACTGATTATGAACATACCAAACCATGCTTCTAATGGATGCACTCAAACCTTGTTACCTATCTCCCTGAATGCTCTAGTTGCAACAAATTCAGTGTGCCACTTTCTATAAAGCACTCTTCATATGATATTTTCTCAATAAGGTCTCTCTTGACTTCCCTTTCAAACATAACCTTTCCCACTTTAATTTTCATAGCAGTACTTATTTGCGTTAAGCATTCAGATAAATATCTCTATATGAATATGTAACATTTATATGAGATGTTTGGTAGTCTGTTGTGTTGATTTTATAACTACCTTCAAAATATGATGACTGATAGATGATAGCTAGATGAGAGAGAATTTTCTCTGTATTGTTTATTCTATACAGAATAAAGTCTAGGAAGACTACTATATCTCCAGTAACATAACACTGTCCTGATCATTGACCAATATAATTTGAATGAAAAGAAGTAAATAAGAATATATTATATACAATGAAACAACTGACTAACTTTCTCCACCCTTGCACAGTTCAGAATCCCTTACCTAGGAGCTGGGACCACCAAAGTGTGCCGGTCTTCTCACCCCCCATCAGTGTAATTAGCATAACCCTCCACAGACAGGCTGGCCTGATTTAGACCGCCCCTCACTGAGAATCTCTTTCCAGGTGATTCTAGACTATGCCACCTGACAGTCACCTGACCATTACAAACCACAACCAAGTTACAATGTGTACTTAGAGAGAGAGAGAGAGAGAGAGAGAGAGAGAGAGAGAGAGAGAGACCAAGTAACATCATTTCTTCCCATTTATAAATTATTAGTAGAACCCAAAAGAAAAGAATACAGAAAAAATCCGAGTGAATGTTATTTTTTTCTAGATGTGTACATGATACATGATGTTCAGACCGAATGGGTGAGTTAAATGTCAGAATTCAGAGGTTTCGAATTACCTGAATCTATTCACTTACACTCTCCTCTGCTCCTCTCTTCTGTTTCATCCTCTCCTCTTCCTGCCCTTTCTCCCTTTCTCTCCTTGAGAGACAGGTTTCCCTAGGATACAAACACTTCCCATTTGACTCTCCCTATTAAACAAAAATCTTCATCTCTACAGCATTGCGCATTTATGAAGAGAATAAACATCTATGGAATACCATCCACAGCCCTGAGCACAGAGTTATAGCCATCTGGAAAGGGACAAGAACATCACAAAATCTAGATTGTAGAAGCATTTCTTAATAAGAATGCTAATCAGATAGACTTCACAGAAGCAGCAGATCTGGCAGCACAGTGAGTCTCACTCAGGTACACTGGAGCTTCGTTACTCTGAGGGTCATCAGATTGGGAGTTAGCCATTCAATAGAGAAAGCAGAAACTATCAAGTTATTTTGTGGAGAGTTAAGTCTGTCTGCATGTGTTTTTTAATTTAGAGAACTGAGCAAGAGTGGAGAGGTTTGACCTCAATTCAAATGAGAAATACTCTGTAGAAGGTTTCAACTTCTGCTCAAGATGAGCCCAGTAAGAAGGAACATTGTCAAACTTATTCTATGGGACAACAGTCACCCTCATATCTAAACCTCATAAAGACTCAACAAAGAAAGAGAATTTAACACTAATTTCTGTCATGAACACTGATGCAAAAATAGTCAATAAAATACTCACAAACCAAATCCAAGAATGCACTAAAAACATCATCCACCATGATCAAGTAGGCTTCATCTCAGGGATGCAGAGATGGTTCAACATACAAAAACCCATCAATGTAACCAACTATATAAACAAACTGAAAGCTACAAACGAACAAACAAACAAAACACATGATCACCTTATTGGATGCCAAAAAAGCCTTTAACAAAATCCAATACCACTTCATGTTAAAAGTTTTAGAATGATCATGGATACAACTCTGATACCTAAACATAATAAAAACAATATACAGCAATCAAATAGCCAATATCAAATTAAATGGAGAGGAATTTAAAGAAATTCCATTAAAATCAGGGACAAGAATTGTTTGCCCACTCTTTTCGTATCTATTTTGTGCTAGCTAGAACAGTAAAACAACTATAGAAGATCAAGTGGATACAAATTGGAAAGGAAGAAGTCAAAATATTGCTATTTGTAGATGATATGATAATATGCATAAGTGACACCCCAAATTCTGCCAGATAACTCCTACAGATAATAAACACCTTCAGTGAAGTAACTGGCTACAAATTTTTTTTTAAAAACTGAGTAGCCCTCCTTTATATAAGCAGTAAATAGGCTGAGGAAGAAATTAGGGAAACAGCACTCTTCACAATAGCTACAAATAATATAAAGAATCTTGCTGTAACTCTAACCAATCAAGTGAAAGTCTTGTATGACATGAACTTCAAGTCTTCGAAGAAAGAAATTGAAGAAGATACTAGAAGAAGGAAAAACTTACCATGTTCATGAATCAGTAGGATCAACATAGTAAAAATGGCCATCTTACCAAAAGCAATCTACAGATTCAATACAATTCCCATCAAAATTCCAACACAATTCTTTACAGACCTTGCAAGAGCAATTCTCAACATCATATGGAAAAATAAAAGACCTAACATAGCTAAAACAATCCTTTACAATAAAAGAACTTCTGGAGGTAACACCATCCCAGATTTCAAGTTCTACTACAGAGCAATAGTAATAAAAACTGGATGGTTTTGACATAAAAATAGACAGGTTGATCAACAGAATCCAATTGAAGCCAGAAATAACCCCACACACCTACATACACTTGGTTTTTGATAAAGAAGCCAAAACCATACAATGAAAAAAGGTAGCCTCTTCAATAAATGATGCTGTTCTAACTGGTTGACTGCAAACAGAAGAATGCAAATATATCCGTATTTACCAACCTACATATAATTCAAATCAAAGTGGATCAAAGATCTCCACATAAAACTTAATGCAATGAATCTATTAGAAGAGAAGGTGGGGAAGATCCTTGAACTCATTGGCACAGGAGACAATATCCTGAACAGAACACAAATAGATCAGACTCTAAGATCTTCAGTTAATTAATGGGACCTCAGGAAACTGAAAAGCTTCTGTAATGCAAAAGACACCCTCAATGGGACAAAAAAAAAAAAGAGCAGCATACAAAATGAGAATAGATGTTCAGAATAGATCTTTAGCTACTAGAGGGTTAATAGCTAAAATATATAAAGAACTCAAGGAATTAAACACCAACAAACCAAATAACCCAAATAAAATATGGGGTACAGAGCTAAACAGAGAATTTTCAGTGGAGGAAACTCTAACACTGAGAAGCACTTAAAGACATGTTCAGCATCCTTAGTCATCAAGAAATGCAAATGAAAACAACGCTGAGATACCATCTTATACTCAACACAATGGCTAAGACCAAAAACCCAAGTGATAGCACATGCTAACAGGGATGTTGAAAAGGGGAACCCTCCTCCATTGCTGATGGGAGTCAACTTATACATCCACTGTGGAAATCAATCTGGTTGTTTTTCAGAAAATTGGAAATAGCGCTACCTCAAGACCCAGCTATACCACTCCTGGGCATATACCCAAAAGATGCTCCACAAGGACACTTCCTCAACTATGTTCATAGCAGCTTTATTTGTAACAGCCAGAAACTGGAAACAACCTAGATGCCTCTTAACCAAAGAATAGATTATGAAATGGTGATACTTTTACCCAGTGGAATACAAGGAAATCATACAGTTTGCAGGCAAATGGATAGAACTAGAAAAGATCATCCTGAGTGAGGCAACCCAGACCCAGAAAGACACACATGGTATTTACTCACTTATACGTAGATATTATAGGATAATATAAATGGATAATATAGGATAAATATACTAAAATCCACAGACCCCAAAGTAGTAAGTAACAATGAGTGCCCTAGGGAGGATACTTGAATCCCACTTAGAAGAAAAAAAGAATGGACATCAAAGGGGCTGAAGAGAGGGAACTGGTGGGAGAGGGTATGGGGAGGGGAAGCGTGGAGGGGATCAGTTGTGTGGAGAGTGGTGGTGCGAGATGAGAGAGATGGAAGAGAGAAGAGAAACTGAGAGAGAAGATCATCTCTGAGACAAGCTGGAGATATGCTACAGAGTGGGCTTCTGGGAGGATGTAGCCCTGAGTCTAGCTCAGACTCCTAGCTTTGGGGGGCATGGAGACTGATGTGGCCACTTCCAAGCCATGCAGGACTTCCAGTGAAGAGAGGGAGACACCCAGCCACTCACAAAATCTTTGCATCAAAATTTGCCCTGCCTAGAGGACGTGCAGGAATACAGATAGAATGGAGAATGAGAGAATAGCCAACCAATGACTGGTCCAACCTCAGACCCACCCCATAAGGAGAAAGCTAACCCTTGATACTATTAAAGATGCTCTGATATGTTTTCAGAAAGGAGCATAACGTGACTGTCTTCTGAGAGGCTCCACCCAGCAGCAGATCAAAACAGATGTTGAGACTCACAGCCAACAATAGACAGAGCTTGGGGAGTCTTGTGGAGAGTTGGTGGGAAGGATAGAAGATTTAGAAGGAGAAAAGAACTCCTCAAGAAGACCAACAGCATCAACTAACCTGGGCCCACAGGGGCTTACAGAGACTGAAGCACCAACCAAAAAGCCTGCAGGGACTCAAACTAGAGGCACAACACAAATAAAACTGACAGGCAGCTCCATCTTCATGTGGGTCTCCTAGCAAGTGGAGCAGGAGTTGCATCTGACATGGATTTGGTTGTCTGCTTTTGGATCACTTTTCCCTAGCTGGGTTGCGTTGTCTGGCTTCAGTGGAAGAGGAAGTACGTAGTCCAGATGTGACTTGTGCTGGGGTGGGCGGGCGTGGGGGTTGGGGCTCTCTTTTCCTGAGGACAAGGGAGGTATGGAAGAAGAAAGTGGGAGGTTGGGATTGGAAGGAGAGGAGGGATGGGGCTATGATCCGGATGTAAAAGAAATAAATGAATAAATGTAATAATATTGTAATTCTTAAAAGAAAAGGATGAGGCTGAACATACACATTTAAGTAAAGTTGTGTTTGCTTTGTTTCTGTTTTTTGCGGATTGTCCTTTCTAGTGGAGATATTCCGGGGGATAAAATCATTTTTGGCTCTAGCTAACTTGCCTTTTTCAGCCTATACAATTAGAGCATTTTCCTAAAATCCCTACTGCATGAAGCAGCTTGAAAATAATTTCAGTAAATCCAGAGAAATTGAACATGTGTTCATTATGCTTAAATAACAGGTTCCAGTTAACTATATACTTTGACTCTATATTTCTATCTTATTTATGTTTTATTCACTTTTTAAAAAACGAAATTAAAACTAACATTGAAATTATAGAAATTGTAAATAAAAGAAAGTATACAAACAAGAATCCTATCCAGGAGCTCTTTCTGGCAGGAGTATCTGAGTGTTTTCCTGCATTATACAACTGTGTATCTATTTAATAGTTAATGGTTGTATTAGAAATTTATATATTAGATAGTTAATATTTTATAATTTCAATGGTTACTGATAAGAAAATACAAAGTTTTTGATGGCTCGGTCTACCTGTGAATGCAGGACTAAGGGAAAAATGGTCCTTGTAAGTAGTATTTGGTTTGTTTTAAAATATTTGAAAACTAGCAGCACTGTCCTTGCCAGGAACTTGGTAGCTCTCTGGAACAAGTTCAGGGAACATCTCTATATGGCTGTGTGTGTGGATGAGATTTCTGGAGCAATTTTCTACGTACACTGGCTTACTTTTCACTAGCATTCCTAAGTGCTGCAGCACTGAGGAACAGTGTGGGTAGTGGTGAGGGCCCAGTGAAGGACCAGGGAGAGGGATAGACAGTGTGGGTAGTGGTGAGGGCCCAGTGAAGGACCAGGGAGAGGGATAGACCAGTGCCTGCCTGAGATGCTCCCTTAGCCTAAGGTTACTTCTCACAGGTGGTGCCCTCTATTCCATGACATTGGTCTATTTTAAAATGGGCCAACAGTAAACATGAAAACCAAAATCATTTGAGTCAAGATGGAACAAAGAAGTTAAATATCCTTTTACAATAAAAACTGATTACAATTATTTTTGACTGTTGTTTTAGAGACAGGGTTTCTTTATGTAACTTTTGCTGTGCTGGACTCACTTTGCAGACCAGGCTGGTCTGGAACTCACAGAGATTCACCTGCCTCTACCTCCCCAAGTGGTGGGATTACAGGTATGCACCACCATGCCCGGCTAATTGTAAATTTTAAACTAGAAAATAAAGAACTTAGATAGCATTAAGTAGAAAATAATAGCAAAATATTCACTTAACATCATAATAAAGTGAATAAATATTTGATCCCATGAATAACTGTTTATAAAAATAACATCAGCTGACAAAGAAGCAAAAGTATGGAGTAATAGATAAAGAGGAGAGAGAGCAGCGGGATTCCAGGGTGCTCTTAGACTTCCATGAGAAGCTAGAAGCTGCCTTGTCCAGAAATTCTCTTGAGCCCTTGTTCCTGACCTTTCCTTTTTTTCCCTTTTCCAACTTTTAGGAATGGTCAGCAGCATTTTTCCAAAACCTGTTTATCTACATGTGAACCTTTTTGTACATAGCAGACCTACGCTTTGGAAATTCAAAAGCAAAAACATAAAATGAAAGATTTAAAAAGTATTTGCCCAAACACAAGAATGTGAATAATAATAGCTGTATATAAGGTAAACTCAATAATTTAGGAATATGTGAATTTCTTTTTTTTATTTCATAAAACAAACCTACAAACAAAACTTGTAAAACAAATAACATATTGGCAAACTCCTCCTAAAACCAGGAGCAAGACAGGATGTCTACTCTCACCATAATGTTGCAAGTTCTTGTTGGTTCAGTGGTCAAAAAGGGGGTGGGGGAGTAAAGCAACTTGACAGGAAAGAAAGTAATTAAAATATCTTCATTAGCAGGGCTACAGCCCGCATAGAAAAATCCTATAAAACACCCTAAAAGCCAACAGAAATAATAAGTGAGTTTGACAGAGGTGTAAATCAAGACCTAGTTGTTTTTTTCTTTGGATTAGGAAGAATTAGAAACCTAATTTTGAAAACAATGACATTTACATTCATTCTCTTTCTGAAAACAAACAAAAAGAATCAATCAGAACCTCTAAACTTGCTCACTAAAATTTCTGAGATATTATTGCAAGAAATCGAAGAAGATGTGGGCACAGAGATACTCCTGCTCATGGACAGAAAGACTCAGCATTACCCATAAACCCATTCACCCTAATCTTACTCTGGACCAAAGTTTCCAATTCTGACAGAATTCTATAGAAAATGACAAGCAGGGTATGTGCATGCTCTTAATTTCAATACTGGATGGCAGAGTCAGATGGATGTATGTGAGTTCAAGGCCAGTCACTGTTTCCAAAAAAGAAAAAGGAAGAGAGGAAGAAGTTGGGAGAGGAGGAGAAAAAAGGAAAGGGTAGAAGAGGAGGAGGAGGAAAAGGTAGCAGAGGGAACAGACAAGTAATTTATGTTCCTTCAGGAGTAAGACACATTGAGCCAGGCCTGACAAGTGAGGAGAAATGGCTCCACAGCAGGAGAAGGCTATTTGAAGAGAGATATACTTAAGGGCTTTCAGTGTTAGAGACGACAAAGTCTAAGAAACGGCTAGTGGCTTCAACAGTGAACAGCACAGCGATGGTGGCAAAACGTAATTCTCATTTCTCAGCTGTGATGAATGCAGATGCCTGATTTACAGGGAGGGCGGTCCAACTTCAGGAAACGAGGCAGTCAGCATAAATTTCCCACTGGTGTCATTTGGCAAAAAAAAAAAAAAAAAGTGACATGCCAACCAGCTCTTGAACCCTTCCTACCTACATATTGGACCTAATCTGTATAATGAGTACCTCCCAGCTTGCCAAAAACCTCCCAAAGACTCTCCTGTCCCAAAGCCCTCACTGCCAGGCTTATGGTTGGAACCTGTATGTCTCTGACAGTGTTTGCAGATGAGCTGCATTCAAATTCAACCAAGGGCGCAGAAGACTTTGAAAACACTAGCCAGCTTTCAGAACAGCCCCGGCCCTGCTCCTTGTTCCCTGAGTATGATTTCACTGCCCTTGGGGGTAAATGTGATTGCCTCCATCCAGGTGCCACTCTCTTTGGGCTGCTGCTGGGTGCAGACATACCCCGAGAGAAATAGTCTCCTTGACTTTCTCAGCTCAAGCTTTCCAAAGCACCCAGTTAATTAACATGTGTCCTGGGTCAGCCTGGAGGAAAACGTGTTGAGCTTTTAGATTTCCACTTTAATGCTGAACCCCAGGAAGGAACAAAGTAAATTTGTACCTGTGGATCTAATTGCTAGAAAGGTAATTCTGCGGAGATGGAAATCAGATGAAAGATTAACAATGTTGCACTGGCCCGAGTGCCCTGGCGAACAGAGAGAAAATAATGTTTCAATTAAACAAAGGGGTGTGCTGGATTAGGGAGATTGCTCAGGAGACGTGTAATGGAATGCAGAGCCTTTCACCTCAGGGTCATCATTACAAATCTGGTTCAGGGCAGTTCTAGACCATAGTTCTGAAGAGCTGATGGCTCACCTCAGCCCTTGCTGTCTGCATCGCCTGATGGACTGGCCTCCCAAGCAACTGTATCCGCCTCTGAGGTCACTGGAGTTCACTGAGGATTGAAGAGGAAGTGAAGTCCCTGTTTGGAGGGGAGGGGCTGGCCATGACTGCATGGAGAGCTAGAAGCTAACAATGAAACTTGCCACAGGGAAGTGAGGATGGGGGAAATGGTTCAAAATGGGGAGCCATGCAGAGGTGGAAAAAATCATATCTCTATTCGCATGGGTTGCAATGGCAATTCCCCTAAATTTAGATCTGGGACAGCAAGTTAGTCGTTAACGTTATGATCCTAGTGTATATTCAGAGGTTATGATCCTGCTGTATATTCAGAGGGACATTTGCAATAGAAGTTAAAACAGGAGGGCTAGAGCATGTGGAGCAAAAAAAACATTATGAAATCACTGGCCACCCATATCTGAATATATCCCAAGACTAATCTTCACAAACACCACAGATAAGTCCACTATACAAATGCTTCGTGTGATTGAATCCATATGTCAATGTAGACCTCCCTGCTCTTGACAGTCCAGGTATAATTTCCCCAAACATCACATTCCATACTTCATATGACTCTAAAATGTTCCCCAAGCTTCCTGAAACTATTCAGGACTGCGTTTTTCCTCAGATGGCTGAATTCAATTGTAGTTTTCCTCAAACAGTCCAATTGTTGGGTCACTCTCTCCTATCTAGTTTGCGTTGTCCAACAGAAGCCTAAATGCAGTGAGAAACACAGACCTCCTCTGGCTCTACATTCATTATATCGTCCTGAACACTTCCTTCAGACAGAGATTTAGCATGCAGAGGGGAAGAGATTTGTATCACAGATGGGGTTGTTAAGCATCTTGGTGTACCCCAACACTGAAGATACCTTCCTGCCCCTCTCATGCCATTCGGTCCCTCTAGGCTGTTGCTGCCTGCCTCTCTCTTGTTGCGTTTCTCAAAACAAGCCCTCGAATTCTATTGTCTTCCTATTTCTCTTCTCATTCCTATTTCCAAGGGTCTCTGAGGCCAAGTTATAAAGTTTCTTGGTCTGACAAACCTTATAAATCTCCAGCCTTCAGAACATACCCTCCGGAGAAGGTAGTCTGAACTTTTTAGAACACTTTTTCTCTCCCCATTACAGTAATATGGGAAAGAACTGTTTCAACAGCCCATGGAAAAGACCGTCCCCTCGGATCCTGTTATTATGAGCTAAGACAGAAGCATGAGTATGTTTTGATGATCAAATACAAACATGTAATTGAGTATTCTCAGAAGAACTTGGGCTAACATTTGGAGGCCTTGATAATGGACAAAGCAGGGCAAAGCTTCAGCCGTGTTTTTGAAGGAAAGAGTCCCACAGAAATTCTAAGTTTATGACCAAATCTTGGACATTTGGTGAGAGAGGGGTCTGCTTGACTCTCAGGGCCTTGTAATGTGTTTCTAATGAGGGAGTGACATCTGTTACCTCACTGAAGATTGCAGGGTTAACATCCTCAGTTGCTGGAAAATCTAGACTTTGGAGTCAGCTTCTAGAAAGACAACTATGACAATATATAGTTTTTCACTCCTCTGTTGCCTTTGAGACATAAGATACAAATGGAAGTAGCTTAGTTATCTAAATCAAACTAAATGTACAGAGAAGGAGCTTGAATCCCTCAGAGGTAGGTGTTGGCCTAGGGCAGAAGAGCGAGCTGTTCACGTCTGTCTCCATTGTCCTCCCTAGGGTCTCACACATTAATGCCTTGTAGATTTATGAGAACAAACAGGATTTATGAATCCTGAAGAGCAACAACAAGGAGGATGTTTTAGACATATGTTTAAGTGTTCTGTGCCCTTGAGTTGAAGGGAGATGTAAGAGAACAGGGGAAATTGACCTATAGATCATCAATATAATCCAGCTGGGCTAAATAAGACAGCTTTTCATTAGCTATGTATGTTGGAGTAGCTGGGGATATTTTCATTCTGCTAATGAAGAGATAGATATGGCCTCTGGGAGCAGTTCTTGGAAATCATACTTTCTCCAGATGCTCAATTTGGGAATGGGACAGATGAGCTTCAAGGCCAAGAGCAACAAACATTACCATAAGCCCACTGGTCAGAGAGCAGAGGCTCTTCAAAGGTCTGGAGTCTTGCCACAGGACCCTTGGGATTTTGTCATCATTCTCTACAGCAACCTTGGAATACTTTGGATAGCAATAGCCATCGAGTGGTCAGTGTGGCCTTCTCAGGTGGCAGTGAGCCAGAGTTGGTGAGTTCATAGAGTAATAACGCTTTCCAAACTCACTCCATTAGGCCATAAGACAGCCATTGAGTGATAGAGCTGTCATTTACATAATGGACCTCTAGCATTTAGTAGGCGGTAATAGCTCTCCCCCTGTTCCAGGCTGCCACACTTATGAGGAAGCACTGGCTGAATAAAAATTATCTGAGAATATTTTAAAATATACAATCAGGTCATAAAAAAATTGGTTTGTCTCTTCAAAGCAGACTTTTACTAATTTTTACTGGATGAATGTTCTTGGGGCCATACAAGTTCCAAAGTTTGGAAGAGAGGACAGTTGAGAAGTCTGGCATCAGTGGTGTATTGTTTCAAAAATACCATTACTATCAACAGAAATGCACCAACAGATCTCACATGGGCAGTATAGATGTACTGTGGAAGTTGTAGGTAACCCTACAGCAAGTCTAGGAATAAAAGATCATATTTAAGTCCATAGAAAGAGACATGTAGAGACAATTAGGCACTCACAAAATATAACAGTCTAGTGTTAAGGATTTTCATAGCATGATGAAAATTATTTTCATAGCATGATTCTATAACACCCATAAGCACCAAAACTTCACTTACCCTTCTAGACCCTTGCCCTACTTAGGAAAATATGAACTCCTGGATATTAGGGAAAAGAGATACTATTCTGTTAATGTAAGGTATTTATTAATATATTTCAGTAAAAATTTGTAGCTGAATTTTAAAAGTAAGGTATGTATCCTTAAATCCAGAGTTATTAAATATGTGTGTAATACCCAGCCATTTATAATCTAATTTAAATTCTAAGTTTGCTTTTTCAATGACACAAAACATGTCTTAGCTTATGTACAAGTCAAACACATATCAATTACAGTACTCTCCTCCGTCTCATTAGTTTCATTGCATTTCTAAATGAGGTTTTAGAAGCTCTTTTAATTTGTTTTAGTTTTGTCTTGTTTGTTTGTTTGTACTTTGAGAAACATCTTGAAATTGAACTGAGATGATTTTAGTGAAAACCATAAAGCCATAGGTTGGTTGAAAAATGACACAAAATTGAAGATTCAACAGATAGGACTTTTCAGTCTCTTTTACAAAGGACATTTGAGTTTTCCTATTGTTTTCATTAAGAAGATATAGAGCTGATATATAATTCATTATTTTGTGGACAAAGCATAGTCTAAACTTAATGATGACAGTTTTCTTCTATGTCAAGCCTCCATAAATGTTCCCCTAATATGAGAAATAGAGATACTAAATTGGTTTTTTTTTTTGCTGTTGTTGAAGGCTGATATGTGATTAGCATTTGGCTTGGTTAGAGAGCCAGATATTGTAAATGCTAAGACAGTACAGTAACACATATACACACAGCAAATAAGATGATGCTATGCCGAGTTCATCGGACTCCACTTCTTACGATAAGCCCAGGAAAACAGCATTTTTATTTAATGGTTAGGACTAGAAAGAAGGTCATGTTTCATGACATAGAATAAGCATTTAGTCCTTGGTGCCCACAGAGGATTGGTTTTAACCTCTTGAGGCAAATTTCATGGATGCTCAAGTCTCTTGTATAAGATTGCATTTGCATATATCACATCTTCCCATGGGCTTTAAATCATCTCTAGATTCCTTATAATATCTAATAGGATGTAAATGATATGTAAATAGTCATTATATTGTATTGCTTAGGGCACAGTGACAATAAAAAGGGTAGGTTCAGTACAGAAACAGTTTTTAAAAAAATATTTTGGACCTGCTGTTGGTTGAATCTGAGGATGTGGATATAACGGCCTATTTTATTCACTAAAAACTCAGAAGTGTCAGCAAGAGTATAGGGCTGAGTCTCTGGAGGTCATCTAACAGCCTGCCACTGCCAACAGCTGCTCATGCCATGCCATGTCTGGGAAAGTCACATCTCCAGGAATTGTACTGCCACATAGCCCTACTCAGAGATGGAAGACAGCAGTGCTTGGAGGTAGGAGCTTTCCACTTGGGGTTCATGGCTTGTCAAAAAGAACCGCCCTGCGTGTCCCTCTCATCCTCAATTTTGCCACCTTCAATTCCTTCCTTGACTATGTGTAAACACCGAATTCTGAAGTGATAGGCTTTTAGGGTCTACTGCGTTAATACATCATCAGTATTGTCGTGATGATGTACTCACACAATACATCATCCTAGGCCTGTCGGAGCTGTGATTTATGACTCCAAAATGTGTTGTGGTACAGCAAGGCATCAGGGACCTCATTGACTGAATGCTTGTTTATTTTTATATTTAAGGGCTTTGAGAGTAAGCTTCAAACCACTTCTCAAAAAATAGTTTGGAGACGACATTGAAACAAGGCTCCATTTCAAACCACTGAAGGGACCAGCAGAACAGTCATACTTAAGATATAAAGGCTTATGTTTTCCTAGACCACTTCAAGTGCAGAATCAAACTTTTATACTCAAGTGACTTGGCTCTCTCTGGAAGAATCAGGCATATATTTTTCATATATCGCCAGCTTTCTATTCAGAATTTGCCTAATAGTTAAGTATATGAGGTCCAGTAGGAAAGGTATATTTTATCAGCTCTCTCTTGTTGCCAAAAGTAATAAGAAGAGTATTAAATTTTATGATAGTAATAAAAGGGATTATTCAGAGAAAATTTGCTTGCAAGATGGCTAGATGCTACGTTACACAGACTCTTTTTCTGAACATCACATTCCTTCATAATGTTCCCCAACAAAACATTAGGCATGTTTTGCGTGGATAGCATTGAACGCAGTGCCAAGATATACATCCATTTTTTAAAAAAAGAATAAAAGATGTAAGCAGAGAGTTAAGACAAGTTAAAAGCAATGTCGTACCCTCCAATTACAGTAACATTATGAGGCAAAGAACTTCAGCAGGAAAGCCTTCTGGGAAAGGTGAATTATGGGACAACGCTGACAGAACATTAGAAGGGAGATGACAGCAGCATCTGACAGCTCCTCAACTCTGTGGTGATGGCTCTTCCCACAATGCAATTCCCCTCGCTTGATCGCCAGGGCAGAGTTTCTTAAGATCCAGAGCAGCATTAAATCAGGAATCAGCAAACTTGAGCCAATTCGGGCTCTGACAGTCTTCATTGCAGAGTTCACCTCTACCCTTCCTTTTTTTTCTAGCTGGCAGCATTATCACTTCCATTAACGACGAAATCAGTAATGATCAGAAAGACAGAGAGTGTCTTTGGCCAACAGTTCTCTATTTCAGGATCCAAATCGTGGAGCCAAGATCCAAAACTTGGAAGGTCAGAACCAATGATGCCTTCAGCGTAGATGTACACTGTGGCACACTTTTTCTTACTGTAAAAAAAGAAGAAAAAAACACTTAATATAATTAGCCAGGGCTGGCTCTTTCAGGCTTAATTCATCCTCATGTCTGGGCAGCCGGAAATGTAACTAGTAAAGAATTTGCTAACATAAGATGCGGAGACTCCGCCAAGAGTTTGCTAATCTGTACGTTTATTTTTTTTGTCTCTATATAAAGGGAGTTTGCAAACTGGTTCAAATTAACCAGGTCAAGTTGTATATTTTATTAACTTCAAAACTTTTTTTAATTCTTTTCACATTAAAATAAAATGTCTGTAGATTTAGACAGGATGGTGGGAATGAAGGGATGTTGTCTGCTCAATAAAAGTTACGAGGGGACATGTGTCAGCTGCTTAGTTTTCACTTTCTGGCTCTGGCTAGAAACAGCTGCAAAATATCTACTCTAACTCAAGTCTTTTATGACTTCTAGTAACTTCTTTCGTAAAATATCTTTTATTGATTTTTTTCTAAGGATCTGACCACAGAGTGCTCCATGGAGAAGAAAGAATGCATTCAAACATAGTAAACCACATTCACCACCATAGTGAGTCCAAATTTTTAAGATAATTATGTTGTTTGTTTCAGGTTCTTCCACTGGTTAACAATGCTTTCCAGAAGGTAAAAATGACTGTTTCATCCGCATGTATTACAGTTTAAATTACCATCGGTGGTTGGAATCTGTGAGTGGCGCCCCCGCTGTTTCCAAAATTGCACCCTCACCGGCATGGATCCAATTTTGTACGTTTTTTATGAATAAGCCCTTCTTTACACTTATATCGCCCGACATTTGTGTACCTTAAACTTTAAATTTTACTGTGTTGCTCTCTTGTCCATATGGAACCTTGCTAGCCTAGCTCCTGGCCCGTTGCTTGTGAACAACTAACACCACTCACTTCATCTCATCTTCCATGCATCCTACCTACCTCATCTTTTTGTCTCCTAGCTCTTACCCCAAACACTGTCTCCTTTGAGATACTCAGAGACAGAGACTAGCCACTGACTTGACAGGATGCCAAAGTAAAATTTATCTGAATGTCTACTGTTTTCATAGCCATGACCATTTTACTGTAGTCACTGCAGTACACTAAAGTAAGTCCCTGTCCAAACAAATGGCTTTGGAGGAAGACTGTGACTCCTCTCAGTAGCTCACATATTTCTCTTAGTATCTCACATAGTACCTGGACTATTCAGCCTTCACATAAATATACATTGAATAAATAAGCATGACAATGTTTAGGTAACCCCTGCTATGTTCAGGCCTATACAAAGCTCACATTTTAAGTTCCATCTTTTTGTGATTACACTGTTATTTTAAATTCCTCACGTATGAACAAGATCGCTTGCCACCCATGCATTCATTCCTGAAGCATGTAGGCCATTTATGATCCTGAATGAAGTGGGCTTTTTTTTTTAGTTTCCCATTGACTTTAATCATAGACATGTTAATTCCAAGAGACACTTAACGGACATCCTGCATGCTGGCCACCTACACAAAAAACTACAAGCAGCTGTGAAGGAGAGGAACAGTACACCAATTGGTTGTCCAGTTCCAAATGATCACTCCTGAAAACATACATAGAAATAACATTACATGGACTGAACAGGTTACATTTAGGAATATAAAAGTATATACCAACATATTTGTGCAATAACTATGAATTTAAAAAGAGTTCATAAATTTAAAGAATAGTTAGGACACTTGGAAGGTTTGGAGGGAGGAAAAGAAGGAAAAATGAGTTATAGTTAAATTGTGATCTCATGAATACAAAGAGAGAGAAAAACAACAAAAGAAAATTTAGTTGGTTTGTGTTCCATTTAAATTCTTTTAGTGCTTTCCTAAAATGAATCATCATTGCTTTTGAACTAATCAATGTCTTCTCAGCATGTTTGCAATGTTGTCTACTAAACTACATACAAAATTGCCAACAGTTGGACACACTTTTAAAGAGGTTAATTCAGTGAGAAGCAAATTGAATGAAGCTTCTCAGAGCTGTAGGCGCTTTTCAAGAAGTTACATCTCAAAGGTGTGAAATTACATGTTCATGGTAATATGGATGGGCTATCACAAAATTGGGCTAGACCCTGCCCTTCCAAGTACAGTGTCCTTTCTATCAAAACAGATGCTAGAGGTTTAAATGAAGGGTCAGCTAGTGTAGGCAAGAGGTGATAGCATCACCTCTTGAGCACCACCCAGAATGTGACAATAATGGTTCACCAGTAAGAAATGGAAAGAGGAATTTATCTGATCGCTCTACACCTTTTGCCTCAGTTTACATTAATGCAGGTGCTCAGCAAAGTTAGTTTTTTTCTCCTGAGAACACTTGAAAATACCTTTTATCATTTTTGTTTACTACAGTTTTAGGATACACTACTGGTGTATAATTAGAGGCCAAAGAGGCTGCTGAGGATACAATGGTGTATGGAATTGAATACTACCGAAAAAAAAAATGTTGTAGACCAAAGTGTTATCAATGCTAAAAACTCCTTCACCTAGTATTTTAAATCTACGAAAAACAACATATACATTTTATTTATTATCCTTCACTAGGATTAATAAGAAGTGCATTTATATTATCTATTAATATAAAAGGAAATTAAGGAAAAATTGTTAATGAAAAATAACAGTATTGTTCATAAAAAAGAATCCTGAAAGGTGTTTGTATATCACTGTGAATGCTACACAGGGAAGCTGTGGGTATTCTCAGTGCATGACTTTCTGACATGGTGAGCAAGCCTGAGTCCCCCCTGCGGGGAATACCCCTAGTGATGATTGGTGTGTTTAGAGGAGGGGAATCACTGTCTTCAGTTGTGCACCTTGTGGTGAGCCCACCAGGCTCCAGCCCTGGTTAACTCAGGGGCTAGCAAAAGATACAGAAGTTGGAAAGAGACTTGTAGGAAGGAGTGAGAGATAAGAGAGATGAGGTGAGCAGAATAAATGTGTTATACACACGTGTGAAACTGCCAAAGAATGAGTCTGATCAATTAAAACCTTGAAAGAGATAAACCTTACATCTCTCCCTAATTTTTAAAGTCAGTTTATCATAAACCATGGTGATACTTTGTGCTTCTATGCATTACAACCAGATGTCATGGCTTGATTCTCAGGACTTTCCAGTACATTGGAGGATGTGTGGCCCAGCTCCATCTTCCTACTGCCAAAAGTACACACTAAACCTTGAGCCCACAAACACACCCTTCCCTAATTGGGAGAGAACTGTTATGAACAGCAATATAAATGTACTTACAATACAAGTAAATTTATAATCTAGCTGAACACGAAGTATCTTCTATAAAGCTAAACAGTGAAACTGAACATTTTTATATATCATTTAAAATCACGATCAGAATCTCTTCAGTGGCGAGTCCTCATTTAGCTTTAGTAAAAAGCCTCATTTTACTCCTACAGCTCTGCGTGTTCATGCTCTTCTTTATCCTTCTCAACAATTACATGTCACATAGTTTACAATAAAAGTAGTGGCTTTCCAGTCATCTGTTTCCATAGATATTTCTCTCATTTACTTTTAAACGCAAAAACTATTTTGTTTGCAAATAATTCTATGAAGCTTATTAATGGATGTGGCAGAAGAGCAAAGCGGATCAAACAAGAGTCGAAATTCCACCAATGGGCTGTGAAAGCTTTTTCATAAGGGAGTGGTGAGCGCAGTACTCTGTCTTCTTAGAATGGATGCCTGTTGTGCAATAGTGCAGGGAAGACCTAGATTTCCACAGCTCAGTAAGATTTTACAGCACTGTGATCAATCCGTTGGTTAGCTTCTGTTTCACAAATCAAAACATGAGCCAAACGATTGTAGATTTTGAAATTCTTAGCTGATTTAAAAAGTGGAAGACTCACACAAGAGGGCAAAGTCTTTATCAAACCTGTTCCTTGTTTATTACCTCAGCAAATGTAAGTCTTTCTAAGGACAGAAAAATTCCAACCACTGCCTAAGCTCACACAGGATATATGATGTAAAGGGGTGGAGAGAGACAGGAAGTAGATGAGTTGCAAGGTCTGAGGGCTACTTCTACTCATAGTCCTTCAGCTGGAACTACATCGATTGTTTTATTGTATACGTCCATCAAATTTTCCTCCAACAAAAGACTTTCCCAACTAAAAAAATTTGAACACCATTGCCCTAAGGGAAATTAGGCAGTAGACGTAAAGAAATATAATATAGGTCAAATTATGTCACAGCAAATACTGTATGGCAAAAAGATTTCTGAGCCTTAGGCAATAACCCATTTGTCTTAAGAAATATGCAATACAGCAAAATAAAAGAATCTCGGCAATGTTTTTATTATTATGACCTCTGACCTGTGTTTCTTGGTTGGTGGAAGAATGAATCTGTGTGTTGGAATTCAGTGTTACTCACTTCCTCTAGGTACAGCTGCTTTATTTTCAGGCTGCCTGGTGTGGTCCCAGTGTTTATGATGAAATCAAAGATTGAACCCATTAAGCTAAGCCTAGAAATGTGTTTGCGTATTCCTACATGATGGCTATTCAGTTGTGATCTGGAAAATAACAGAATTAATCACTAAAGTAATACAGAGTTCCTCAAAGGTAAGGGGAAATGAGATGGTACCTAACATTTCTTCACCATCATAAACTTGAGTTTCACCTGCATACAATGACATCTGAGGTATAGATGACATTCTCAAAAGTTCCTTGCTAGGAGGCACAGCCAAGCCAATGAAATAATAAGCTGAGTGATTCTTCAAAGAAGGCTGCTTATAAGAATCAACCTTAGCAAAAAGAAGGTGCCAACTTCCCTTTCCACGGTTCAGAAGGAAAGTGTCATAGTTACAACTCCCCAGCGTCACCTGAACCTGAAAAGTTTAGTTGTCATTGAGAATGGAAGTTATATGTTGTAAAGCAGAAAAACGGGAGCTCTGAGTTCCTCAGGCCTTTGGAGAACCATCCACAAGTCTTGTCTGCTGCTTGCACTGAACTGCTGTTGCATGGAAAACTATACATGTGTGTGTGTGATATATGCCCTGTGGTTGGGATACAACTTCCTATTCAAATCACTATATCTCTCTTCCTGCTATTCTTTGGGATTATATGGCTTCTATTTATCTACTCATCCAAATGCAGTATGTACTTTTTTATATACTAGAGCTATTGCCAGCATTTGATGTTTTAGTGTTTGAGATAAATAATATGTACATCTTTTCTTCACGGAACTCTCCTTAATTCTAGTTACTCTAATACACGGTATGGTTTCCTTAGTGCAGCTAACAAGACCAAATTAGAAGATACTTTAAACTTCTAAAACAGCTTACTGTGTACTATTTTCATTTTGTAACAATTTAAATTTCATTCGAGTTTATTGATACATAATTGATTCAATAAGCTATGCATTTTAGCGGTATAATTTCATAAGGTTTTAAATATGCAAATATCTATAAAACCATTACCACAATCAAGATAGTAAATACATCCATCATCCCTAATAGTTTCCCTTTGTACTCATCAATTGCTTTTTCCCAACTTTCCAACTTCCCACTCTTCTCTGAGACAGTCGTTCATCTGTTTCCTTTCCAAATAGATTAATTGTCATTTTTACTTTTATATAAATACACATATTAGTGCTTGTTGATCTGCCATTCTCATGGAGAAATACATAATATCTGAAGATATCTACTTAATAAATAGGGAGAAACGAGTCCTTCATATTTACCTTTTCATTGTATGATAAAACAAATATTTTCATTTGTAGATATGGATATAGTCCAGTGTGAAACTTAAACATTACATGCTGAAACAATCTTAAAGGGACCCTCCTTTACTTCAAGACACATTCTGGCTCTTGACTTTGCACATTCTTCATCGGATGCACAGTGGGAGGACACATATGCAGTAAGTTGTTTTAAAAGAACTTCAAAGGCTGGTAATATTTGAAGTTCCTATATTATCACCTATTTCCCCTCAATGATATTAGCTGGTCTGGCCAGGCAGTTTCGACTGAAGCATACTGTAACTGCTTGATCATTGTAAGGAGTATGAGCAGAGAAAGGACTCCTACTTTCAAAGAAGTACAGGATGTCCAGCTAATCAAACTTCACATAATTGTCAGATAATTTTTAACATAAATATGTCCCTAATGTTGCACGGCATATACTGAAGCTAAAAACAAGCAGTTTGTAAGCTGGAATTTAAACTTGACTTTATATTCCGTATTTGTAGTTGCTAAATCCAGCAACCTTAAGGACATATGGGACTAGGTATTGGGTGCGTTTGGTAAAGACAAGAGGGTAAGAGTTGCCCTGAGAATGGAGTCAAACTTTTGGAATGGACCTACTCATAAACCAGTAAAATTAATAGTGTGTCATTGCTGAAGCCTAAAGGTAAAAAGTTTGTAGAGCCTGCAAGTGGAGTGACTTTATTTCACTTTTAAGTGACTTCTGGGGTCTCCTCTCCTAAGTCTAGAAGCTGTCCCTCCAAGAGCCTTTTCAGACCTAGATAGAGCCAGCCCTGCATCCTCCAGCTGAGAGTGCGTCACAGGCAGATTAACTCTTGTTTTACCTCATAAGACACCCAGTGCTTCAGAGTCAATGAGGAATTCCACCTGCCAAGGTATCTTTGGAATATCTGCTCTCCATTTCTCTAATTTTTTTAGGGGAAATCATGATGGAGAGCCATTTCTTCCACTAAATAGACTCTGGAAATAAGAATATTTCCAATTCCTTGGGCTTTCTAGCTTAGGATAACATTGTCAGGGTAGGAGACCTAACTAAATGTGTCAGATTTACACTTATGAAAGGTCCTATCCCATTAAACGGGGGTGGGTGGTAATTGACATACATTTCCTTGTTAACAGCGACAGGTCTCCATATGTATAAAGATCATATATAGAGATAGATAAATATCTACCTGCCAGCACCCAACCTCTTCCTGGCCGTTATCCATAGGTGACTTGCTACTAATGACTAGAGCATGCCAAAAAGTGTGGTGGGGAATACAAAAGTCGATTTTCAGAGTATTGCCTTCTAGTATATTGTTATTTTTACTTTTGGACCCTTTTCTAAGTTCCCCCTCAACAGTACTGCATTAGACTTTCATTTTTCTTACTGTGTGTGTGTGTTTTTTCTTTCACTGAAAAAAAAATCAAGAGGTTAGTGACAGCCATTAATTATGCAGGAAGGTAGGTCTCTCCAAGGTAATCAAGCCGTTAGATTTTTAAGGACCTGTGTTTTATTGCTCTCTTATTGACCTACCATAGTGAGACCCTAACTGGCTATATCTGGATTCTTAGGGATAAGATCAGAGAGCCCCTCAGCCCTGTGATGTCAGCATGTGATGCTCTCTGTTCCTCCCATAGACAGTGCTACAAGATCCTGGGGCCTGGGATTACACAGAAAACAAATCTGATTGTGAGGTTTGAGGAGTGTGAGATATTATCTCTCTCTTCTTTGCTTTCTCAACAACCCAGTCGCCATTCTAACCTAAGTACTTCCAAAACTATGGCTGGTATCTTGAACTAGAAATATTTTAAGTGGAAGTTATACTGGGGATGCTGGCTATTCAATCCCCATGCTGTTACTCCACTAAATGACAAATCACAAGTTAAGAATGTGATACTCTCTGATTGTGTGTCTCAAAGAGGCTTGTGTTCTCTAGAGGCGCTGCTACCTCTTCTTTCTTTCATTTTTTTCAAGTGTGTCTTTTCTTTAGAAAGTGCTCAGTCCTTAACTTATTTTCCAAGAAAGGAACCACTGACTACTCTTCCTTCCATTGCTAGACACAGAAGTACTTCCTGTCCAAAGGTAAACCAAAAGTGATATTTGAACAAGTTTTCCAGAAATCCTTTTCTGTAAACTTCTTCCCCTAACTCTATTAGTGCCACTGGTATCTTTCATGTTCCTTTTAAGAGTTTTAAACAAATGTCTTATCAGCACCCACATGAACAAACTAACTTCAAAATTACTTTTGGAGAAATAATTTCAAATCCCTACTTAAGGAGAAAAAAAAACAAAAACAAAAACAAACAAACAAACAAAACAGAGTAGAGTATGTTCCAGTTCGTTCAAAGAACAGCAATGAGCTGTAGGGAGGGAATGGACTGAAATTTGAGATCTAGAAAACAGTGTTTCCCTGGCCTACTGATGTGACTACTCATGACAGCCATACAGGAAGATGCTCACAGCAGACATTCTGTTAAGTTTAAATGACTACACCAGGGGAAATTAAGCAGGAGAAATAAGCAATCATCAAATAAGCCAAGTTACAAGGTTGAGCTATAGGATGAAGCAAGTCAAATTGTCTCCTCAAAGTTCAAAACTGGAGATTTAAAAACACTGATCTGTGTTGAGCCAGGCTTCATTTCTTATCCCAAAGTTCACACCTAAGTTTAGAATGGGTGTGCACCCTTTGTGCACCTTCTCACATATTTATTCACTAGACCTGTCTACCCCCGTCTCCTCTCAGAGATCCAGTCTGGAAAATTCTTTTCTCCTCTACTTAGGAGAAAACTTCCAAAGCTCCCAGCACAGGTGCAGCTACTCAGAGGGAAGAGTGGGCTGCTTTGTCCTCACTCTCCCTTGAGTGTCATTTTTCTTTCAGCTGTAGCAGAAAAGGAGTGATAAGGACAATGATGGTGAGGCTGACACGAGATAGTTGTTTTTCGTAGTTGAACCTTGTCCTATCTCTCATTTTGTCCAGCTGCCTATTTACATTGTCAGACACCCTTGAGTCACAATGATGTATTATACAAGTTGAGTCTGAAATAGCCAGTAGCTTGTATATGCCTCTCCTGAATCGATGTGGGTTGTTCATAAGTTATTATTTATCCATGTAGTGCTTTATTTGACTCTTGCATCCATTATAGGTGGACTTATAACAAATGATTCCCAGAGTGCAAATAACTTACATGATGAGAAATACCCAGTGTGTCACCCGGACTGCAGCCTGCTGCAACTCTATTTTACCATGCAGCTTCTTAGGAAAATCCTATCATTAATTAAAAAAAGAAACTCTTAGTACCTTTTCATATTTTGTTTTTTTTTAATATCTAAACTATTTTTGGAATACCAGAAATCTGGTGGCAGTATGGTTCAAGCACTATGGACAGCAATGGGTTCAAGAACGAAACTCTTACTTAGCATGTTGCTTCTACATAGCTGTCCCTAATGCCAAGAACAGGGAAAGTTAATGATTACACAGACAGAGCATTACGATGTTCAAGCTTAACTCTAATAAGTGTTTGTTCTGTGTTTTTGTATATCAACTTTAAGATCAACAAACTCACATCTAATCAATCCATGTATAAGTGTATGGTATATGAACATATTCAGTCTTATAACTTGGATCTAAAAGGAATAAGATATAGTTTCAGCCATTGAACCTTTAAGAGACCCATTAAGACTATCTTGTTTAAAGTGGTTAATACTCAACATGTCTTACATGATCAAAATTAAAAAGACGCTTAGTGAAAAAAACTCACTTGAGAAAATGTTTAGACTCGTTGGAAGTTTCCTTTAGTTCTCAGTGTGACTACCAAGAAACCTGAGTTAACTGCCACAGAAAGACTAATTGTTATTTCCCGATGCAGACAATTTAAATAATCACTGACCACTCTGAAGTCCATGTTGTATGCTGGTCCATTTATAAATAATTCTTTCAGGTACACAAATTTTAAGTTCATTTGGTCTAGCACCAGAATATATCAAAGGCCAACAAACTGTCAAAAGATTTGATAAAGAGGCAACAAATTGTGATACTGATACTAGTAGAGGAAAGGTCTTTATATGACATAAAATTCAGTGTCAAGGGCAATCACCAGCTCCATCAGTAGTAACTCATTTTGTAAAACAAAAGAGATATTAGAAAATAATTTGTATCTTCCTGGGGAGGGCTTTTGCTTCATTAAGAAATTGTCTTGTATTGCCATGCCTGATTTAGCCTTAAAACCAACAAGACCTATGAGTGGTGAAGGTAAGGGAAGCACAGTCCAAATGCTGGTACTCAGGTCTGGGTTGAAAGACTGTGACAAATTCCAGTAATCTTTGTCAAAAAAAAAAAAAAACAAAAACAAAAAACAATAGAACCACAAAAGAGATTGGAGCCAGGAGAGAAGCTGGCCCAATGCTGTAGTAAGAGCCAGAGAAACTCGGGGCTCCAAAGATGGCTCAGCTATTAAAAGTACATGTTTCACACACACACACACACACACACACACACACACACACACCTGAGAACCTGTATTAGATTCTCAGTTCATACATGGTAGCTCACAACAATCTATACCTTCAGTTATAGGGGATCCAACACCCTCTTCCTGCCTCCATGGGCACCAGGCACACATGCGGTACACAGGCATACATGTAGGTAAAGCAGCTATACATGTAAACAAACTTAAAAGTTAAAAAGAGGAAATAGTAAATAAGAAATAAATAAACTTTAAAGTTTGGTGAAACTCTAACTTTATTACATACTGAACAGTGCGTAATAAACACACTTTTATACAGTGTGTTTGACATACGCACTGATTTTTATACTGTTTTCCATTTTGCTGCTATAATAATAGAACAAACATGGTCAGAGATAGATATATCTATACATCCTAAGAATATTCACGAGTAACAATAAGTTGGTATTTAATCTCAATAAAGGCAGTATTCTTTGGTGAGAACAGGAAAAATTTTAGCCAGCTATTAACAACTACAGCAGTATACCTCTCCCAAGTCAGTTCTGTAGTGAAAGAAGATAAAACACTACCAAAATTGTTAACAATGGCAACAGCAATGTATAATAGATAATAACACTGAACTAACCTAAAAAGAAATTTGGAAGACAAACTAGAGGATAATAACATGAAAACAACAAACATAATACTTAGAAGTAAAATAAACAAAAGATAATAAATCAGCATACTAAAACCTATGAAACATTATTTAAAGAAATTGAACACAACAAAAATAACTGGGGAAATAATTCATATTTATGTACTGGAAGGTTAATGCTGCTAACATGTCTAGAAAGAGTTTGGATCCAAAATGTCTCTTGAAGGCCCCACAGTTTCCTAAATACTTGGTAAATCTTTTGCTATGCTTATTTAAATGCGATAACAACATGAGTTCTGCAGAACAATGATGAATGAAGGATTTGATAATTAAATAGACTAATATTAAAGGTGTCACAATGAGAAGGAAAAAGGGTGATACCCAGTAAAGACACAGTCAAGAAAAAAAAAAAAACACTCTCCCTCTCATAAGGGCTCTACCTACACAGTCTCATCACACACATAAGATCTACCTCCTGACACCTTTGAGCACACTGAATATTAGCATTTTGCCATGAGTCTTAGAAAGTCTATATTCAGGATATCTGAATAAATACAGATGACTGTGCTTTACAAATAAGTGATGCTTTATACCCATCCCCCCAAAATAAATATATCCTGTTTTTTAAGTAATTTATTTATGTATCATAGGTTATATACTTTGTATCCCAGCCATAGTCCCCTCCCTCATTCCCTTCCACTCTCCCCATCTCTCCCTCATCTTCTCTCTACCCCCCTCCAAGTCCACTGATAGGGGAGGACCTCCCCCCCCATCTGGCCCTAGCTTATTATGTCTCTTCAGGGCTGGCTGCAATGTCCTCTTCTGGGATCTAGTTAGGCTGCTCCTCCTTCAGTGGGGCGGGGTGGGAGTGGGGAGTCGACAAGCCAGTCATTGAGTTCATGACCGAAATAGTCCCTGTTCCCCTTACTAGGGTACCCAGTTGGGTACTGAGCTACCATGGGCCACATCCGAGCAGGGGTTATAGTTTGTATCCATACATGGTCCTTGGTTGGAGAAACAGTGTCATAGAAGACCCCTGTGCCCTGAT
>CM053754.1:9947587-9964617 GCA_028658305.1 Pachyuromys duprasi
GTGGTATTCCATTGTGTAAAAGTACCACAATTTCTGTATCCATTCCTCAACTGAGGGACATCTGGGTTGTTTCCAAATTCTGGCTATTACGAATAAAGCTGCTATGAACATGGTTGAGCAAATGTCCTTGTTGTGTACTTGAGCATCTTTTGGATATATGCCTAAGAGTAGTATAGCTGGGTCTTGAGGAATCACTATTCCTAATTGTCTAAGAAAGCACCAAATTGATTTCCAGAGTGGTTGTACCAGTTTGCAATCCCACCAGCAATGGAGGAGAGTTCCTCATTCTCCACAACTGCTCCAGCATGTGTTGTCCCTTGAGTTTTTTTAATATATCTTGTTTTTGATGCAGTTGTTTTCTTTTGATTTTATCATATCCAGCTTTGTAAGTTTTGATACTTGAATGTATATATAATCCCATTGAGTGGTATATGTTGAGCTCTCTTTCACCCAGGAGGCTCAGTGGCTGTCAGAGGGCAGGAAAGGAGACTGGAATGCACAGAACAAATGGCACCATAGTCAGATGTAGAGTATGGTAAGAGTTGAGTTGTGCCTGGATTTGGACCACCAAGGAACAGACCTTGGGTGGTCTAGGCATTGGGTGATGCATCTTTTCACAGATGGCAATGCAAACATCCCTGGTATATGATACATTTATACCTGCTGGAAATGAGAAGTAAATGGTTATGTTTTGAACATATGTCTATGTGTTATGCCCATGAACGAAGATATGAGCTGTGCATTATAATATACACTACAGAAAGAAGAAAAGGTGAGAAATAAGATAGATCATTTTAAAAGAAAAGAAATAAAGCTATAGATTAAGTAAATTAGAAGTTATAGTTTAAAGTGGAATAATAAAAAAACTGTATCATAAATAATTTCTGCCAGTTAATATTTTAAATGCTGACCTCTTTTCTAGCTCTTGACTTGTGTTCTTCTGATATATTTGAAATATGATCATTAAGTCAAAATATTAAGAAGTCTCAAAAATATTTATAATTAATTTTTTGATATAAGACTTGTATCCACAATATGTAAATAAACCCTTCATCTCAATTTTAAAAAAATTGATAAGACCTGGACCCATTACAAAAATATCAACAAGAAAAAATGTGTTCATGCCACTTATCAATAAAGTCAGGTTAAAATCATAATAACACACAGTTCAATTATAACTAGAATAAAATAATGAAATTTAACAATATTATATGTTAGTGAAGTATGGATTAAATAAATGCGTATTGTTTATAGAAGAGAATCACAGCCTCTGGAAAACTGTAAGATTGTGATCAAAATAAATTTATATACTTTTTACTATCACCTAACCACCTACGTGGGATTTAAAAATTGTGTAGGAAGTTGTCTAACTGAATATTGTTAGTGTGGGACTAAAAGAGGAAAAATTAGAACATATTTTTAGAAAGCCCCAAAATTCATCAACAAAAAAATAAAGTAGGATAATTACAATATACACACACACAGAGATACCACTTGAGAATACAAAGAAATATGCCAAGGATATTTGCACCAACATGAATGAATCTCAGACATATAAAGCATAAAAACAGCAAGTGACAGAAATTAGAGAACACCGGTGTAAATGGGCAGCTCAGTAGGTAGAGCACTTTGCCTTCCAAGCAACTAGACTTTAGATCAACAGATGAATACTATGGAAGAATGCCAAACATTTGGAGACACTAGGGATGGAGGGAACTCATGTCAATAGAATAATGAACAAATACTACCTGACCTATATGAGAAATGTATAGCTAACATCATGCCAAGTGCAGACAAATGTGAAGTATCCTCAATAAAATCAGGAACAAGACAAAGGTATCCCTCTGGTCGCTCCTATACAAAACACTTTTTGAAGTCTTAGCTAGAGCAGAAAGACAAGAAAACAAATGAAAAGTGATACAAAAAGGAAAGGAAGAAGTCATATTATATGTATTGGCAGATGACAACGATTCTATACACAAGAGACCTAAGGACTCCAACAGAACTTCTAGAGATGATAAACCCATTCAGCAAATTGGGAGGACACATAAGGAACATACCAAATCAGTAGCTCCTCCTTTAAACCAAACACACCATACCAAGAAAACAGTCATGGAAACCATCCCATTTATGATATCTTAAAAATAAGAAAATGCCTGCAAATAATAATAACCCAGGAGGTTAAAGACCATCACAATGAAAACCATAACATACTACAAAAAGAAACTGAGAAAGAAATCAGAAGACAAAATAGCCTCCTACGCTCAATAGTAGTAGGATTGACATTGTGAAAATGAACATCTTAGCAAAACCTACCAATGGAGTCATTAAAATCTGGTTTTAAAAAAATCCCAACATAATTCTTCATAGAAATAAAAAGTCATCTTAAAATATATAAGGAAGAAAACTGGCCCTGGATAGCAAAAGCAACCCTGAGCAAAAAGAAGTAGGTGCCATAATACTAGATATCGAGATACATTGCAGAGTTATAGTAACAAAAACATGGTGTTACTGTCACGAAAACAGACACATGTATCAGTAAAATGGAAGACAAAGACATAAGTTCATACAATTAAAGCCATTTTCTTTATAAAGATGCCAAAAATATACATTGGTGGAAAAGCAAAAGCTTCAACAATGTTACTGGAGAAAATGAATGCCTGCATGTAGAACAATTAAACTTTATTCACATTTCTCACTTATCCTAAAAATTTAACTGCAAATAATACTAATCCAGGGCCTGAGTTTCCGAAACTGTTTGAGGAAAGAGTAGGATATATATGCCAATATGTATGTAAAGGTAAGGACTTTCTGTCTGAGATTCCAGTCACTCAGTGAATAAGGCCAACAATAAGCAAGTAACTAAGTAAGATATTGTGAATATAAAAGGCAGAAAAAAAATTGTTAACTGAGTGAAGAGGTAGCCCACAAAATAGGAGAAAATATTTTCTATCTATACATCTAACAGAGAATTAATATCTAGAATATACTAATAACTCAAAAATATGATTATCAAGAAAACAAGCTGGGGTACAAAGTGAATAAACTATAATTTATAAAAAAATAAAATTTAAAAAATTTTAAACTAACAGTATCAGTATTGCATATTCTTAAGAAAATAAGTAAAGAAATTAATTTTGGAAATGAATATGGCATGCATTAGAAAGTTTGAAATTTGAGTACCCATGATGTGGAAAATCCAAAAAAACTTATTTTTAATAACATTTCTGATATTTGTGAGTTTTCATGTAGCATAGTATATGAAATGACAAAATCAGAAGTATTTAAATACTCGACAATAAGGAATAAATTAGAAATATTTATATTTCCCTTAAAATAGAAAGAGAGGAAAAAATGTAAGAAAAATAATATACATTTTGGTAGAATAATACTGCTTTTATAAAAGGTTGAAAAGTATTAATATTATTTTTAAATATCATCAATTATAAATATAGTTACTAAAGAGCTCAAATTGCCAATGTTGATGAAATTGCCAATGTTGATGACAGTCTAAGAGGCATAATTATTTTTGAGTAATAAATGCCCAATGAGATTATTTTTATTATTTTTATTTTTATACCCCATGTTTCTAAGACTAGAGAATATGTTCCAAAATATGAATAACATTGTTTGCTTTGAGTGAGAAATATAACTGAGTAATATTTCATTTTTGTGTGTTCCAGTGCTGTCCAACCTCATCTGAATCAAGGAAGAAACGGCTAGGGTTTTTTATACCTAAAATTGATAGCAATATTGATAAGTGCCATAATTTTTAGAGCTGATAGTGGCCCTAATTAGCTGAAGTAAATTTTCTCAGCTGTTTTCACGTTGCAGAGAGACATATTCCTATATAATCATCTGAATATACTCTAAAAGAAGGACATGTTGGCCTCGGCTCTAAGAATCAGATAAACTCATTTCTTTTATTATTTTGATTTTCATGGGTCTTTAGTAAAACTTATAAATAATATGCACAGTCCTATTAGACACTGTGACTTAGTGTCTCTCTGAGACCAGAGTGAGGAAAATAGTAACATAGTTATCCAGAGATGGGTTCTGGGCAGGATGTATCTACTGCAACCTTCAGTGTTGGTTGCATTTCCTGGATGTCATGAGCTGTCATAAGCCCATGCTCCACCATACAACAAGAACATTTGCTCAACTATTTTTCATAGCAGCTTTATTCATAATAGCCAGAATATGAAAACAACCTAAATGGCCTACAACTAAAAAAATGGATACAGAAATTGTGGTACATTTACACAATGGAATACTACCCAGCTATTAAAAACAAGAAAATCAGGAAATTTGCAGGCAAATGGATGAAACTAGAAAAGATCATCTGACTAGAAAAGATCACAGAACCAGAAATACATGCATGGAATATACTTACTGATAAGCAGATAAAATAATAAGGAGGATCCTAGAAAAGAAAATAATTTTGAAAATTATTTTCAAACAGAAGAGCAAATAGAATAGACACTGGAAGTGGTTGAAGAGAGGGAACAGGATAGGAACCTACCATAGATGTCCACTGAAAGACTCTAACCAATGGAGCATTGAAGTAGATTCTAAGACTCACAGCCAAACTTTGGGCAGAGCACAGGAAGTCGTAGAAGTACTGGGGGAATAGAAAGATTCAGAGCAGACAGAAGCTCCATAAGAAGGTCCAGAGTCAACAAATCTGGGCCCATAGAGACTTGCAGAGACTGATGCACCAAACAAGGACCTAGACCCCTGCTCAGATACAGCCCATGGGGAGCTCAGTCTCCATGTGTGTTACCCAGTAAGGGGAGCAGGGGCTGTTTCTGACATGGACTGTGCTGCCTGCTCTTTGAGTGCGTTACTCTGGGAGGTGGGGGATATTGGCAGGCCACAGAGAAAGAGGGTGCAAGCTGTCCTGATGGCCTGGGGCCAGATGGTAGCAGAGAAGGGCTCCCCATTTCTGAGAGGTGGGGAGGAGAAAGGGCAGAAGAGGGAGAGAGGTTGTGACTGGGAGGTGACAAGGTAGGGGCTACAATTGGGATGTAAAGTGAATAAATTATAAAAAATAAAGTTAGATTAAAAAAACTACCAATTGATAGGTGACAGATAGATAGACAGACAGACAAATAGATAGAGAGATGTGAGATAGATAGATACATTTAAAAAAACAAAGGAAGTTTAACACAAACCATGGCAGCGTAGCATGACCTCTTGTGTTTTAAAAACACCACATTCTGATCCAACATCAGCTGTCAACATAGTTGTATTCAGATTAGGGTATATGTACTACTGTCTGTTGTCACTGCGACACAGAGGAATAGCCTCTGAAGTACTGGCAGTGTTTACAAGGTGTTAAATTCAGTAAAAAAAAAGGGGGGGATTCAGAACCTCTGATAAATCTTTAATGTCACACATATGTCAGGCCCCAAAATTACAGTTCAACTCTCATTTCACGTTCCAGGTCAGCAACTCTCTGGTGGGGGGAATTTTGTCACCCTATACATATGAGATTCCATTTGTACTCTTCAAACTAATTTATTGGTGTTCTAAATGACCCAACGTGAAGACTGTGTGTAAGTAGGATGGCTGTCTACTTGGCTTCCTAATACAAGTAAATTGCCAGTCCTGCATTGGTTCTCTTCCTGTATGAACTTAATGACATTTGTCCCAACTTCGACCACACTACAAGCCTAAATTCCCAAGAACAGCCAGGCTGAAGACCTTGGCAACCACCATTCAGAAAGATTCCCAAGCAGTACACAGCCACATGTCTGGTTCCCTCTGCCATCACCTCCATTGATGCTAAGAAATAGGAGAAGGAAACAAATTACCTGTGTGTAACTGAGCCAGAGTTGTATGTGTACACCCTGCAATTTCAGTCTGAACAGATGTTCTTCAAGCATTTGGCACTTGGCTGAATCTCACCAAACCCAGAGCACTGTAGAGGCCTGTCCTTGGCTCCCCTTTTGTGAGTGTGGTGTCCAATGGAAGTGAACATGCTCCTTGTGGCTGCAGTCATGTTGTATTTTTAGAAATTTTCTTCCCAGTATGTTAGACGTATACGCTTCAGTATTCCTAAGTCATCCTTTTTAGGTACAGGAAAGGGACTGAACAGGGCAAGGCATAGTCACACAAAGGAACAATGGACCAAATAAGACGCTTTCACCTAGTTTTTACTAGTAAGACAATGGAAGATTTAAAGGCACTTTATGTAACTAATAGTGTAGAACTAAGCTTTCAGGGGATCACAGAACACACTGCAGAAATAACAATTCTTAATCACTGCAGGGAAATCATGCAGAAAATATTTCATGTACCACAACCCAGATAATAACCAAACCTCAAACCATATCACTGTGTCTTTTCCAAAGAGGAAGGACACTAAAACACACTCGGCAACTCCCTTATCTTCAGGGACACAACTCTAGAGTGAAATGAATTCAATTGCTTGACTAATGAAGGCTGCAAAAAAGTAAAGGGCAGCGGTCAGGCTATTTGATCTTTATATGTAGAAAACCTAATTGTTAGCAAAATATAAAAGCTTAAAAGGATGCTGGATGCAGTTAGGTCTGTCTCAAAGAGATGCAGCTCGGGTGTGTGTCTGAAATTCTCCAAAGATAAGAATGCTAAAGCTTAGAAAGTTCCTGACCATTTTAAAGCAAGTTGCTTGGGAGAGGTCTGTGGTCTTTGCTCTATCAAGGAAGCAAAGTCAGCTAGGTGGCCTTGAGCTGCCCCACCTTCCATAAATGTAAAGTGGTTTGATCCCTACTGACTTGGCTTGGAAACCTCCTCCCATCATGATGGTGACATGGTTCAGTTTTCCAGGGGTTTAGAAAAGGACTAGAGACTTCTTATACAGCAATTGGACCACTGAAAGCTCCCTCTGTTGGCTTGAAAGAACCCTCATAGAAGGAGTGACAAGAAAATCATTTTGCACACCCAAAAGATGAAAAGATATTAGTACCTTAAGGTTGCAAAGAGCAACCTTAGGAACGCCAAGCCACCATCTTAGATTTTCATGGAGGGTGGAGAGAAGTGATGATGTTGTCTGTCACACTAAAAACTCACAGAAGTTGATGTCCTCCACATTATAGTTATCCAAACCCTATTAGAATCATGGTACAAAGAGCAACTCTGCAGCAACCTGTGATTTCTGGAGTAAGGGCAGAAATAGCAAATGCATTTAAATTATGTAAACTATTTGTGTGTTTAAGAAATAAATTCTTCAGGCCCAAATTAGTGGTGAGTCAACTTCTTGCTTAATTTTAAGTGAGAGCCCATGTCACTTTCATAACTCTTGAAATTTGTGTTGATATTCATTGATGTCCAGACTTGGAGGATTGAGCTGTTATGATTTTAATTAAACTTTCCAAGTGACATATTAAAAGTAGATCTAAACAGAGATACAATGAAGCAACAGGGTGAAGCTTAATAAAATATTAAGCACTAGTGTTTTGTGGTTTCTCTTCAAATACCAAAGGAGATTGAATGCGAGTGAGGGAATATTGGCTAATAAATTTCCAGAGGAAAAATGGCTCTGCCTCTTTTGTGAAGTCTTAAGCATGGAAGGCAGGAAAAAAAAAACATGGAAACAGATTGCTTACAGTGCTTTGTTACAGTCAACTCATGCAATGAAGTTGCTGACACCCCAGGGAATTCTTTGGCAAAGTAAGATTTTGTTCCTAGAATGCTGTATGTATATGTTATAGACTGAGACCTGAATTTTCTAAGGCTATCTATAGAAAAGTTCAGAAGAGAGCTGTGATAAATCCTTAACCCTCACAAGGCTGAGATAGCCCTATTGCATCAAAATCCAGGGGCCAACCCCTGATTAGCCAAAGGCTGCTATAGCCCTCTTTGCTTTCCTTGCAGCACTAATCCAAACAACTTGCATGCATAAATGATGCTGGGTGCACATGGTTTTGCATTGAGTTTGCAATGTCAGGTTTGTTTATGAGTCATATTTTCAAGTGCTTGCCCCTGGGGCTCTGTTCTGGGCAGTCAGTGCAGAATTGATTTTAAAGGGAAAGCTTTCATTTCCATGAATGTTCTGTGAAAACATTTCAGACCTGGGGGGGAAAAGTTCCTAGCTGTACTTTCTGTGTCTTAGAAACTTCTTGTTAAGTTTATGTACCTAGTATAGTATTGCTGTTTGCTACTGCAAGCTGGTGGCCTATGCCAGCCAGAACTTGTAGATTGTCCCCCCCCCCATTTCCTTCTCCCAAAGCATTACTTCTCAGTACAATTTATTTAAATTCGATCTCCCCTCCTCACCCCCCACCCAGCCAGGCCACCCCTGCTGTGAAGGAATTTACTTCTAAAGCCTTAGGGAACTTCTTATATTGTTGTAAGCCTGGTGGTCACCTGATACTAAGAAGGGACACAAATCCTGATAGTCCCTCCTGCCTTGACTGAAATCCTGCAACAATACACATAAGATGCTGCAGAATAGGCAAGCTTCCTTGTGGTCTAAAGCCACTTGAAAGGACAGTGGGGAGTGTGAACCTTTCTGAGAAAATTGTATATGTTTGCCTCGAAGTCTATGTGGACATAATACAGCACCGGTTTACTGAGGAACTTTAACTTGATGCGACCCTCCCCCACCATGTCTTTACTTTTTCTTTTTGTGCTAAGGAACATTAAAACATAAAGTACGTGCAATCATTATGAGGTTCTAGAAATATGGCGTAGCTGGGCTTTTCTGATAAGATGTAGCTTTTCAGAGCCACAGTTCTGTGGCTTTCTCTGCTGCATCCTGAGATATCAGAATGTGTCAGGCCAACTGGTCATGATTCTCACAGCTAATTGCTCATGTTCCGTCTAGGAAGTATCATTGTTTGTATATATAAACTTGGTCCTGTGATGTCAAAGACATTACCCAGGGTAGATTTATGTGTTCAGGGCAATTCTTCAGGGCAAGCTTTCACTTTGGGGTCACCAGGAGAATGGGCAGAATGGTGACCTTTCTTTGAACTGTTGTATAAAATTGCTCCATGACCTCCCTCTAGCTGTACCTCTCCTAAGCCCACTCAGAACTCACTCCAGGAAATTCTCTAAGATACTGTGAGCACAAGGAAGTGCTGTTGTATACAGCACTTTTTATCACTGAAGTTTATATCTATCAGCGCATGTGAGAAAGACTGTCTCTAAGAGAAGACCGCTGTCTATCATTTTTTTAAAAGGTCAGACCATCCTACCAGTAGCATCACCAAAACCGTTAGGATTTTGAGCCCCCGTGTAAAAGGCCGTTCACACAATGCTCAATTACTAATAGTCCTGTGATAACCTTTTTAATTAAAATGCTTTTAAAATGTATTAATCTTCACTCATTATGCAAACATCTCAGCCAGAGACAATGTGGTGAATATATGTCATTTTTAAACCTTTAGTTCACTTCAAAAAAAAAAAGCTCTTGGAATTTCTCTAGGAAAATGAATTCTTTTCCTATTTTGAGACATTTTATTGAGAACCACATCCCACAGAAGGACTCAAGAAGTCCCTGATCATTTCCCTCTTTTCTTCTTGTAGGATGTTGATAATAGTCACATCACATACTAATCCCCTTCAGAATTTGTTTGAATTGCATCCATTCCTAACTGCTGAACTCCCTTAGCCAAAAAAAAAAAAAGCATCAAGTTAGTTGCAGTCTATTATAATGTCAAGAATACCTTTTCCATCTCCTCATCCTCTTATTTTGGTTAGGGCCCTTGGAGTGTAATAACTATCCTGGCGTAACCAGTAGAAAATCTCCTCACCAGTTTGCCTGCCTCTACATCCTACCTCATCCCTAGTTTTGTAATAAAAATTCCTCTAAAACAACTTGTCATAACTTTGTGATCTATGTCAAGCATTTTGAATGTTCATAATGTTACTGAAGAGTTTGTGTTCCCAGTTTACACAATAAGATACAAGGTCAAGATCCTGAGAAAGTTATGTATAAGCACATACCTAACATTTACTGTAGTCAAGATTTGAATCTAGTTTTATATGACTCAAAATTTTACACTCTGGCACAGCCATCCAACATCCTGAGACTGTGAGCAAAAAAATGTCATCAACAAAGTTCATGTTCAAGAGGTGTACAATTGGGTTACACCCTAAAATGTTACAATGTCAACTCATTGCACTAGTTTATATTGGGCTGTGTTCATACCTCTCCCGGAACACATGTGGCCTCAAGGCTTTTTGCTCCCTGAATGATATAGAAACATTCAACTTTACCCATACAAGTGAGAGAAGTAATCTTCCTGAAACTTAGATGTCATTATTTCGATTTTTTTCTAACTCTGATAGTCCCCATCCATACCTGGCCACAGGCTGGTTTGGCTTCCTGGCTCTTTCACTCCTGTCTTAGTGATCACCATGTTCAATCGTATTACTTGACAAGTTGGTATCTTTCAAACAAGTTGCATTCCTTGCATCTCTCCCTCCCTTCACATATGCAGTGACATAGCCAACGATGTTGGCCCTGCTTTCTTCCATCTGTAAAATACCTGCCCTGTCTTCAGAATGCATGTTTGATGATAACTTCCTGTGAGACCAACTGTGCATCCTCTGGCCAAGCTTATGTAGACCTCCTCCCCCATTTCATATCAACATTCTTCTGGTTAGGTTCTCACTACAGTGTGCCACACATGCTGGTAGACTCATTTGTCTTCTTTAGTTTGTGGTTCTGCAAAACTCTGAGCTTACTGGTTTTCAACCATCTGCCTACAAGGCTGTTTTCCCAATGAATTGGGGAGCCTCACACTTCAGTTTACTGTGTACCGATTGCATTCTTGGTGCCCACGAGGCCAGGAGAAGGTGCCACAGCCCCCGAAACTGGAGTTACAGCAGGTTGTAAACCACCACATGGATGCTGGAAATTGATCCAGGGTCCTATGGAAGAACAGCCAGTGCTTTTAACTGCTGAGCCATCTCTTTATTCCTCTCTTTTCTTAGACTCTTTGTCTTATACTGTAATTTACAATTTGTTTAATCCTCAACCACTTCAAGGAAATCTGACTTTCTCTGTATAATTCCAACAGTTTCCCAAGCTGACCTTTAGGAAAAAGATGACCCTAACTAAACTTAGTTATGTCTTTCCCATATTTTGAGTTTCCCACATTGTACTGAACGTATCTTTTGCTTTCATTTGCAATATTACAATGGACATACAAGGCAAAATGAGTAATCGGAAATAGAAAAGATGAGAAAAATATTACAAGCATAGTTATCCTATGTTTGAAAAGAGCACATCTCTGTGTAGTGGGCATCAGGAAAGATTTTGTTCATAGAGGAGAACATTAGGGAGGACACAAATAAACATGCCTCAGTGTTATGAATATAATTGGGAGGAAATACTCCACTCAGAAGAATTATCCTGTACCTACACTGGAAGATGGCTGACTCTATCCCACAAATGACATTCACTTCACTTTTGCCACGCTATATTAGATAGGTGACTACAGAATCAGGATTTTCCTGGAATCAGCCTCACTGAAGGCACTGACAGGGGTGAGCAGGATTTCCCCATCTGAACATCGAGCGCAGAGTGAAAGTGGCAGTCCACCAGGAGCCAATGCAGGGAACGGCTGAGTGGCAGTTCTAATTGACCATTTCTACTCATGCTCCTCTTCAGAATGTGCAATATGAGCCAAGCTGTCACAGCTTCCTGCCAATCACAAGACATCTGACCTAGAGGAAGCACCAGCTCAAAGAGAGCCGTTGATCTAGTCAATAAATTCAGATTCCACTGCGTTGTCATACATTGCATCCAGGCTATCACAGTGAAGAGAATACCTAATCAAATCACAAAAATCACGAACTTTGTGAATATAGACAATCACTCTAAATATAAATATGTTCTCTGGCTGCCCAAACAAGAAACAATTCAGCACTTGACACCACCTAGTTGTAGAATTACATATTTGTTCTTTGGGACACTTAGCTTTTATAGCTTTATATCATCAGGAAGAAAACAATGAATGCCCATGCTGCACTGAGAACTTCAAGCTAAGCTGTTGGGCTGGCTATGACAAAAAGGAGTTCAAGCAATTTAAGAGAATTGTGCAGGCAAAGTCTATGCCACCTTTTTTTTCCTGTCTCTCCATCTTTTTACATCCAATGCAAAGTATTTGCTCTGACACAATTCCAACAACAGACATGTCATAAGCAATGGGGACTGGAAAGAAAGGTCCACAAAGACAGAATAACTTGACAGACAGCAGCTCAGCAGCAGCACAGATTTGTGCTTAGCCACTATGGGATGATCTTCTCATAATAAGGCCAGACACATTGCTATTTTAATGCTTCTACAAGAGGTTAGCAAAGTGGCATTGCACACTAGATGCACTGCACAGGAACTATGTAGAAAACACGGTGGTCCAGTTAGCAATTACCAGCCACATTCTATCAGAGGGTCCATATTGTGTCTTCAACTTTTAAAGTTATTAAGGGGCTGTGGGGAAAATGACAATCTATGGATTCTCCATCCACTCATCATGAGGAAAAGAAAGTTATCGGACAAAAGGTGTCTATCCCAATTGTCCATGTGTGGGTGCACAAAGGTATACTTCCAGTTCTCAAGAGCTACCCAGCTTGTTTCTAAATGGTAATTCATTCATGGAAGCTTGCATTATTATTCACAAATATTCATGCATCTTCCTCAATAGAGAATTATGTTTTTCTCTCCCTTTGATGGTATATTACCATGTGCCCTGCTACAATTGGAAAAATGTGTAGGAATTTCTGTGTTTCATCAATATATAGATACTTAAAAACTGTATGGCACCTAATCTATATTTTCCTCTTCTTGATGACCAGCAATGTATCAAAGAGGAATTACTCTATCATTCTTATCCATCAAAATTCATAGAACAAGAAATAACACTTTTTAAGGTACTAAAATTTGCACATTGTTACCAAGCCATAATTTAGTCTCTTCTAATATACTTGCTTTAGTAAAGGAACAGACCATCTATAATAAATCTAAGAACAATGGCATCCTCACCAAGTGTGAGATAACCATGTTCAAGTGCTGTCTTTCTATTGCCATGATCTCATTTCATCTCTATCCCGTTTGTTATTTGGATCAGTTATATCTTTTATCAATGTGATCTGCTTGGAGAATAACAGCAGGCAGGGAAGATTCCTGCTGCACTAAAGTAGATACAAGTTCAGCAGGTGATACTGTTTAATTCCCCTAGAGGCAGCAAATCTATACATGATTATTATTAAAATATCCCTTTTCAGGGTTTGGAAAGATAGTTCAGGTGTTCAGAGCTCTCGATGCACTTGCAGAGGACCCAGGTTCAGTTCTCAGCACTTATGTTAGACATTTCCCAACCGCCTGTAACTCCAGCTCCAAGGGACCCAACACCTTCCTCTGGTATCACCTGTAGTCATATGCATGCGAGCACATATACACAGAGATATACAAACATGCATGCATGCACGTGAGCATGCACATACACACAATAAATAAAATATGTTTAAATATCCTCTTTCAAAATCAGTTTATTGCCTTTACAATGGACGGATATCCTCATAGCATATAAAGTTCTATAATGTTGATGTTTAAAAACAAAACTTGATTAGAGAGCCACATGCCAAGTAAAACTGGTAAGAATATAATTTAACTGTGTTAGAAGCTGTAGAGGAAAAAACATGTACAAACTTAAAACAGTTGGAATTCATGGTAGCATTCCCATTATAAAAGTAAATATTAAATTATTATACATAAAATCTACTCTATAGCAGGATGAGTTTAGCTTTTAATCCAGTTTCTATGCACTGATTACCTTATAGGTACACAACATTATTTTATTTTCTTTATTTATTGCAATAACTGAAGCCCAACCACATTCTTTCTTTGTTACTGAAAATGAATGTGTCACATGGAAGATGAGCATTATGTGCTTCATGTCCTAAGTGCTAAATCCCTTGGCTCACAGAATTTCTAGATCTGAGTACCTGAGAAAGCCTCCAGGTACTTTTAAAAATTTGTTAGTATTATTTATGTTAATTACAGTTTATTCACTTTGTATCCCAGCTGTAGCCCCCTTACTCTTACTCTCCCAATCCTGCCCTCCCTCCTTGATTTCTTCCATCACCCTCCCTAAGTCCACTGAGAGGGGAGGTCCTCCTCCCCTTCCCTCTGACCCAAGCCTATCAGATCTCATCTGAGAAAGTGCCAGATTAATTTTCAAAGTGGTTGTACAAATTTACATTCCCACCAGCAATTAAGGAGGGTTCCTTTTTCTCCACAACCTCTCCAGCATGTATTGTCACTTGAGTTTTTTATCTTAGCCATTCTGATGGGTGTAAGGTGAAATTTCAGGGTCTTTTTGATTTGCATCTCCCTGATGACTAAGGGAATTAAGCATTGAAGTGTTTCTCTATCAGTAGCTCTCCTGTATATGAAAGACAAAAGGGCTGAGAAGGAAATTAGGGAAACAACATCATCACAATAGCCACTAATAACATAAGTTACATTAGTGTGACCCTAATCAAGCAAGTGAAAGACCTGTTTGAAAAAAAACTTCAAGTCTCTGAAAGAAGAAATAGAAGAAGATATCAGAAGATGGAAAGATCTACCATGCTCATGATCAATGGGATTAACATAGTGAAAATGGTCATCCTGCCGAAAGCAATCTACAGATTCAATGCAATTCCTATCAAAATACCAACACAATTCTTTACAGACCCTGAAAGAACAATTCTCAATTTCATATGGAAAAATAAAGAACCCAGAATTGTGAAAACAATTCTGTACAAAAACAGACCGTCTGGAGGTATCTCCATCCCTGATCTCAAGCTGCACTACAGAGAAATAGTAATAAAAACTGTATGGTACTGGCATAGGAACAGAACGATGAATCAATGGCATAGAATAGAAGACACAGAAATAAACCCACACACTGCAAAAAAAGACAATGGAAAAAAGACAGCATCTTCGACAAATGGTGCTATTCTAACTGGATATCTACATGTAAAAAATGCAAATAGATCCATATCTATCATCCTGCACAAAACTAAAGTCCAAGTGGATCAAAGACCTCAACATAAAATCAGACACACTAAATCTGTTAGAAGAAAAAGTGGGGAAGAATCTTGAATTCATTGGCACAAGAGACAACTTCCTGTGCAGAACACCAACTGCACAGGCTCTAAGATCAACAATCAATAAATGAGACCTCATGAAACTGAAAAGCTTCTATAAAGCAAAGGACACTATTATCAGAACAAAACAAGAGCCTACAGACTGCGAATAGATCTTCACCAACTCTATATCTGACAGAGGGCTAATATTCAGAATATATAAATAACTCAAGAAGTTAAACAGCAACAAATCAAGTAATCTAATTTAAAAGTGGGGTACAGAGCTAAACAGAGAATTCTCTATAGATGAATATCGAATGGCAGAGCATCCAGATCCTTAATCACATAGCGAGAGACGCAGTAGAACAGGGAGCCTGGTTTTACATCACAGTTAAGAAACGGCATTCAGAATCATCAAATGTTAGATTTTATGAAGAAAGCACCTGGAACGCTGAGCTTGGGAGTCTTTCTCAGACAGGAGTAAATTTGAAGTCTTAGCTCTGGTTTCCTTCCCTAGATCTAGTTAATGGATCTCATTTGAGATGATAGAAATGTTTTTCTGAAAGAACACAGAGTTTGGGAATTTGTCATAGTAGAAATGTGAACCAACGAGCCACTCAAAATCAACACAAAGTTTAGTAAACTACACACTCTGACATCCTTTGCTAGAATGCCTCCAGCTAAAAGGACCTCACTGCTTTCTGAGGTCCTTCTTTCCATTCTGCTATGGAAACTTGTAGGGTATTAATGAGGTTCTCCTCAAGATAAACAATATTCATGTGTAGTTCATAAACCAGTTAGTCACAATTCTATTTTGGTATACAAAATTGATCTAATCTAGTGATGTTCAAACAAAGAACAAAAGTATTTTGGCAGCCAGAAAGCATTTGACAAAGTCTGGACACACTTTATCTATAACTACCAAATCTGCAACTGAAATATGGAGCAGAGGAGCCAAGGATACTGTTAAACATTGCAAGATGCACAGAACAGCCTTCCATAACAGAGAACAAGCCTCCCATACTAGGACTTCTCAGACTGGGAATCTCTGATTCAAACTAAATCATGCACACACTTCAGCGCACCTATCACTCTTGGTAATTTCCTTAGGAACTTGGGGATCCCAGTTGCAATGATCACAGCCCATAATGTGCTTGGTTCAATGACAAGAATAAACTAGCACTAGATGCCTAAGGACTTTGATGTACTAGGTCAGAGTGTGACTTCATTTGGACAATGGGAGAAATGACACTACTAGCAAAAATCACCTGGTCTTCCTTGAGTTCTTTTGCATCATCTCATTTAATACCAGCTACAATTCATATTGTAGTCATCCTATCCCTTCTCAGAGGAAAAAACAAAAACAAAACAGTTGTTAGATACGGTGCAAAACTTGCCTAAAGCAGCTGGTTAGCAGATTGGTCAATACCCAAACCTGCCTAACCTCAAATTCATATTCTTCATTCCATCCTCCTATGTTCAGGGATAAAGACCATATTTTACAAAGTAAAAGGCAACGATGAGTTAGTGAATTCATTCACCTTAATATGCACACACATATGTTGGTAGGAAGCACCATTTCTTTGCAAGCTAGGACAAGAACCTTATTTTTTTTTCTCTTTTAAATGTAATTTATTTATTTTTATATCAATCACAGGTTAGGTACTTTACATCCCAGGCGTACCCCCTCCCTCATTCCCTCCCACCCTCCCCAACCCTCCATCATCTCCTCCCCACCCCCTCCATGTCCACCAACAGGGGAGGACCTCCTCCCCTTCCATCCTACCCCAGCTCATCCTGTCTCCTCAGGGCTGGCTGCAATGTCCTCCCCTGGGATCTAGCCAGTCTGTCACTCTCCGGCTTGTATGGGGGAGGGTCAAAGAGTCAGCCATCAAGTTCAAGACTGAAACAGTCCCTGTTTCCCTCACTAGGGTCTTTAGTCCTACACCGAGCTATCCTGGGTC
>CM053754.1:9965117-9993609 GCA_028658305.1 Pachyuromys duprasi
AAAAAAAAAAAAAGAACTGAGGTTCTGGGGTAGGTAGAGGTCCGGGACACTTGCTGGGGGGAAATGAGGGGCCTTCATGGGCCAATGAGTGCCAGGGTTCAGAAAGAAGCAATACAGAAAGGGAGGTCCGGAAAACCAGAGACACTCATCTCTTTACTGTTTTGTTGCGGAGCCAACTGTCTGTTACAAAGAGAACCGGTCAGGGTAACCGCATAATTCAAGGAGTTTGTTTTCCCTGTCTGAAAAGGGTGATCGTGAACTTTGGAGATCTGGCAAGGTTAGGTTAGGAAGCTGCCAGCGGTAGGAAAGATCTAGGACAACACTGCGTGAGCCATCACTTGCTCAGGCTTTGCAGCAACCTTACCTTGTATGGCTTTGGAGTCCTAGGGCTCCTTCTACCCTGTGCCTCCTCTCTAAATGTCTCTTCAGTGTAAGCCATGTACCCAGTTAAAGTGCCTGTCAGGAGCACTCCGAAAGGAGCCCAGGCTGCATGCAGAGTGGCAGCACTGCACAGACAACATGTGGCTCGCTCCTTCCCTGGAAGCACTTAGCTTTCTGCTGGCTGACAGCTCTAGGGGTCTTCTCTGCATGTCCCACACACTCCTCTCTGCTTCTTTTGGGGTGACCAGCGAGTTAGCAATGCAGCAAAATGGCCTCCTCCTTCATTAACAGCTCTAGGAACCCGAAATCTCCCAGCATACACTTGTAGTTAAAGCATTTCCGGAAGCTCTGGAGTGAGAGCCTCGTTTTTTGTTGTTTTCATTATTCATGAAATTGCTTGATCCAGGGACTGATGTTCAGAGGAGAATGCTCCTCTCCAACATGGCAGAGCACACGCTGTGCTGCGTGGAGGCTGAAGATGTCACCCACAATAAACAGGAACCACAGTGGCAATGGGAAGCAAAGGTGAAGAGCTGCCTTTGGAGCCAGGCGGGGTAGAGAGCAAGGGGGGAGATGTATTTGATTGTGTTTACACGATTCATTCACAGCACAGCAGGCAGCATTCACACCATAGTACTCACCTAACATAGATAATTTGATTTTCAACCTGGTTAGCATGAATTCAGACATAGCAGTACACGAAAATATATGCTTTAGCAGCGCATGTTAAACAAGTTTGCACACTTTAAGTCAGAATTTATTAGAGGTAAGTTTGGAAGTTGCTGATTGTGGAAGTCCTAAAAGTTTCTATTCAATACATGACATACGTGTTAAAATCACTTAAAAAAAACTTATATTAGCTCTCCTGCATGAGAGCAAAATACATTTTTAAACACATGCAGTATATTTTAAATATATTTGTTTATTTTTGAACTTTTTATGACTTAGAAGAGTTTTAAAACAAAGTGAGAACATAGCCCTATCCCACATGATAAAAATATTGCTACTACAGCGTAACAGGAGACTGTAAACTATGTAACCAGGTCCGCTGGTGTGGAAGTCAAGGAAACAGTCTGAAAGCCTCAAGGTGGCTTTCCCACTTGTGGGGACAGACTCAGCAGCCTTTTGCATGTGTTGTTTCTGCTTCTTCCCATTAGGACTAAATTAAATAAAATGTGGGCAACTGTCTACTTGTATCACATAGTTAAAAAGCAGAGCTTTCCCAGAACAGGTGGAGTATACTCATGCCCCCACTAAGGCCCAGCCCCTCCTGGCCTGCAGTCTTGTTAGCTAATATGTATGAAATGTTAACACACTGGGCCACTCGCCTCCCTATCGCCCTATTCTCCTTTCCTCTCTTGGGATTACCAATGCTCTTGTTGCATTTCTGTTTCTGTGACAAACATCCTAACAAAAGCAACTTTGGAGGAGAAAGTGTTTATTTGTCTCACAAATCCAGATCATGGTCCATCATCAGAAAAGTTGAAGTAGCAACTGAAGCAACTAGTCACCTAATAATCCAGAGCCTAGTAGATGGCTAAGTGGGGAGGAGCACTTGTTACCAGTCTTGACTATCCAAGCTCAGCTCTCAGAATCTACACGATGAAAGGCGAGATCCCAAGTCCCTGTTATCCTCTGACTTCCACAAGCATTCCATGGCATGCCAACACACACACACAAAATAAATAAATGAATTAAAAATAAGTAAATGTAAAAGAAATAGAAAACATGGCTCAGTGATTTATAGAGCTTGCTGCAAGGCAAAGGAGACTGTCAATAGAACAAAGCAGCAGCCTAAACAATGGGAAAAGATCTTCACCAACCCTACATCCAACAGACAGCTAATATCCAAAATATATAAAGAACTCAAGAAATTAAGCACCAACAAAACAAATAACCCAATTATAAAATGAAGTACAGAGCTAAACCAAGAATGTTTAACAGAGTAATGGCTGTTTAATGGCTGAGAAACACTTAAATGTTCAGTGTCCTTAGTCATCAGGGAAATCAAATCAAAAAAACTCTAAGATTCCATCTTAACACACATCAGAATGGCTAAGATCAAAAACCCAAATGACAGCACATGCTGGAGAGGATGTGGAGCAAGGGGAACCCTCCTCCATTGCTAGTGGGAGTACAAATTTGAATAACCACTTTGGAATTCAATCTGGTGCTTTCTCAGAGAACTGGGAATAGCCAAACCTCAAGACCCAGATGTGCCACTCCTGGGCAGACACCCAGAAGATGACCCACCATGTCACAATGCCACTTGTTCCACTATGTTCATAACAGCTTTATTCACAATAGCCAGAAACTGGAAACAACCCGGATGTTCCTCAACTGAAAAATGGATAGAGAAAATGTGGCTAGAGAAAATGTGTACATTTACAGAATCAAATACTACTCAGCCATTAAAAACAAGAAAATTTGCAGGCAAATGGATGGAACTTGAAAATATTATCCTGAGTGAGGTAACCCAAACCCAGAAAGATACACACAGCATGTCTTATAACTCACTTATAAGTGGCGATTAGCCATATAATATAGGACAACCAATCCACAATCCACAGACCCAAGGGAGGGCCCAAGGGAGGGGAAGATGTTTAAGTCCCACTCAGGAAGGGAAACTGAATAGACATGGGAAATAGACGAAGTGTAAGAACTGGATAAGAGAGGGCGGGGAGGGGGGGGGTTACAAGGGTAAGGATCAGATGTGGTGAGGGCTGAGAGAGAGAAGGAAAACTAAGAGGGGGCATCTCTTGGACAAGCTGGAGACCTGCAACTGGGTAGGCTCCTGGGAGGATATGGGGGTGACTCTAGCTGAGACTCCTAACAGCAGGGGGGTGATGGAAACTGAAGTGACCACCTCTTAGCCAGGCAGGACTTTGAGTGGAGGGAGAGGGCATTACCCACCCACAAAATCTTTGACTCAAAATTTGCCCTGCCTATTGGATGTTCAAGGATAAAGATAAACCAGAGAATGAGGGACTGGCCAACCAAAGACTGGTACCTGAGACCCACCTCATAGGAGAGAGTCAACCCCTGACACTATTAATGTTACTCTGCTATACTTATAGACAGGAGCCTAACATTACTGTTCTCCAAGAGGTTCCACCCAACAGCTGCTGGAAACAGACACTGATACCCAGAGCCAAACTTTAGGCAGAGTTCGGGGAGTCTTGTGGAAGAGCTCAGAAAAGGATAGAAGGACCTGAAGGGGACAAGAACTCCACAAGACCAACAGAGTCAAATAACCGAGGCCAATGGGGGCTCACAGAAACCAACCAAAGGGCATTCATGGACTATACCTTGACCCCAACACATATCTAACTGGTGGGAAGCTTGATCTTCATTTAGATGCCCTAGCAAGTGAAGTGGGGGCTGTCTCTGACATGGACTCTGTTGCCTGCTTTAAGATCACTTGCCTCTAGCTGGGCTGCCTTGTTGGGCCTCACTGGAAGAGGCTATGCTGAGTCCTGATGCCACTGGATGTTCCAGGGTGGGAAGGTACAAGGGGGCAGGTCCTGTTTTCTGAGGAGAAGGGGAAGAGGGACGGGGAGGAGAGGAGGGAGCTGCTTCGGGATATTAAGTAAATCAATCAATAAATTTAATTAATTAAAGAAAAGAGTACTTGTTGCTCTTCTGAAGACTTGAGTTTGGTTCCCAGCACCCATATCAGGAAAGTAACAAGTCCAGACCCAGGGAATATTGCATCTTCTTCTGGTCCATCAGCACACACACACAGACACTCACAGGAAAAAAATAGTAAAATTAAAATCTGAAAAATACAACAACAGAACAACAGGGCAGTTGTCCACAACCACGCTCACCAACTTGGTCTGGATAATTCCTCATTAGGACTCTTTCCTGGTTATTCTAGGTTGTGCCATGTTGACAATTAAAACTAAACTGCACACTCAATATGGAAGATTCTTTGGCTATGGGGAAGAGGTAATGCAAAGCATTGATGTTAGAGGGTCCTGGCCGTGAAGGCTTCCCAGGGAATTACAAAGTTCAGAGTTGATAGGCTCACTTGTCTTTTCATTGGCAATAGATGACTTCCTTTTGATTTGAGTCTTAAGTCAGCCATACTCTACACTCTAGGGACAATTTCTTGATTGGTTCAGACACATCAAAAGAGCAGGGACTTCACAAGGAGATGGGAGGAGAGACTGGGGAGGAGCAGCTCACCTGTTCCCTAGTCTTCACATACTGCACTGTGTCCGCATTTCCTTCATATCAACAAAGCACCAAAGGATTCCCACCACAGAGGTCTGAGAAGTTAGAAGTAACAGGCCAGAAGGTTTCTCAAGGAACCATGATCATCATCAAGTCTGACGAGAACTCAGCTCTGGCCCCAAACCGCTCATCTCTATGAAGCCCATATAAAACATATGGGAGAAAACATTTCGATCACTTGACAAGAGCTGTCTGAAACAGTAGTTTCTAAAAGAATTCTGAAATGCATACTGTAGAAACACAATGCCACGCAATGTTTAAAAATGAATTAGCTCCTAGAAAGTCCACATGAACATCATCATGCTCCCGTGACTGGAGCCCTCGAACAGAGTGATCTGCAGGCTCTCAGGTTTATTCCTGCCCCAGCCCTCACTTGCAATGTGGACTTGGTGACGGGGGTGGGGAGGGTGGGGGTGGAGCTTAACACTCCTTCATATCACATTCTTCAGCTGGGAGCAAAATATGCTTCTTTTATTGTTAAAGTTGGGAATAATAAATCGTTGGGACACAGTGCACACACTGAACACCGAGTAAAGTTTTCAGTTCAGTGTATCATTCTGCATTGATGCAAACCCCAGGGCAGAAACCAAAGATGACAGTGATTTCCTCTTTATAGCTTTATTAGCTATAAACAAGTGTAAGAGCCAGGCTCTAGAATTTCTTGTAGCATCTTTCTGTAAAGCTTCCTGAGGCTTTCTAGGAGTATGCTCTGCCTCAGTGAGGCAAGGCCTGTGTATTGGGGTGGAGCATGCAGCGTGCCTTACAGCGCACTGTTACTTGTGTTTAATGACTGTTTTCATTAGGCTGACATTGGCGACAATTAAAGAATTAAAGGAGCAAAGACCTAACACCTCCTAGCCCAAAGGGCAACACAAATGTTGTACACAAATATACACAAAGAGGCACAAACCTTACCCTGTTCTTTTCTCCCAGGCTTTCTCTATAAGCTGAGCTGTCCCCAGACAAAGAGTGAAGTGCTCCGTATAAAAATGATGGTCTCCATGGTGCTTCCGATAGAATGCATTCATTCTCCTAGAATGGAGTGCCAACGAGGCCCAGCCACCTTCTGCTCCTAGAGAATGATTGCCTCGGCCCAGTGCTCTGGAGACCAGCAATGTGTCTATGTTCACTGGGGCCTGGGCTGAAGCCTTTGCCCAGCCCTGGCAACCTTGGCAGACCCCAGTTCTGAGCCTGCACTTTACAACTGATGTGGAAACTGTCAGATGTTATAGTGCTTTAAGTGTGTTGTTGAAGCTTTCATCAAACTACCGCTCCCCCACCTCATGCTAAGTAAAGCAGCTGGTGAATGCTATGCTGTGGCTGCAGATGGATTGGCAGTGGCTGCCCAGAGCTCACCACCTCTACTTAAACAGGTGTTTGACTCTGTGTTTTCCAGGTGGCCAGAAGGAGCCTGATTATTCTGTGAGAGTAGAAGCCATGCAGGATGGGGATAGCTCCCCAGCATTGGCAAGAAGGAGCAGCCAGCCACTTGGCTTTGATCCATCTGCTCACAAGACACGGTCTTAAAGCCAGAACTCTTCCGTTGGAGGCTTCTTACTTGCTTTGAATTTTAATGGTCAGGTCAGTGAGGGGGTTGTAGCATCAACTGCAATGTTTTGTCAAGAGCTGTCTTGTTGCAGGGGTGGGGTGGCGGTGGGTGGCAAAGTCACCAGAGTCAGAGGCCATTGTAGTTTGCAGCCAGGGCACTGCTGCTTCATCAGCCCAGCTGCCAGGTGGAGCATGAGAAGCTAACGTTATACCACGCCATGTTATAATTATTATAGCTCCACAGCCATGGGCCTACCTTCAAGAACGAGATCGCTATAGTCACAGGGAAGTGACAGGCACAAACAACAGCTAGCCAGGAAATCACAATGCTGAAACAAACAGCTGTTCCTAAAAGCATGCAAGCATCTTTTGAGCAGTAAGATGATTCACAAGTGAGATTTCAGTGCAATCAGGTTTGGAGACTGGAACCACCTGTCTATTTGAGGGTTGTCTGGAGATGAGCATAAACCAACATGAGGAACTCAAAGCCTATTAACTGGAAAACTTTAAGGGAAAATGGCCCACTGGCAAGGGGAAACATCTTTAGGTGTAGAAATAAACTAAAGTCGGAAAAGTCCCCAGCAAGGATTCCTCAAGCAGGAAGCTTGAGAAAGCCAGTTTGTTTTCTTCACAGCCCAGAGCTTACAAACCTCAGGGGAACCCCTGAGCATATATGAAGTTGGGGCCTCCGCACTCATATTCACGAGGGGTGGGTGGGCAGGAAATGTACTGCTCTCAAGCCCTTTCCAAAGGCTTGGAATAAGTTGAGTAAATCTGTCATGACTTACAAATGGGAGAGAGGAGTGGGAACAGGCCTTCTCATGGGGCCACCTGCCCAGAACTGGTGCTGTGGGTGCCCTGCCTCTCCCTGCCTCCTGTGACAGCAGACTAGCCGGGACAGGAAGACAGCTGTCAGATTTCACATGGCACTCACTCTTGGCAGAGAGACAAGTCTAACAGCAGCCAAACCCTTGTCATGATCCAATCAGTCCCACAATGCCGAGGCCTCTGCTGGCTAGTGGCAGGTCACAGGAGTGTGGGAGCTCATCTGACCTCCATGTCTGAACCCCTAAACTATACTGCTTTCCCTCCAGAAAGACTGTGTGAGGAATTCCTTGTACACAGTGTGTTTATACAATGAAAAAAATGTTGCTGTGACCGTAGATAGGTGTCTTCCTACTATTAGTTATTTATAATACATAGGCTAAATTGCTTAGAAATGGATTAAAGAATATAAAGCCCATACATATTCATATAAACAGGTGGGTCTTGTTTCTACATTGCACTCTTGAAATTTGGGGTTAGAAAGCTCTCACTTTGGGACACTATCATATGCTAGGTAGCGTGTTTAACACTACCCCTCCAGCTTCTACTCACTGGATGAACAGAGCAAACCTACCCTCAGTGTAGCCAAGAGAATGACCCCAGCCAATGCCAAATGTTCCCAGAGAGGAGAGATGTCCAAACAGTCTCTGGTTGAAAATCACCAAATAAAAGTAATGCCATACAATACAGAATTAGGCATGCATGTATCCAAAACTATAGAAAGAAATCGCAGATCTAGTTGAGCTTAGTTTGAGCAAGTTCCAAATGCCAGAACCCAGTGTGGGCACTCTTAGTCCTGGAATTGTCAGAATTTCTTGAGCACTTTCTGGAAGCTCAGCTATATGCCCTAGTTCAGACCAGATTTCACCAAGAATAATTTTAAAGGAGGACAGTCAATATGCTGGGTACCAGGAAGAAGATACCCCTAGTCGGAGCATCACTATTATTATCTTCTATCAAAGGAAACAGTAAGTGCAAAAAAGATCAGAGAAATGATTCTGGAAAGTAACACATTTGCAAAACTGGTAAAAGGCCAGAGGACTGCAAAAATAGTTACAAAGTATCAGTACCTAAGTTTACCCACCAAAGGAAAGCAAAATAGTTACAAACTATTAATACTTTTTAAAAGGGACTTCCTGGTCCTGGTCCTGTTCAGCAGCACCCAGTGCTCTTCACATGAAGTCATGTCATGTCCATTTAACCCCAAACTCAGCCTGCAGAAGGCTGTTGCTTGTCAGTGTATACAGGTCATGTCTCTGACATCATTCCATTGGCCCTACCTGCCACGCATCCATCATCCACAGCAGGTCAGTGGGTCCAAGCAAAGGCTGACTTCCAGAAACCTTGAGCCATCTAGTTCTTTCTATATGCTAGCATTCTCTGAGAATGCCATTTGGATGTTTTTTCTAACTGTATACAGACTTTTCATAGGGGATTGATCTTCAAGGTGGGCTTGGTATTAGTGCCTATTAGAAAGCTGATCGGGGCAGGCATGCAAGAAAGTCCTAAACCCCTAGAAGTAACAAGTGTCTGTGGGTTTGAAACAGAGCCCATCATACATATGAAGACATCTGTTGATGCTCCCATCTGACCCCTACACCGTTGAGCTCCTCTCTCTTCACCTTTGCACCCCTGATGGTGGCAGGGAGCAGACCCATAGTGCACAGGAAAGCCACTTCTCTGAGCTGCTACCAGAGCTGGGGAAGAACTCTGATCATCATGCTGTTTAAGATTATGGGATCTGGGGCAAAGCCTGGCGATTTGTTTCAAGTTGCCAAATCCCCAGAAAAGGAAGGCTGCAGAATAGATGTGGAAGAGCACATCCAGGAGGAGAAGGCAGTGGGCTCCAGGGCTTGTTTCAGGGATGAGTTTTATCCCTGTTCAGAACTGTGCCTCATGGTGAAGAACAAAAGCAGGAGACAGCCTAGAGATTGGAGCATTGGCAGGTCACCTCCAAGTCAATCACTCAGTACAGTGAGATGAATGAAGGTATCCTCTGAGTCATTCTACTTTGCAACTTTTATGTGAAGGTTTGACAAAAGATGTCGTAAATGGTACCAAAAAAAGCGATTAAAACAAACAAACAAAAATAAGCAATTAAAACCATCCCTTGCAAAAGTAGGGTAACTCTTCTGGGTTTGAGTCTCCTCCGTTTCTCTAATTCTATTATGAACTGCAAACCACACTACTGCCTTGAGTTTTCCAGGCACGTGGCACTTTTTAAATTTTCGTATATAGACATTATTCGCTGGCTTGTCTCCTGCCATCCTTTCCTGATACACGAGTTTGCTTGCTGAGACTGGTTTTAAACAATAGGTTTGTATCAAGGAGCTGGTGATGAAAGTACTTGTTCAATGTGCTAAAATACTCTTCCACTTGAGACAGTGGTGGCATTTTCCAGGATGGATTACGGGACAACAACTTATCTTAAGACTCTCACAAGGAACCTTTGCTGTTGGTGAAATCACCTGGAGAGTCTTGTTAAAAAACAGATTTTTGTTAAAAAAAAAAAAACACCCAAAAAACAGATCATCTATTTTCTGATTCTGTTGCTCCCTTTGTGGAGCTCCTATTCCCTCCAGGTCTTTCTATCTCTCCCTTCTTTCATAAGATTCCCTGCACTTTGCCCAAAGTTCCTATGCTTGTTAGCATATGTTTTGATACCCTGCTGGGTTGAGTCTTTCAGAGGCCCTCTGTGGTAGGCTCCTGTCCTATTCCCTGTTTTTTCCCTCTTCTGATGTTTCCTTTGCCTTTCTAAATGAAGATTGAGCATCTTACCCAGGGTCCTCCTTCTTGCTTAGTTTCCCTAGGTGCAGCTCAGTATCCAAGAGGGTTCCTCAATAATAGGACCAGGGACCATCTCTGCCATGAACTCATGGTCTGGCTCTTGGCTCACCTCCACCTGAGGAGAGAACAGCATTACCAGTCTGCAGAAGAAGACAAAGAAGCCAGTCCTGATGACACCTGATAGACTATGGTGTGATGGAAGAGGAGGAAGACCTCCCCTATCATTGGACTGGGGAAGGGAAGAAGGAGGGAGGGTGGGATTGAGAGGGGATGGAGAAGGAGGCTATAGCTGGGATACACATTGAATAAATTGTAGTTAATAAAATATATTTTAAAAAACAGCTTATCTGTTCTTAAAGGAGATAGACAGGCTGAAAAATCCCCTGAGAAATGTCAGCCTGCTCTAAAGGGACGATGTCGGTGTCTCTGATAGGCCTAGGAAACTGCAGGGTTTCTTCATGCTGTGCCATCCGGCTTCTGCTGCTGCTGCACAGGCAGAGCTAGAGGGCCATGCAGCTCCACTGATCTCTGACTGCAAACCCTTGGTTTGGCTGTCTGTGTCATCAAACTACAGTGGAGGTGGTTACCTATAAAAAAAGAACCGGCCCCATCAATCGCAAAACACAGTGCTCAAGAAATTCCCCCACACTCACTGCTCATGCTAGCCTGGCCAAATCGGAGCAACTGCAGTCACATGTGGCTCTGTCCCCAAAGAGGCCTCAGACGAAGTGAGGACTATCAGAAGGCATTGAGAATGGCAAGGAAATGAATGATGCTCAGAAATAGCAATTCTCGACTTAGTCTCAATCTCACCTGCATTACTCAGAGCTATTGGGAAATGTCACTCTGCCCACTGGTAAAGATGAGTCTCTGCTTCCCTCCACCACACTGAGTGGCAGGAAATAACTCACCAAAGCACCAATGAGCTTCAGGGGAGAAGAAAGGATGTGGTTGCTTATGGTGTGAAAGCAGCTTACAAAAATGCAGTTAGAAATCCAGGTCTAAAATAACAAATGATTTGATTTCATGTAAATGTGTGACTTTTCAGAAATTAATTCTCTCCTCTCTTTTACCCCAGGAAAATAAAATATGAATTATTGTTAACAAACCTTTTTGTTTGTTTGTTTTTGTCTGATCAGTTGGTCTTTGAAGGCCATCACTGACAAGCACCATCAGGATTGTTTCTTGACAGAAGCCTGGGGAGTGATTCTAGCCTATGCCACAGCTAGGGCTAGCATAGTTTGTTAATACCAGCCAAGAAATATGTTTTCTAAAGTGGCTCCTATATGCTCTTTCTTCCCCATCTACAACCGCTTCTAAACATGAGCTGTTTTAAATTAACATTGTTATTATTGGTGGCATCATTATGTCCTGATGCATGTTTAACAAACCTATGGACAGAGAATGGGGAGACAAGTAGATTCTCTTTCAAGGTGGCTGGTGGGAAATGTTTAGCCTATTAAGGCATTATTAAGACTAAGGAGCTATGAGTCTCTCCTGCCATGCAGGATGGATGCTGTCCATAGTGCTGTGTGGAATGTCATGGAGAGCAATAGACAGGTAGTAAGCTGAGCTTCACTTGTTTACGGTGACAGCTGTCATTAATACAGAGATCTGTTGAATTCTCAGGAGACACAGGAAATACTGGGTGTTAGAGAGCAGATGACCTGGAGAACTGAACAATAGAAATATGGGGAGCTTGAGCCTACACTTCACAAAAAGGACAGCACAGCATGCATCAGAATGAGGCTCACAAAAGAAAACTCAAAGAAATCCTCAGGATGGACACTCTGAAAATACAAGAATGAGCTTGGAGTTACTGTCTAGTCTCTGACCTTTTTCTTTTCCTTTTCATTTTTTTAAACTGTCCTTCAAGGGGGCTAAAAAGCAATTTTCATGCTATGGCTCTAAATATCAGTTTATCCCTCTGACAGGGTTCTGGGCATGCCCAGTAGGGATGATTTAACACTGCACTGATGGCTTGCAACAGAAGAACGTCATGAGAAAAGGTAGTGTGCCACAGCTAATGGGCTCTTGTTTCAAAGGGATGCTGTGTGTACATTACCAGTGTGTGGAGAAGGTGTGGAAAGGCCCAGGCAGCCATTAGGAATGGAACGTTGCTGATGATGAAAAGGCACTTTGCTGGTGAGGGAATGGTGGGAGAGAGAAGGCTTATCTGTCTTTTTGATTAGAAATGCATGCTTCCTTTCATCATCTGAGCTGAAAAATTGGCTTCTGCTCTTGGTTTATGAAACCATTTTTCTTTTTCCTTTCTTCCCAGGTTTGCAAACTGCTTAATAAATTAGTTACTGTGAGGTGTATGGGTGCCACAATAACCTTAGAGGCTTTTCCCAAATGCATTCTTAATATTTTATAAGTATTTAAATAGATTTATTCAATTTGAAGTGGCTGATTTATTAATGTTGACATTCTGGCACTAACTGGGGGTTCTATGCAGATTTAATTGATCAAAAGAAACATTGAAGAGGTGTTTTTGATGCACTGAAAGGTTTTAGGAAATCAGAGAAAAATGTTTAGTGTAACTAATTGAACAGAGTGAAGAAACATCTAAAGCACAGGTGTTTGGAATGGGTGTATCGGGTCCAGGTTTGCTCAAGTGTTCTGATGGCTCATCCATGTACTACTGCATTTACTCTTTCTTGCATCTAAAGAGCATTGCAGAGAGTATTGTTTACTGGTATCACTTTATCATTCTCTAAAGTCCAGTCTAAAAAAAAATGAACAAACCTACATGTCTATTTAGCTTCAAAAACAAGATGCATATATGTTATCATTTTGAACTGCACATAAAGAGGTCACCTGCCAATCCTCTTCAGAGTCTGCTAAAATGCTCAAGATTTGGGGGTCCATTGCATTGTTCTTCTCTCCAGCAGAAGCAATGAGTCCACAAGGCCTTCCTGAGCAGCGACTCTGCATCAGAGGTCTGAGCAGGCCGGCACGGCAGAAAGATCATACCAGGGGTGTCCATTAGACTGTCTACTGAGGCCACCATGATTTAAAGGCCACACTGAGCCACATGTCACTCATCTAAGTTTGGAAAATCAGATACCTGACTCCAGTGGCATCAGGCACTCAGACAGAATTCTTTGCTATGTATCCAGGCAATTTTCAGAAAGCTAAATTCTGTTTGATTAGACAAAAGCCAACTTGAGAATTTAGATCAAATCCTCACACTTCAAAGAAAGTCCTCAGAATTAAGAACATAAATCATCGTTTTAAAGCGTGTTTCTTTTTTTTTTTTTTTTTTTACTGGTTTCTATGTGCATAATGCTAGCTGAGCATTAAATCTAAATAGTCAGGTAGACAGTCCTAAAGAGGATGGAATGTGCTGGAACATTCACAGTGATCAGTGTCTTGCAGTTTAATAGATAATGCCCCTGTGATACCTGGGAGAGTATGTTAACAATTATGGTAATTATCCGTTCTGAAACTATTTTACAGAAATAGGCTACAAAAGAAAATAAATTACATTGGGTCTAAATGATCAGATGCAGCAGCTCATGTGCTGCCTCTGTAAGGCCTTTTCTTTTCTTTCCTAGTGTCTCTTTGACTAAGAGAGTTGAAAATTATACCATTTGTGTTAGAATCAAATGCAAATGGAATAATTGTCCCTTCTCTAATCAAAACACATTTGTGGATTGAAATACCACATGGGGCAATTTTCAGTTAATCATGGATGTTAATAAATATGACTCTAAGCTCATAAACAAACATTACTTTGGATAATATAATATAGAAAATTATTGTTAAGCCTGATCAGACATGTAACAAAAACTGAACTTTGCAGAAAGTCAGTAAATTAACTCTGAGAACAGAGATGAGCATCAACAGTAATGAAAGATTAGACTCGGCTGCAGCGTTCCAGCTCATCCCACATTTGCATTAAGAAATGTTCAAGCTGGCTTTCCTGGAAATGGAAATATTAATATTATGTGGCTATTAGCTTCTTCAAGGAGCAAATGCTAGAAGCTTTGCAATTGGTGAGGGAAAAGACTAGAAAATCAGGTTTACCAGAGCACCCAGAGCCCAAGCTGTATCAAAGCCTCCAAAAAACTACAGTGTTCACACATGATGGAGGAATGTTTGCATCCATTCTCTTTCTTCCCTGGGCTTGCAGTCCGGAAGGTGAATGGTTCATCACTCATTTCTCTAATGTTTCCTGACATAATGTCTGTGTTTACATTGGTGACAAACTGTGTCACTGGGGGCCAGAGTACCCCCAGTGAAAACAGGGGTAGAAAGACCCCAGAGCTGCTGAGCACACCCACAAAAAAGCTTTTGGTGCCTCCTTCACTTCCTGCCACACATTTAAAGTAGAAGCATCAGGGGTGGAGAGATGGCTCACTGGCAGCCTTTACAGTAGACCTGTGTTCGGTTCCCAGCAGCCTTAATTCTAGTTCCAGGAGTTCTGACTCCCTCCCCTGTTCTCCAAGGGCCCCAGGCACACACATAGTACACATACAAATACACAGGTGAACACTTGCATTATAAATACATCTTAATAATAATCTAAATGAACAGACCAACATTAAACTACAAAACCAAAGCATAGGCTAACCTAAAAATATTTTTCTTAATTTATGCTTTTTTTGAAATTGTAATGTGTTCCTCAGAAAAACAAGCTTTGCTCCCCACTCCTGAGAACAGGTAGAATACTTCCTTGTGCACTCAGAGCTACCTAAGCCAGGCCTACTGTGGAGTCTTCAGCACTTAAAAAAAAAAGCCTTGGCTTGAAAGCAATAGTGGAGTGTACACCTAGACTTTAGGAAGTGCAAAGCGTCATCAGTTGCTAGGTTTTATCTCTAGGTCAGTGTGCAGATCAGTCCACACACCAGTGCAGCCAACTCTAGATCAGTGTGTAGAGCAATTCGCATATGTGATTGATTATTAACTGTATTAACTGCAGTCTCTAGCCTAAATGCAAACTTTCACCTGTTGGATTCTAGCAACAAAGGCAAATCCAAGCACTTCTCATGGCTGTTCAGGTAACTGCATCTCTTTTTGAGATCTGAAGTCCCAAGCCCAGAAAAGGACAAGAAACTTACATACCCAGTCAGTGACTCAGGAAAGGGAGTGGAGGATGCTTTTTTCATGGAAACTATGAGTCACCTTGTATTTTATCAAAGCTTCACTCAGTAAATATGGCCATAAGATAAGAACATGATGTACAGACCAGATACTGTATTTTCGTTTCTTTAACTTGTTAAATTTCTACATGCAGCTTTACATTAAGTGCTATATTTACCACTTCTTTTGAAATGGGGAAAGCAAAGCTTGTAGAGGGTAGAAGGCATGTGCTAACTAAGACTGTGGCTGTATTTGATTATAGGAGAACTTCAGAGTTGTTGGCGAGGGCTGGCAAAAGTACAGCTTCAGAGTAGACTAATTCATTGTTATGATCTCTTCCTTTAAAGTATCCCGTGGGAATCAAGATGTCAAAATGTCCCTCTCCATAGTGTGTGTCAGAAGATAATCACTCCTCTTAAATAGAAATTCTCTTTCAGCTTCAGGTTCCTAGCATATTGCTTTACTGCCTCCAAAATCAAGAGAAAGAAGAAGACAAGAGGAAGAAGGAGGAGGAGAAATTTAAGTGGGCATTATGCAGGCCCTTTTCTAAACATAATTGCCCTTCTTTCTTATTAAACAAGCACAAGCATTTATGAATGCTCATATTTTAAATTCTTAACAATAACGAATAAATTGTACATGGTGTGCTCCAATCTAATCCCACCTAAACTATTACCAGACTAATACGTTAGTGGTTAGCTGTCATGCCTGCCAGAGCCCATCCCTGTTTTGTTGTTGTTGTTTTATATAATCAGAGTCCATCTAAAGCATCAGCTGCTCTTAATATGGCTGTTGGAAGTCCATGAAGAAGGCAATGAACTTTCAGGGCACAGAGACTTAAAGGAAACTATAAATGAAATAGGTCAAAGATGAGGCACGTAAGTGGCTGGGAAAAAAATTTCCTATTTAGTTTATGCAAGTTTGCTTGCCTGTCTGCAAGCAGTCCATATAAGGAATAGTAACTTTTCAAGCCAGCAGCCTGGACATATTTCTTGGTCTTATAATTCTCACAGTTACAGACATTCCAAGGTAGAGGGTCATTCAAACAGAACTGTAACTTCTTGTGTATGTTTATTTCTGAAGTATCTTATGCATAGTTTCCCAATGAACTCATAGGTGGAGGGGAATGCTCACTGGGTAGCTTTTCAAATATGCCTAGGAGCAAAGCTCAAAAAGAATTGCTCTGTGCTTATCAAGCCCAACTGTCAGAATCTAGCTGGAGCTTTCACTATGAGGTTTATCTTGGAAATTATATTAGTGAAGGGAGAAGGGAAAGCATTGAATGACAGTGAAAGAATCACCTTCTCTGTAGTTACAAGGAGAATAGCATACATAACAAACAGCCAGGGCAATGGGGCAGTATGACAGACCAACAGGAATTTTCCAGGTAGTCAACCATCCACTTCAGATGTCTCCTCCAAACAACACCCACCAGCCAGCAGCATAGCCACAAACTTATGGACATCATTGTCCGTTAAATAAGGTAGACAGACCAAGGTAACAACACATCTTCTAAGGGGCTGACAGCTCAAAGTCAAAATTTCAACATTTGTTTCACTGTACTTGCCATGAAACCACGTGGTGTGTTGAGATGAGCATTTGAAAGACAGACATAAGAAAATGAAGACAGCCTAAAAGAAAAAATAATCATGGCTGATTGTTGCTAACTCCAAGATAATGTGAAGAGTGTCACTTGAATTATTTCCTTATAAAGGCTAAATTAATCACAGAAGAAGGCAAGTATGAAAAAAAAATCTAAGAAGTGGTTTTTGTTGTTGTCATTTTTTTTTCTACTGCTCCCAGCCTTCATGAAACAGACATTGGAGTTTATATTATCAAGAGAAAAGTTCATAATTAAAAAATAAAGGAAAAAAGAAAATCTCCTCTATGTCAGGAGCCATTACATGCTAAAGCAAAGAGGAATGAAGGTATGGGTCCATGGGGCAGGACTGTGGGAGTGCAGGCTGGGGTAAGGTTTTCCTACTATAAAACATGTAAGAGCAGAGTCTGTTTAGAAGGTGGGTGTCTGACCTATGCCACTATCTAGCAAAGTGAATTCTGACAATCAGGAATAAGACATGAATACAAAAAGCATGACTCTGCTAGAGATGCTTAAGAAGCCACTGGAAGAATCCATCTGGAGTAGAGCATAGGGCTATTTCTGAATTCAGAGACTATACTAAAACTCATGAGGACTCCCTTAAACAATTAAAATAGGTCTATATGTATAACCTCTTAATATACTCAATGTTACCAAACAAAAGGCAAAAGAATGAAAAAGTACTTCTGTGTTTAAATGAACCCACTTATTAACCCTAAATCCTGTCTCACGCAACCACAGAATTAAAGTCTAGCATTGATGAAGAGCCTATTTGAATGAAAGGCTGGGGAGATGGCTCAGTCCCTGGGTAAACCTCTTGCCACACAAACTTACAGTTGGATCTCCAGAATTCAGGTACAACTGGACATTTTGTAGAAGGCATATACAGACCATTTCACTCGTACAATACGGTGGAAGCTCAAAGCAGGAGATTATAACAGACTTGTTCATGTGGTTGTGAACAGGAGATCCTATACCAAACAAAGTGCAAGGCAAGGACGGACGCTCAAGTACACTAGGCAATGAAATGTTCCAGGGGAAAAGAGCACAAGTCACAGCTCATTGCTCAGACTCTGCAGAATATCTTCTATGTCTCAAGGTTTGGGATGGGATTAAAGAGCACAATGGGGCACACCAAAGGATAAAGGAATACACGTTGTGGACACTTGGTGCAAACTGCTGGTCTCTTACCGGAAACAATGACAGAGGAACTTTGAACTCTATTGAGATGAAGCCAAGGAAAGTAACTCAGTTTGCCAGTGGAGAAGGTAATCACTGCCCATGCACAGTAAGGATAACAGGATTCAAAGAGACATTTACAAAGAAATCAAAAATGGCTTTGAAGAATTTTGAAACTTCATGTCCTACAATGTAAAGTCGGTCAAAGTGCAGGATTTAGGGGAGAATTCTCCACAAGAAATTTTAGTGACCTTCTAAATGTACAGATGCTCTATAACATTCACTGAATCTACATATAATAAACTATAACAAAGCAGACAATGACTACAAGACACCTATGCTCTTAAATTACGGGTTTCTTAATCTTAAATGCTTTAACCAGAGATAGCTGAGTTATAACCTGTGGAAGAAGATGGGCTTTGGGGACTTTGTTTGACATCGATCAACTCATTCCACCTCCTGAGGATTCAACACCCTAGCACACCACTGGCACCCATTGCACCTTGATTGCCTCATGCCAGGAATGTCCTGTGATTACTTCTCAGGAAACCTGAAATAAGGATTGGGAACATGGTGTTTATGACTTGTAAAATGGCCTGAAAAAGTCACTAGACAACTAGTTATTAAGACTCCTCCATGAGATATTTTGACTCTTTTCCTCAACTCTCCTTCATCTACTCCCTCTGAGCCTCCCTCCTACATCTGCTCACAAATTGCCAACTGTATCTGCTTCAGGTACTCCAAAGAGCTGAGGCATTAAGCAGATGGAGGTCACATACGTGTTCTAACCCAAACAGATGTGGATGCATTTGTGAGTACCCATAAATGTAATGTAAAGCTACTGTTACCATCTATGAGTCAGTTCAAGACACAGCGTGGATGGTGATAAAGAGAGATGCTACACTAGGTGCCCTGCCACCCCATAACTGGGCCTGTGGACAGAGACCTAGTCTTGAAAGCCAGAGTCAGGTGCCATATTGTTGCTTCAGTCATAATCCGACCAGTTTTGGCATTAGCCAGACTTCAGTACCTTACTCTGCAACCTCATAACCTCACCAGATCCAAGATAAGAATTCTTGAACAGACCTATGAAGGAGATGCTTTAGATGACAGCAAGGATCCCAGGGAGCCTGGAGGCAGCATAGCTACAAGATTCAATTAGCTGGGAGTTCATTTAGCAAACACAATTCCCTTTATTTGATGTACTCTTGGTGTTGCTTATGAGCTGTATTCTACTTAGGAGTATGAACGCACCAATTATTTACCTTGCATTATGAATCATTTATCTCGTCAATCTAATATTCTTCCCTTATGCATCTTAATACCTCAATTAACTATTATGAGTCACTTGTTATTTGAATACCAGAAAACTGTCTTCCAAGTTATTACTTATTGGTCATAATCAATTAGGGAAAATTTTAGACTATGGCTGTCTTGTATAAATACACTGGTAAAGTTCAACTCCTACAATTTTTGAAAATTAAGTTGTTTCGTCACTTGGGGACTCTCATTAATCTCAACTTGTCAACCTTGTTTATGCAGGTTCTAATGGGCTACGTGTAAGTGAAATGAGACGCTGGAAGCCTTTTTCCTTTTAACTCTTTGGTGAAAGTGAGATTGAAATTCTTTATTAAGGTGGTGACTATGATTTGTTAGAATCTTAAGAAGCTGCACTATGAACAGTTGCCTGTTTGTTCCACTTCAACCCGCCAGAATCCCAGTGGAGATTTTAATTCAAAAGCCAGGAAAATGCAGATTGGGTTTTGAACATTTTCGGTATGTGTTCGGAGAAAGACAACTCAAAGAAGAAAATCAGCTTGTGTTGTCCACCATCTTTACCAACAGCTTTAAACTCCCTGGATGTATCTACCTTGTGAGTGAGAGAAGAGTAATATCATAGTGGTCAGAAAGGGACTGAGCAAACATTTAGATGTGAAGTGCTACCAATGAGGATTAAGCAGGGGCAGTTGCTTAAAAGCAAGAAGTTCTTACATAGGGCTACGTGATTGGGATCAAGACTTCATTTTTCAAGCATCATTATCTATAAGAAATGTACAGTGTATAATTATTAATTTCAGGTGTCCCTACCTTTAGCAAGACCTCTGACAAAAATTAAATCATAAAAGAGACCCAATTCAACAGATTAGAAATCTGCACAGAAAAATCTAGGGGATTTAATAAGGTCACAAATTACTACAAAGGAAAAGATAAGAATTATTACAGTGCTGCAAATAAGTCTGGAAAGAATGGGCAGCACAGAGCCAGTCGAAGAGCAAATCTTAAGGAGAGCTTAGATGCCTAAAGGAGCTTACTAATCAGAAACCGACCTGAGAAATAACTGTGGGGTAGAAATGTCAAAGTTTTCTCTTAAAAGAGAGAGAGAAGAGAGCAGACACACTGCTTTTGAATGTTTAAGGAAATCCAGGTAGCCTCATAGGCCCTGAGCATTTCCACATAGCAAGGTGCCCAGAGTTGAGGGCTAGAAGAGGACAAGGTCATTGTTGAATAACATATTTATTAGCTTTGAGTCTTCTGAGTGGTAGAGTGTATTTGTGTAGTACAGAACAGATAGGGCTGCTCCCAGAAGGCAAAGAAACCGCTGTCATGTAAGACATTTTCTCCAAGGAGTGCAGCCTCTGAATAGTACCAGATACCCTTTCCCATAAATCTGATGCCACCATTGCTTCTTCCTAAATAAAGACAACGAGCCCCGACTGCTTGCTACACTTTAAACACTATACCACGGTTCCATTTACGTGTACAGTACCACCAGAAAGTAGAGATTAGTATCCTCCACTGTAAGTCCATAAGCATTAAGGTTCAGCCATCATTCTGCCTCTCTTTTCTAACATTTTCTCTGTCTGTTCTGTGAGAGATTGAAGAGAAAACAAGATGCTATGTGTTATGGGAATTTAAGACAAAGATATGTGCTCAGTCTTCATACCTAGACACCTGCTTGAATCTCCATTAGTTCCCCATCATCTTTGAGGCTAAAAAAAAAAAAAAATCCCGGATCCTAATGCCAGACCAATTCATCCTTCACTCCCCAGGAAATCTGAAAAAGGCGATGTAGCTGGGGCATCTAAGATGACAACTTCTTGACAGCAAGACCAGCATCTTGTTTTCTTTTCAATCTGGCGAGCATAGAGCAGATGGAGAAAATGTTGAAAAGGAGAGGCAGAGCAATTACTGAATTTGGCTGTGCCGATCCAGTGTTAAAGTCACATGATAGAGGAATGCTGTGGAATAGACTTAGGGGATATTACTGGCTGGCTCTGTGTGCTTGAGCAAATAATTTAGTTTATGTGAACATTTCTTTTCCCATCTACAAAACAAGAATCTGGATCTAGGAGCCACTTTGAGGCCTTAAACAACCCATGGTTCTCTGACTTTATATTCCCATCAGAGGTGTTTCTTTGTATACAAATGACTCTGATAAACTTCTTTTGTACTAAAGCCCCTCCCATATGCCAAGCATCTTGGGTATCCAACCTGCTGTTGTCATAAGAGCCTGTGAAGGCAGAGCTATCATCCTCCCTCAGAGGAGAGAGTAAAACACAGCCTGTTTACAAGCCAGTATCATGTGATCAGTAAGTGGCAGGAAGGCAGACCTTGATCTCGCATGCATTCAGAAATCTCTCAGTCTTCCAGAGCTCTGATATTTGCCCAAACTCTTAGCTAAATGACTTCTTAGAAAGCATAAAATGTAGTCTGTGATCCTGCCCAAAGTCCAATGTAATCTCAACAAACAGCCTAGAACTCTAACAAAAGAGACCATTATCCAGTCATGATTTTTTGGACTCACCGTGTTCAAAGGCACAACTCTGTCTACAACCCTGGGTGAGCATCTTACAGAAATATCAGATCACTGCAGATCTGTCAACACTTGACAGTCTCTGCCAACTCTCTCAGGGCCAGGCCTCTAGAGCACTTTCTGTCTGTACCATTCAGTTCTCACTTAATCATACACTCCCTCAGCTGGCCTGCTGCTTCATGTGCCTTAGTTCTGCCTTGCCAACACAAACACAAGTTCCTTATGGCCTGAAACTGAGCCTTAGATTTCTTTCCAGGAAACCATATCTACACCAGCGAGAAACAGGTTAAGTGTCCTTCCCTTCCACTCAGCCTATTCAGCATATGCTCAGGAAATGGTTAATCAGTGTGATTTCTCTCTGCCCAACTCTAGTAAAGACATTAGCAAGTCCCCAGGCAACTGTTACTCAAGGAAAACCACATAGGAGGGTCTTCCCAGATCACATCATGCCATTTGCCCTATCACTCATCTACCAAAAATAGTGTAGTGTCAAGATGAAGGAGGCAGCAATGTTGCCTTCAGCTACCGAGGGGTTTGCACCTAACCTCTTCCAACCATAGCTAGCTCCCCTCCAGATGTCCACACCTGCCCTATTGCTGACCAAATTGAGAGTAGCAAATTAAGACTTCCTAGAAACACAGGTCATTAATTCTGGTTTAAGAAATCTTGCACAGCAAAGTCTTTCAAAAAAAATCCAAGGATGTTTAGACACAAATATTGTTAAGATTTGTTATCATAAGCACAATTTTCTCCAGGCAGAGCAAATTGGGTAGCAAAAGAAATGGTCTTATGTACCTTTAAGAACTTGTGAACTCTGTGAAACAAATATTTAAAAAAAGGCTACTTCCAATTTTGTCCTGACATTTGTCTCTCTTTGTATGCACTACTGTATGAGTGATGTGTTTGTCTTTGTGACTTTTCTCCTGCTGTGATAAGACACTATGACTAAGGCAACTTACAGAAGAAAGAGCTTTTTTGATGCTTAAAATTTCAGAAGCTTAGAGACTGTGGTCTTCAGGTGAGAAAGTTACAGAGCATCCATTATGATAAAAAATAAATAAAAGGCAAATTAGACTCCTTTATTGGCCAGCAACTGAGAGCAGGATTTTATCCCAAAGAAACTCTTGGCACTGAAAAACAGTAGTCCAGAATTTCTAAAGGGTGTTCAGTGCTGAGCTGGTGTTTGGGCAAATAAGAAGACACTGCAGCCAAGTCCCACAACCAGACTCACTCTTCCACATACCTGAAGTCCACCAGAACCAATCAGGGGTATGTGGCCCTGGCAGCCACCAGTAAGACCTTAGACATCAGACACCCTAACTTGGCCTAACACCGCTAGGAATGGCATAGGGGCCAAAGCACAGATTGGTTCTTTGTATCTCCACAGCTCCTGAACTATGAAGTATGGGGAGAAGCTGAAAGTGTCACTTTTCATTCAGAGATAATATGCAAAGTCATGTAAAGGAGTCTTTGGGATATAAGGTACTGTGTTTACACTCTAATCATTCTATGGATTAGCTGTGAAATCTTTATGAAATAAATTGTATTTTCAAACTTTGCATTCCTCATTTGTTTTTATTTTGTTCACATTTCTTATTGTGTGTACAAACACGCACAAGCATGCATGTGGAGGTCAGAACACAAGTTGTTCCTTCTCTTCCCGCCTGTGGGTCCTGGGGATGGAAATTTGATTGGCAGGCTTAGTGACAAATGCTGAGCCTTCTCCCTTTCCCTGCTACTCCACTCCTCATTCTTCATCTCTTTATGAGGTTGAAGTCCAAGGGTGGCTGGTGAAAAACAGTAAGCTCTGAATAGGGGCCATAATATACAGGGTAGAGATGTCATTGAGGTAACTGAGTACATTGAACATGAGAAAAGATGTCCAAATCCTCACCAATCCCTTCCCAGTCTTGATTGCCTCAGAGTACTAGAATCACTTCAGTGTCTGTGTACATCCAGTAAACAGTAACTATGCTCAGCACCAGCATCCTCTGCATCTTTGTTCCCTCTCCAACTTGAATAGTATCTTCAATATTATTTAAATATTTAATAATATTTAATACTGTCAGATGAAGTATCTATTTTTATGTAAATAAACATATTTGAAAATCAAGAGCTAGTAGTCTTCATCTGTGAAAATACTGTCATCTGTCAAAGCTAAGGTCTGCTATCTTGTGCTCTGTCAGTGTCTCTGTGCCAAGTGAGCCTCACCCTTCTTAAGTTGAAAATAACAACAACAATAATAATGGTGATGATAAAGATAAATTGTGATTTTAGGTAACTAAGAAATGCAGATGACATTCGGTTTGATAGGGACTTAACACCTGCAAGGTCTTGGCTTTTTTGATTTGGTTTCCCTGAGTTAACTGCACTTGAGACTCTGTAGGGTGGTCTTGAGAAAATTCCAGCTCACTTTGTTGCAAATGAAACAAAAACAAAAATATAACTAAATAGGGAAAACATGTGAGCACAAGTTAAAGCATAATGCTATTGGTACACCCAACTTCTTGAATTACTTGCATCCTTAGCCTTGTGTGGCCATGAGATCCTTCTGATCAGTGTCTTACCAGGGTTGGTATCTGACCTAAGGGTAAAGAAGTCTGAAACCAACAATGAGACATAGCGTGGTTAGCAAAGCCATTTAAAGTCTGCTTGCATACTTGAACTATGGAGAACCAACGCCTTGGCAGCATTACATAAGTTCTTCTGTGTTGTTTGTATCGTGCTTATCACATCCAACTTCATATGTGAGGTGCTACCACCACCTGCGGACAATAGATGGATTAGGATTCTTTGTTTCCACCAACATTGTTTTTCACTGCACTTTGCCCATCATGAGTAAATAAAGGGATGGTAAAGGAAATTAATAAATGTAACACACCCATGAACTGAAAATGAATGGGTGATGCCAACAGTTGAAATAGTTGAAGAAGAAATTAAAATGGGAAAGTGTTAAAATATGCCATTCCAAGTCAGAAAGAGTGAGACCAGCAGAGACATTAGGCCCAGCAGAGGAGGCCTGCGAGCACCAGAGAAGCTCTCAGACCAGAGACCTTTCTGCCTGCTCCACATCTGCCTTGCCCTTCTGGGGTCAGAAGCAGTGAGCACAGTGGAGACAATGAACCCAATGGAGGTGAGTTTGGCTCACAACCAAAGCCGCATTGTCCACCATCCTGAGGCTCCCTAGGGGACACCCAAGCAGCTCTCAGCTCCAATGTCATTTCACCTGTTCTCCAGCTACCTGGCCTACCTGGGACACAGCCAGTAAACCATCAGAAAAACTACCAGGCTGGTGAATACTAGAGTCAAAGAGATGGCTAGAGGCCAGCATAAGAACATAAGCAACAAAAATCAGGGCCCATATGGCACCACTGAAAATCAGTAGTCCCACCACAGTAAGCCGTGGAGATAATATCACACCCAAAGCTCAAGAAAAAAATTTTAAATCTGGTGTTACTGAAGTGATAGAGAAATTAAAGAAAGAAAATAAAGCTCTTGGAGTAGCACAGAAAAATACATTCAACTAGATTAAAGAAATGAACAAATCCTTTAAAGAATTTTTTTAAAAATAAAGCAAACTACAATCAAATAGAACAAATAAAATGCTTCAAGACCTAAAAATGGAGCTAGAAGCAGTAAAGAAAACATAATCTGAGACAATCCTAAAAATGAAAAACTTAGGGAAAAGGACAGGAACTACAGACACAAGCATCACCAACAAAATACAAGAGATGGAAGAGAGAATCTCAGGGGTAAAAGATACAATTTAAGAAATCAATACATCAGTCAAAGAAAATGTTAAATCTAAAAAGCTCCTGAAACACACAACATCCAAGAAATCTGGGACATTATGAAAAGACCAAACATAAGAATAATAGGAATAGAAGAAGGAGAAGACTCCCATCTCAAAGCCCCAGAAAATATTTTCAACAAAATCATAGAAGAAAATTTCCCCAACCTAAAGAAAGAGAGGCCTATAAATATACAAGAAGCTTACAGAATACCAAATATATTGAACCAGAAAAGAAAATCACCCTACCACATAATAATCAAAACATTTAATGTGCAAAACAAAGAGAGAATATTAAAAGCTGCATGGGAAAAATGCCAAGTCACATATAAAGGTAAACCTATCAGAATTATACCTGACTTCTCATCAAAAACTCAAAGCCAGAAGGGACTGGCCAGATATGTTACAGACACTAAGAGACCACAGATGTCAGTCTTGACTACTATACTCAACAAAATTTTTAATCACCACAGAGGGAGAAAACAAGATATTCCACAACAAAAACAAATTTTAAAAGTACCTATCCACAAATTCAGCACTACAGAAGATACTACAAGGGCCTCCAACCCAAGGAGACCAACGATACCCAGGAAATCACAGGAAATAAGTAACACCACATCAACAAAACCAAAAGAAAAGAATCGCACTTACTCTACCACCACCAATATCAAAATAACAGGAAGTAACAACTGGTCATTAATATCTCTCAACATCAGTGGCATCAACTCCCTAATAAGAAGATACAAGTTAACAGAATGGATACAAATACAGGACCCATATTTCTGCTGCATACAAGATACACACCTCAGCAGTAAAGATAGACAATAGTTCATAATAAAAGGCTAAAACAAAGTTTTCCAAGCAAATGGACCCAAGAAGCAAGCTGGAGTAACCATGGAGTAAAGCCATTCTAATAAAATAGACTGTCAACCAAAATTAATTAAAAGAGATGAACAAGGACACTTCATCCTTATCAAAGGGAAAATTCACCAAGACAACATCTCAATTCTGAACATCTATTCCACAAATGCTAGGGGACCCTCATTTGTAAAAGCTTAAATCATACATCAAACCCCACACATGAATAGTGAGAGACTTCAACACCCTACTCTCTCCAAGACAGAAACTAAATAGGGAAATACAGAAACTAACAGATATCATGAATCAAACAGACCTAACAGGCATCTACAGAACACTTTACTCAAACACAAAAGAATATACCTTCTTCTAGACACCTCATGGAACCTTCTCAAAAACTGACCATATACTCCCTCACAAAACAAGCCTCAGCAGATGTAAGAAAATTGAAATAACCCCCTGAATTTTATCAGACCACCATAGATTAAGCTAGAACTCAACACCAACAGAAAAAAATCCTACAAAATCATAGAAACTGAACAATTCCTTACTCATTGACCACTGGGTCAGGAAAGAAAGAAAGAAATTAAAGACTTTCTAGTATTCAATGAAAATGAAGGCACAACATACCCAAACTTATGGAACACAATGAAAGTAGTGTAAGCTTAAAGTTCATGGCATTAAGCACCTTCACAAAAAAATTAGAAAGATCCCATATTAGTAACTTAGCATCAAACCTGAAAACTCTAGAAGAGAAGGAATCAGATCCACCAAAGAGGAGTAAATGACAGGAAATAATCAACTTAGGGCTGAAATAAATAAATTGGAAAGAAAGAGAACCATACAAAGAATCAATGAAACCAAGAACTGGTTCTTAGAGAAAATCAACAGGATATATAATCCTTTAGCCACACTAACTAAAAGGCAGAGGGAGAGTATTCAAATTAACAAAATCAGAAACAAAAAGGGGTCCTAACTATAGTCATTGAGAATATAAAAAAAAATAGGTCTTACTTCAAAAGTCTGTATACCATAAAATTGGATAATCTAAAAGAAATGGATGATTTTGTGGATATATTTCACCTACCAAAGCTAAATCAAAATCAGGTAAACAGTTGAAACAGTCCTATAAGCTCTAAGGAAATAGAAGCAGTCATCAAAATCTCCCAACCCAAATATGCCCAGGTCCAGATGGTTTAAACACAAAATTCTACCAGACATTCAAAGATCTAATAACAATACTTCTCAAAGTATTCCACAAAGTAGAAACTGAAGGAACATTGCCATAGTCATTCTATGAAGCCACAATCACCTTGATACCTAAACCACACAAGGACTAAACAAATTTCATTCAATTTCATTCAAGAGCATCGATGCAAAAATACTCATTATTGCAACCCAAATCCAAGAACGTATCAAATACATGATCCCATGATCAAGTTGGCTTCATCTCAGGAATGCAGAGATGGTTCAATATACAAAAATCCATTAATGTAACCCACCATATAAACAAAGATAAAGAAAAAAAACCTCACATGGTCATCTCATAAGATGCAGAAAAACCCTTTGACAAAATCCAACATCACTTCAAGATAAAAGTCTTAGAGTGATCAGGGACACAAGGCCCATATATAAACACAATAAAGGCTATGTACAGAAAGCTGATTGCCAACATCAAGTTAAATAAAGAGAAACTCAAAGCAATTTCACTAAAATCAGGGACAAGACAAGGCTCTCCACTCTCCTCATACTCTTCGATATAGTACTTAAAGTTCTAGCTAAATCATTAAGACAACTAAAGGAGATTAAGGGCATGCAACTCAGGAAGGAAAATGCCAAGGTATCATTATTTGCAGATTACATGATAGTGTACATAAAGCAACCTGAAAAAATGCTACCAGAGCACTCCTACAGCTGATGAGCAGCTTTATCAAAGTTGCTGGATAGAGGTTAATTTAAAAAAATCAGAATCCCTCCTATATATAAATGACAAATGGGCTGAGATAGAAATTATGGAAACTACACCCTTTACAATAGCCACAAAAAATATCTTGTTGTAACTCTAACCAAGCAAGTGAAAAACCTGTATGACAAGAACTTCAAGTCTCTGAAGAAAGAAATTGAAGAAGATATCAGGAGATGGAAAGATGCCCCATGCTTGTGGATTGGTAGGATTACCATAGTAACTTCAGACCTATCTCTCTTATGAACATTGATGCAAAAATACTCAATAAAATACTTGCAAACCGAATCCAAGAGCACATAAAAGATATCATCCACCATGACCAAGTAGGCTTCATCCCAGGCATGCAAGGGTGGTTCAATATACGCAAATCCATCAATGTGATCCACCATATAAACAAACTGAAGGAGAAAAACCACA
>CM053754.1:9994109-10138615 GCA_028658305.1 Pachyuromys duprasi
TTGATGGCTGACTCTTTGACCCTCCCCCATACAAGCCAGGGAGTGACAGACTGGCTAGATCCCAGGGGAGGACATTGCAGCCAGCCCTGAGGAGACAGGATAAGCTGGGGTTGGATGGAAGGGAAGGAGGTCCTCCCCTGTTGGTGGACTTGGAGGGGGCGGGGAGGAGGGAGATGAGGGAGGGAGTGGGAGGGTAGGACGGAATGAGGGAGGGGGCTACGCCTGGGATTCAAAGTACCTAACCTGTGATTGAGATAAAAATAAATAAATTTAAAAAAAAGAAAAAAATGGCCATCCTACCAAAAACAATCTATAAATTCAATGCAATCCCCATCAGAATATCAACACAATTCTTTACAGACCTTGAAAGAACAATTCAAAACTTCATATGGAAAAACAAAAACAAAAAACCAAAATAGCTAAAACAATCCTATAGAATAAAAGAACTTCTGGAACTTTTCTGATTTTACTTTCTCTTTGAGAGATGTATCAGTTTCTGCAAGTGTATCTTCAGCACCTGGATTCTCTCTTCCACCTCTCGTATTCTATTGTTGAAGCTTAACTTTGTGGTTCCTGATCTTTTTTCTAAGTTCTCCAGCTCCAGCATTTTCTCTGTTTGTGTTTTCTTTATTGATTCTAATTCTCTTTGCATGCCTTGCACCATTTCCTTCATTTCTTTGAATGTGGATTCCTGTCTTTCTATGATGTCCTCTATTTTTTGTTTGTTTGTTTCCTCTCTATATGCCACTAATTGAGCCACTACTTGTGCCTCTATTTGTTTGGCTGTATTTGCCTGTATTTCTTTGAGAGAGCTGTTCATTTCCTCTTTATTTGCCTCCATATGTGTGGCTATTTCTTTGAGAGATTTGTTCGTTTCCTCTTTATGTGTCTCTAATAACTGGATAAGCATAGCTTTAAAATGATTTTCCTGTGTTTCTGATGAATTGGAGTATCCATTGAGAGTTGCTGGTGAAGCCATTATATCCTGATTTTTGTTGCCTACCTCTAGCCATCTGCTTATTTTTAACCTTCACCATTTGTTCCTGGAGTCTGTACTTCAGACTGGGACCACCTTTCTCTGGTGTCTGGAGTATTCTTCGGGAAGATGAGAGAGGTCCACTGGTTTGAGAGTGTGCGTTGGTGTCTCAGCTGTACCTAAGGGAGGAAGACCTACAGGTGTGGGAGCACTAGTGCGGGCAAGCAAGCGTGTGTGTGCATGGAAGTGTGTCTTGAAGGACAGGGTGCTAAAGAGTGTAGAAGCCTGCATTGTGTGTGGGGGGGGGTACGGGCACAGGAGGGGATGTGGGTTCTGGCACTTATAATAGGCCAAATGCACTTGTGCACATGTTCAGATTCCCTGAATAACTCAGTGATCTACAGGCCTGTAATACTGTCCTTCTGGTATTCAGATCTGTTTGGGCTCCAGGAGTTGTTTGCCTGGGCTCCACTGGTAGACCCACAGAACAGGGGCTTCCGTGTTGAGAACACTGTCCCAAGAATCCCTATGTTGCCCACAGTGGGACTGTAGGTGGGAAGAATCCAATGTCTGGCTGCTAGCGTGGAAGGACCATGGATCTGGGGCTCTGCGTACACACTCACTCTCCAGAAGGTGTAATTGGAAAGCACAGGGGTTTCCCCTGTTCTGTGCTCTCAGATTTGGGCCTGCTAGGGCAAAGATGGGTGTAGGAGGTCTGTCAGCTCAGTGGTGCTGCTGCTCTAGAACTTGGAGGCTGGTATAGCAGTCTGCCGGGAGTCCAGCCACAGCAGCAGAACTGGGAGTACAGATGCTGGCTGGCAAGCCCTGTGGAGCCCTACAGCTGTTCACAGACCTGGGTGGGACGGTAGACCTGGGTGGCTCTGTGGAATGGGGGAGGCCAGCCTCTGCTGTTTCAGTTACCAAATGGGGAGTTCTGTGATAGGAGCAGTAGGCACTGTGAACTGCCTCTGCTGACTAGGTAGGCCTGACAAAGGGAAGTGCAGGAGGACTGAATATTCACCACTCTCAGTCCCCAGAGAATTCTTGGATCCAAATGGTCTCAGCTCACGGGTTTTCCCCTCTCACCAAGGAAGCCTCAATGTTGATGTTCTGACTCCAGCTGCCCCTTCACTCACCAATTTCAGAGTTTCAGATCCTGTGCGCCTCAGACATGGTACACGCTGGTCGCTGGCATCCTACATTCCCTTCAAAAGAACTTCTGAAGTAGCTCCATCCCTGACTTCAAGCTGTATGACAGAGCAATAGAAATAAAAACTTCATGTTTCTGACATAGAAATAGACTGGTTGATCAATGGAATCGAATCAAAGACCCACAAATTAACCCACATACATATGGTCACTTGATTTTTAACAAAGGAGCCAAAACCATACAATGGAAAAACAGATCGATAGCATCTTCAACAAATGATGCTGGTCTAACTGGATGTCTCCACGTAGCAAAATGCAAATAGATCCATTTTTATCACCCTGCACAAAACTCAGGTCCAAGTGGATAAAAGACCTCAATATAACACCAGATACACTGTGGGGAAGAGTCTCGAATTCATTGGCACAGGACACAACTTCCTGAATTGAACACCAATTGCTCAGGCTCTAAGATCAACAATTAATAAATGGGACCTCTTGAAACTGAAAAGCTTCTCTAAGGCAAAGAATACTGTCAATTGAACAAAAAGAAATTCTACAGATTAGGAAAAGATCTTCACCAATCCTACATCCAAGAGAGGACTGATAGCCAAAATACATAATGAACTTAAGAAACTAAACACCAATAAACAAAATAACCCAATTTAAAAATGGGACACAGAACTAAACAAAGAATTCTCAACAGAGGAATCTCAAATGGCTCAAAAGCACTTTAAAAAATGTTCTGCCCTCTGCCCAAAGTTTAGCTATGAGTCTCAGCATCTGCTTCAATACCCTGCTGGGTAGAGGCTTTCAGAGGCCTTTTGTAGTAGGCTCCTGTCCTGTTCCCTGTTTTCTCCTTCTTCCAGTGTCCTTCCTGTTTGCCCTACTGAATGAGGATTGATCATCTTACCCAGGGTCCTCCTTCTTCCTTAACTTCTTTAGGTGTACAGATTTTAGTATGCTTATCCTATATTAGAAAGACCTAGACTAGACAGGAGCTCCACAAGAAGAGCAACAGAACCAAAAAATCTGGGCATAGGGGTCTTTTCTGAGACTGATACTCCAACCAAGGACCATGCATGGAGATATCCTAGAACACGCCCCTCCCCACCACCAGCACCACCACAGATGTAGTCCATGGCAGCTCAGCATCCAAGTTGGTTCCCTAGTAAGGGGAACAGGGGCTGCCTCTGACATGAACTCAGTGGTTGGTTCTTTGATCACCTCCCCATGAAGGGGAGCAGCCTTATCAGGCCAGAGAGGAAGACAATGCAGATGAGACCTGATAAACTAGGGTCAGATGGAAGGGGAGGAGGAGTGCCCCTCTCAGAGGACTGGGGGAGGGGCATGGAAGGAGAATAGGGAGGGAGGGTGGGATTAGGAGGTGTTGAGGAAGAAGGCTACAGCTGGGATACAAAGTAAATAAATTGTAACTAATGAAAAGAATCCCCCCAAATGTTCAACTTCTTTAGTCATCATGGAAATGCAAATCAAATTGACTCTGAGATTCTATCTCACACCACTCAGAATGGCTAAGATCAAAATCTGAAACAATGCTGGTGAGGTTGTAGATAAAGGATAATACTCCTCCATTGCAGGGTGGGAGTGTAAACTTGTACAACCACTTTGGAAATCAATCTGGCACTCTCTTCAAAAATTGGAAATAACTTTATCTCAAGAGGAGCTATACCTCTTCTGGGCATATACCCAAAAGACAATCCTGAATACAATAAGGACACTTGCTGAACTATGTTCATAGCAGCTTTATTTATAAAAGCCAGAATCTGGAATCAACCTAGATGTCCCTCAGCAGAAGAATTGTTAAAGAACTGTGGCACATTTAAGCAATGGAATACTACCCAGCTATTAAAAACAAAGAAATCGTGAAATTTGCAGGCAGATAGAAGGAACTGGAAAAGAACATCCTGAGTGAGGTAACACAGACCCAGAAAGACATACATGGTATGTACTCACTTATAAGTAGATTTTAGCCATATAGTGCAAGATAAGCGTACTACATGGCACAGACTCAAAGAAGATAACTAATAAGGAGGACACAAGTAAGTATGCATAAATCTCACTTGGAAGGGGAGATAGAAAAAAAAAACAGAGGTAATGGCTGAAGAGAGGGAACAAGGTAGGAGAGGGGGCACAGAGTGTTAAGAGGGTAAAGATCAGACCTGGGGAGAGCGGGGGCAACAGGACAGAAGGCCTGTAGAGAAAAGAGAAACTGAGGGTGAGGACGTCTCTGTGACAAGCTAGAGATCAGGACAGGGTGGGCTCCTGGGAGCACATGAGGGGGCACTCAAGCAGAGACTCCTAGTAGCAGAGACTGTAGAGATTGAAGAGGACATCTTATCCCTACACTAGTCTTCTAGTAAATGGCAGGGAACACCAACCCACGTACAAAAGCTTCAACCCAAATTTACTCTGCCTACAAGATGTGCAGGGATAAAGATAGAGAAGATAGAACAGATATTGAGGGAATGCTCAACCAATAACTGGCCCAACCAAAGACCCACCCTATGGGAGAGAGCCAACCCCTGACACTTTGAATGATATTCTCCTAAGCTTGGAGACAAGAGCCTGACAGAGTTGTTCTCTGAGAGGCTCTAGCCAGCAGAGCCTTAGAACAGATGCTGAGACTCACAGCCAAACATTGGTCGATGCATGCAGAGTCTTGGGGAATAGTGGGAAGAAATAGGAAAGGACCTGGAAGTGACAGGAGCATCATAAAGAGACCAACGGAGTCAACTAACCAGGGCACAGAGGGGTTTGCTGAGACTGAAGTATCAATGAAGGATTATGCATGAACTAGACCTAAGCCCTCTACAAAGATGTAGCAGACGAGCAGCTTAGGCTTCAACTGAGTCCTCTAAAATAAGAGATATGGGGACTACATCAGACAGTGACTCACTTGCTAGCTTTTAGATCACTTTTCCCCTTGGTGGGACTGCCTTACCTGGCCACAGGGAAAAGGACATGCTCAGTCCTGATATGACTTGATGAGCTGGGGTGGGTGGGAAAGGGAGCTCCAGTTTTCTGAGAAAGAGGGCAGAGGGATGAAATAACATAAATAAATGAGAAAAATGTAAAAATATGTCAGAAGAATGCAAGAAGAAATCAGAAGCTCTTTATTCAAATTCTCATCCCCCTAAAGAGCTTAATTAGTGGGGTGAGAGGACCCTTGCTCTTGTGTACCTAATAACCTCACATGGAAAGCACACTGGACCTATCCCATGATAAATGACTGAAGAGAATACACTCCAAGAAATGAAGGGACAAGTGAGTGAATGGATTGGAGTGAAGAGGTTAGGGAGCAGAGAAGGGCTCTGACCAAAGGGCCATGCTTTGCCAGTAAGTCCAGTACCAGGACCTTGGGAGAAGCAGGCAAAAGGTTCATGTAGGACAATTTACAAATGAAATCACCCCAAAGGCCTTTCTTAATGATTAAACATTGTTCCCATCAGATCCTGTCTGGAGAAAGTCTTCATAATTACATAACAACTGCTCACCAGATTTAGAAAATAAATTACTTCTGTTTTTTTTTTTAACAAACATCTATTTCACTTTGTCAGGACTACATGGAATAAAAACAGGTGTAAGAAATTCATTACTGCCTCACCTAATAGGTCTGGCATGTAGCTCAGGGGTAGTGCACCTGCCGAAGCCTGGGGGTTCATTTCTTCCCCAATAATTCTTTGGAGTGGGGATGAAGACACTGAGATTAAATGTGTCATTGGGTCAGAACAATATTGAATAACAGAATAAAATGTGGCAAACTGGCATGTGGGCTGAGTTCGGCTTTGTTTGTTTAAATATCTAAGCAGATTTATTTGCTTCGGTTTATGTGGGAGTGTTTTGCCTGCATTTGCACCAGTTTGTTCTTAGTGTCAAGGAGGTCAGAAGAGGGAACTGGGTACCAGAAACAGAGTTGCCGATGTCTGTGAACAAGCCAGTGGGTGCTGAGAGTTGAACCCAGGTCTTCTTCTGAAAAAGCAACAAGTGCTAAGCCATCTCCAGTCCAGCTTTGTTCGTAAAATGTTATTGGCATATAGCCTAGCCCAGTTGCATACTATTATTTAATAACTGTTTTCTATGCCAGATAGTTCAGAGTGAGATGGTTTCAATGATTGTATTGTCCACAGAACTTATCATATTTAGCACAAATTAAAGTCCTTTACAGAGATAGAAAAAAATCCTGGCAATCTATGGCTTTCTAGCCTGCAGAAAACAGGAGGCCATTCTTCTAATTCTTGGTCAGGCATTTCAGTGGCAAGAGAGCTGTACGCTATCATCTTTGTTAAAGACTGTGAGTAGAACAACAAAGAGAGAGGAAGAAAGGAGGACATCTGGTTGCAGAAATGAGGCTTACAGGGGAACCAAGAAGGCAAGAAGAGCCAGAGCAAGGTCCTCGTTGGGTCTTGTTGTAGGAGCAAGAAAAGCAGTCACTAGAAACATCGAGTGTCTTTGTCTGCCTTGAAGTATTCCTCTTGCACGTCACTGCAGCCATTTGAATGTTTTATTTCTTCGACCCTCCAAGCATTACCAAACAGTTATTATCTGAGCTTCTAACAAACAATTATTCCAGCTCCTAATTTATATTTCAATCATTTTAACTACTGATCTTATGATCACATCCAGGCTCTGATCACATTAGTGCCATTAACTATGCAGCAACCAATAAAATCTGCATGAGAGACTTACTCCATATATACTCCCTTAGCACAATTTATTAAAATAATGTCGACTATTAACGTTTAAGCTAAATGTAATATATATATTTAATATAAAATTTCTCATTACTGTGATTAATAAAATTTTTACTGTATGCTGATATTTAGTTAGAGAAAATGAACAAGTTAAGCCAACTGAAGTATTTCAGTTACATTAATTTAATTAAATATGACTTTTACATTATGTAGAATTACGTATGTACCACTGATAATTCTAACATATTTAAGGAATCAAGAAATAGAATCCCGCTTTCAAAGTTACAATTAAATCATCAGCAGTCTTTATAGACAAAGCATATTGTCTCTCCCTCCTGAAGACCATCTCATTTTTCCAAATCGGCCCTAAGGAATAACCAGCTAAAAAGCAGCATTGCTAGGTTTTCCTTCTTGAAGTAGTTTCCTTGTTTTTAAAGAGTGTGTGTGCTTGTGTGTGTATGTGTCTGTATTTGCATGTGGAGGAGGTACTCCTCAGAGGGAGAACTTGAAATAGAGACAAAATGCAAAACAATTGCCATGTTGGCTCTTTGGCCATCTGCTTACACACAGAAACATCTCCCCAAATGACTCTAATGTGTAGATGGTGGTCAGTCCACTCTCTTTCTTCTGGCTCTTGCATCAGGATCCAGGTTGATATAACTTTCCTGACACTTCCTAACTGAGTGACTTGGGATAGTTCATGTTGGTTCCCAGCCACAGTAAAATGGAATGAGGACATAAAATAAGCCAGCCTTCAATTGCTCCCTCTCTGAGTTGGGCACCTGCACAGCTGCACTGGTGGCATTTATGATGTAATACATTCTCTAAACATAAGCACATGGCCTGGGTGGTTTATGACCACCTGACCCTCTGAAGTGCCTCTCAGGCTGCCAAGCCATATGTCTATCAGGCTGCTCTTTTCTTCTCTCTTGATGTTGTCTGTTTGTGACTTTATTCTAACTCACAAGCTGTTACATGACAACTCCAGGGTAAGAGTGAAACGGAAGGGGCTAGGGAGGTGGCTCAGTTGGTAGAATGCTTGCTATGCAAGCTCAGAAGATAAGGACCTGAATTTAGATTCCTAACACTCAGCCACCTAGGAGCACCTTAATCCAACATATAAAAGTAGAGGCAGCGGGTCTATGTGGTGCCATGGACTGCTTGACTGGGTCCTGGAGTCCTGACTAGGTCAACAAGGAAATTAAGAAAGGACAAACACACAGACACAGATCAGGTGGGCTGTGAAACAGATGCAGGTTGCAGCCATTTGGAAGGAGAGTTTCTGCATTCACTGGTTTTAGATTAAATTCAGTCCACAGTAACATTCGTGCTTGGACCAGAAGAAGGCTTTGCCATTTCTATGGGTCTGAGGCTGAGGTTTTTGACATGGCTGTACTCATGTCAATAACAAACATTTACTTAGAACTTCCTCAGCTTCCCACACTAGGCTTGCTGGCCACCTAGACTTACTGCATTGGTGAGTTCCAGGTTTGGTGAGAGATATTTCCTCCAAAAATAAGGTGATAAAAGATAGAAGAAGATATCCAATGTTAACCTCTGCTTTCTAGGCACACACACACACCACACGTGCACATATACATGTGAACACACAGATATATATAGAGAGATGATGGTTAGATAGATAGATAGATAGATAATAGATAGATAGAACACTAATGGCCAGCATTTGAGTCACAGTTTACTGACCACATAACCATGGGTAGATACTTAAGTTCTTTAAGCCTTCAATTACATTCCTATCATTGGGATTATTTATAATAACACATCTTTCTAGGGTAATTTTGGATAGTAAATAATTACTGAAGATAAAATGCTTGGAAAAGTATCTTACACTAGTAGTGTGACCACAGTGCTTTTGATAACAAAGGAGATAGTACCTCATAATGAGAGTACGGCTTTACTTGGGACTGGTGATGTTTCAGTGATGATCAGAGGTGGGCAGGTGAGTGCCAGACACAAGAAAATGTCAGCTCTCTGGAAAGAAACAGGATGGCTTTTCCCACTTTGTCCCTGTTTCCAACAATGAGCCAAAATATGAAGCACTGGTTGTTTCCAGATTCTGGCTATTATAAATAGAGCTGCTATGAACATGGTTGAGCAAATGTCCTTGTTATATAGTTGAGCATATTTCAGATATATGCCTAGGAGTAGCATAGCTGGATCTTGAGATAGCACTATTTCTAATTTTCTGAGAAAGCACCAGATTGATTTCCAAAGCAGTTGTACAAGTTTATATTTCAGGGGGAGATAGGAAGACCTGGAGGGGACAGGAGCTCCAAAAGGAAACCAACTGAGCCAAAAACAAACAAATAAACAAAACAACAACAGCAAAAAAAAAAACAAAAACAAAAACAAAACCCTGAGCCCTGGGGCCCCTAAGAGAATAATACCCCAAACAAGGACCATGCATGGAGAGGAGCTGAAATCCCAGCTCAGATGGTAGCCCATTACTCTATCCCCAAGTGGGTTCCCTAGTAAGTGGAGCAGGGGCTATCTTTGGCATGAACTCAGTGGCAGGCTCTCTGATCACCTCCCCTGGGGGGGGGGTTGGGGGGGTCAACCTTGTCAGGCCACAGAGGAAGGCAATGCAACCAGTCCTAATGAGACCTGATAGCCTACAGTCAGATAAAAGGAGAGGAGGACCTCCCTTATCAGTGGACTAGGGGAGGGTCATAGGGCGAGAAGAGGGAGGAAGGATGTGATTGGGAGAAAATGAGGAAGGGGTCAAGCTGGGATACAAATTAAATAAATTGTAATAAATGATGATAATGATGATGATAATAATAACAATGAAAAAGTCTTCTCTTTGGGAATGACTGAAGCCACAAGTCCAGCCAGAAACACAACTTCAACATGAAAGATGAGAATCTGCCCTTGGAATTTTTCTGAAATGCACCCAGAGCCCTGGTGATTGATAACGTGGTTTAACGCTCCGAGGAAAGGTGCTTCTGCTTCTGTTCCTGAGAAGGGCCAGGCTGAGCTGAAAGCAAAGCCTGAACACCGAGGCTGGATCAGCACTAATTATTGTAATTCTTAAACTGAGAGGCCAACCAGGACCCAGCCTGAATTATCACCCAATCTCCGTAATAGATGTGGACAGGAAAATCTCAGAAAAGGTGCCAGCTAATAGGCTGGAACAGATATTCCCACACCAAATCCATCCCAATCAGGTGGATTTATCTGGAAAGGACAGCCCGGCTATAATGGGAGGCGATTATTAAACGCAGCACAGTGAACTTCTGGAGGCAGGGAAGCTGCCATTTCCCATCTTGCTATGCAGGGCCTTTGATCACCTAGCCGCTGCATCCCACCCCTGCATTCAGCAATAATTTGAACTGAAGGCAGCATTGTTCGGGAAGAACGCTCAGAACGGCATCCTCTCCTGCTCGCTAATAGCGCTTGTATCATCGCCCCTGTCAGTTTCCCTGGCCCCATAACCCCTAGTGTAGGTCACAGTCGCAGTGAAAGTCTCCAGGAAAGGCTTTCTCTTTCTGTTTACTGAACCTCCACGGCCCACCGCCATATCTGCTCTCTCTTTGCAACTATGCTATTAGGTACTCGTAGAGGCCAGTACCTGGGACTCTGGATTTGGACTCCCTGATCTAAAGTCTGACACCAACACAAAATAACTCGGCAAAATACCTTGAGCTTTCTTTCTTTGGCGTAATTGACTGCAAAATGAGGACCACACGGCCCCAGCTTCCTTGTAGGGAAGAAAGGGAATGCAAGTCTTGAGCTCACGCAAATGCAGGGAAAGTTCACTGTTACTAACTTGAACAAGGATGTGAGCTCAGTGCATTTTAGTAGTCCTCATCACCATCAAAATCATTGTCGCCATCATTTTGGGGGGATTCCCACATTCCAATTTTACAGAGAAATCTATCTTGTTTAATTTGTTTCTAGAATTTTAACAACGCTTTATTTCAAAGCCTTACACTGGTTTGTTTCACACTGAGTGATATTTTTTCCTCACTCAGTTTTAGACGTATTTTTATATAATCATACATTATTTAACTTCTAGCTAATGGGTTATTTCCTCCACAGCTACTCTGCCTCCACTCTGTTTGCATTTAAGAACAGTATCATTTTCAAGAACTGCAGATTCATATTAGTTGCCACTACTTCTAAATGAAGCACTGTGTGTGTGTATAATTTTTTTCCTGTTAGTGTCCCTTTTAATGGTATCTTTATTTATTTTGACATTTATATTCTCTTGTCTTTTTATTTTTATTTTTAGAGACAGGGTTTCTCTGTGTAGCTTTGGCTGTCCTGGACTCACTTTGTTGACCAGGCTGACCTCAAACTCACAGAGATCCACCTTCCACCTGCCTTTGCCTCCTGGAGTGCTGGGATTATAGTTATGTGCCAAGGCACCCGGCTTATCTTTTCTTCTCGTAAGAAATGAAATTATGTTTAGTTAAAGCTTCCAAAATAACCACTGATTTTTTTTGAAAAAAACATTGCAACATAAAACAATGCATATTTTTTTAAAAAAATGATCAACGTATTAGCATTGTAAAACTAGCAAGGTGCTCAATACATTTCATATAGTTTTTCCATGAATAGTGCTGTCAGTGACATTTAAGAGCTCTTCATGGATGTAGCTGACACTAGTTGTGGCTGGAAGCATCTACCAAAGACAGAGAAAGATTCAAGACAAATTGTATAGACCATGGACAAAAAGGAAAAGAAAACAAACAAACAAAGAAAAACCCATACGATGGTTAGTGGTCATGAGAAGAATTAACGATGAAGATTTACGTAATTCAGGGTTGGGTTGTTTTTGTTTCTGTTTTTTAATCAATATTTTAAAAGAAAACATTGCTTGAGACTTAAATATGGTGGCTGCAAACATTTATAAATAGTGGACACAGCAAATGAAAGCAAGCCTCATCTTATATCTTTTAGATAAGTCTTGCTGGTTCTGGTGGCGAGGTCGGTAGGATTTGCTGAAGGAAGCAGAGGCAGGTGGATCTGGAATTCAGCGCCAGCTTGGGCTACACATTGGGCTGGAGAGATGGCTCAGCCATTAAAGGATAGGCTCACAACCATAAATAGATACATCTGAAAGTTTGGACAAGGAGAGCGTAAAAGCTTTGAGGGTGTAGCCAAGGACTGTGACATCATTCCAGGACATGGATCTAATGACAGCTGTAAGCAGAACAGCTTTATAGGGGGAAGTCAGACGAGATTCATAAGGGAGGATGTTGGAAAAGAGATCCATTAAAAGCTTCAGGAATGGGTTGGAACAGATGAAGGTTTAAATTGGGGTGCGTGACCAGGAGGAGTAAAGCATCTTGGGTTAGTATTAAAAGATTTAGAGATTGAGCAGACGTGGAATGTCAAGTCAAAAATACTGCTGAGAGCACTGTGCCACCAAGACAGATATAGGTGGGCCCAGGAGGGACTTCCAGTGGAGAAAGCAAGACACCAACCCACCCAAAATAACTTTGACCTCCAAATTATCTTGCCTATACGAAGTGTAGGAATAAAGATGAACAGAGATGGAGGGAATGGCCAAGTAATGACTGGCCCAACTTGAGACTCACCCCATGGGGAGAGCCAACCCCTGGCACTATTAATGAAACTCTGCCATGCTTTCAGACAGGAGCCTAGCATAACTGTGTTTTGAGAGGCTTCATCCAGGAGCTGATGGAAATAGATACAGAGACCTACAATGAAACATATATATTAATTTTTTTTTAAAGGGCACCTAAGTCTTGCACTCAAAACCCACCTTTGGATCCACTGCCATGGGCCTATAGTGAAGCCAAACACCATCACAGACAGGGTGTCATGGGACAGAGTTATTCAGCCCATGCCATGCAGGAAAGAGAGGACAATAGAAAGAAGAATCCAGGGCAAGGTATATACATACTTAGTGACCTGCTTCTCTAAATAGGCCTAGCTTCTGGAAGTTTCCATTACCTTACAATGCTAGCGTCCAACCATGAACCTATCTTTATATCAATCCATTAATTGGGTCAAAGATTCCATGACTCAATCACTTCTCAGTGATTGGACCCACCGGCTATGTACCAAGCCTGCACTACACAATCAAACCCTCACACTTAACATATGCCAGAGCCTGGGGGCGTGTAGTTGTAGAGACTGAAACACCAACCAAGGACCATGCATGGACTGGACCTAGGCTCCCTGACCTAGGCAGCTCAGTCATCATATGGGTTCCCTAGTAAAGAGAATAGGGGCTGACTCTGACATGGACTGTGTTGCCTGCTTTTCTATCACTTTCCCCTGGTGGGGCTACCTTGCCAGGTCACAGGAGAAGAGTCAAGGAGCCCTGATGTGAAATGATATGGTGATGTGGGAGGGGCTCCCCTTCTCTGAGGAATAGTTGAAGGGGAATAGCTGATACAGGAAGGGAAGGTGGGACCAGGAGGAGAGGAAGGTGGGGTTATGACCAGGATGTAAAATGAATAAATAAAAAGAAGACATGGTTTGTATTGATTCTAATATGACATGGAGGTACCTAAAGAGAACTGAAAGTGCATAAATGGCTGGAATAAATCTGGGGATTGCAGGAGCACACTGGTAGGTGAAGCTAATTTTCATACAGGTGTAGGAAGGAGCTGTTGCTTTTCAAAGAGCTAGGTCACAATAAGATTAGTCACTGAGACGATGAGAAATAATGACAAGTACTAAACACAAAGTTAGCAGTTAGGAGAGGAATGGTGGCAATTGAAAATAAAACTTTGAGAGTCAAATTATAATAGTGAGAGTCAAATTATAATCATAAGCAGTAGTCATAAAAGATATTGTATCTGAGCATTTAATAAAAAATAAAGTCTAAGCTACTCTTTTGCTCTTAAGGTATTTACCAGATGGATGACAAAAAGATAAAGTATGATTGAGAAGAAAAACTCTAGTAGCATAGCACTTTGTATTTAGCTAAGATGTTTTCCACCTAGGATATAAGAACCAATGATACAAATTTAAGAGAGAAAAGTTATGTGTTTTGTATTTAGGACTGGCCAAGACTTTTATGTCTAATCTAAATGAAGTATTAAGCAGAGGCATAGAGGGGGATTAGTATCTACTCTTTAAAATTAGTATATTCACCTGAAAACCCTAGTATAATATATGTGCAAAATCCAGATCTCCAAATTATCTTCAGAATGAGAAAACAGGACATCACTCTTTCCACAGTTCCCAGTCACGACTTCTCCCAGAGTTTTCAATGGTCTGTCCACATTTCACAGCTCCCAAACTGAGGCCTTGCTCAGAGACCAAGCCTTTGAGTTTGCTCTGCTTTTTCTTGTTCCCAAAAAGCCCTAGTCATTCACTGAGCCCTCCAAACTCATGCTGAGATACCATTTCATATCTTCTTAGGAAGCCTTATAGCATAGTGGTCAAACCTCTCAATCTGCTTTAAGATTCCTGATTCTATAGACTCCACAAACTAATGCCAATTAAAGGAATCCCAAAATATGTCTTTTTGATGGAGATGCAGAATGAGAAATTAGGTCCATTATATATCTCAAGACCTGAGTGTTTTTCTTTAGTCTTCTACACATTTGAAGCATTAATTTGCTGAGTATGAGGAATAATGATGTCTGTATAGCAAAATTTGGATTCAGTAGGATCCACGGACTTCATGTTGACTGTATGGTAGCTGTTGAAGCAGTGAGTATGCAGAACCACCAGGACACAAAACATCCATCTTGCTTTCACTGTCCACTCAGACTTGTTTTTCAAGTTTATCTTATTGCTTTTTTGTTGTTGTTGTTGTTTCTGTTTGTAGGAGAGACACTTTAATTTTGCTAAAAATTTCAGATTACAGACCATGATAGCAGGGAAGTCAGGGCAGCAGGAACTTACAACAATGAGTTACATCACATCTGCAGTCTGGAGCATACACACATGAACGCACACATGCCTATTGCCCAGCTCTTGTTCTATACTCAGCCTCAGGACGGCTTTTACTGCCTATGATATCTGCACTATTTTACAAAAGAAGGATCTGATCTATCAGGAAAAGGGAGATCCACTTCAACAACAACGAAAAAGGAAATCTGCTTTTTAAAATCAAAGTGATTTTCTGAATATACCAGAAAGCTCTGTGACTGACACATCTGGCTATCTATGCTCAATTGCTCCATCTGCCAAGCTAAAGGCTATAGGAGTACTTTGAACCACAGTGAACCAAACCAGCAGTTCTCAACGTGTTGTATGAAAACCATTTTTTTGATACTTCATGACTGCGATGTTGCGACTGGGTTATCCATTAGATGGAGGATATCTGATCTGTGACCCCAGGGGGTCATGACCCACCTGTTGAGAACTGATCTAAACCCAGAGCTCTCCAGGGAACATCATCTTCATGCAATCACAGCTACAGACCTAGTCTGTATAATTCAAATCCAAGCCGACTAGCTCCTGGGAATGTTCTCATATCAAAATCTGTCTGGACTAAAATGCCATAAAATGATAATCATGGCTTCTTCTATTAATATCTGAGCATGTGTTTTCTAAAAAAGTAGAGAAATTTTCTCATTCCGATTTGTTGTTTGAGGCTGAATTTTGAAAAGCTGTGCCTTTTACTTCTACCCTGAGTTTAAAATATGGTGCACCTGGGCAATCTGGCTCTCTCCAGGGACTGCACTAACTCTGGAAGTTTTATGAATCTAAAGTCCACCATATGGAACAACAGTGCCATTAAAATGGGCATTAAGAAGATTTGTTCACTCAGCTAGATTTAGGTAGATAATAATGCTTGGCACTTATATACTGCCTTTCACCTGTCTACCTTAAAGTAAGCAATTTGTAAACACATATTGTTGCGAAGTTCTTATAAGCCAGAGGTGTCTAGCTACAGAAAACAGTTCCCACCATGCACTCAGTCTGAGCCAAAACAGAGAAATGATGGAAATCAAAAGACAGAACAACGTAGTGGAAGAGCATTCTTTAACACGTTATTTCATACAAACAGTAACTTCAGCTCTTCTCCTTGGGGAGAGAAAAGGAGAGATGCCAAGCGTCCTCTGTGTGTTTGCTTTGTCTTATCTAGCTTTGGAGCCACAAACACAGAATTCTTATAATAAGTATAATATTGTTACTTAAATTAACTGTGAATGAAATTGGTTGAAACCTCATAACCGTTTCCGTGTTAGTAATTCATTCTTCTGACGATAAGAATTAATAGGATTCCTATGCAATTTCAATTAGCTTTTCTATGAATGTCATTTCGCTTACATGTCTAATTTTTATGTCTATTTTGCAATAGAACATAAACTCAAAGCAATAATTCATTGTGTCTTCTAAACCACCAGCACCTTTCACAGCTTGATGTGCGTTTCCCTTCTCCCATCGTCTATGTATTCCCTCCTTTCACTATAATGTGCCACCTCTACTTTGGGATTTCCTTGCTTGCAGGGCTGAAAATAATTCTAGGGGATAAATTTTACATGCCCAAGAGAAAAAAGGAGCTTCCAGCTGTTTTATGCTATCACACACGATCTTAGTATAGATTACCAAACATAAACATAGCTTAAAATGTATTCTGAATAATATGTGTGCATATCAAAGTCTGTTCATGAGGTAAAATGAAGGCCAAGCATAGCATTTGGACCCACCAGAAGACATACACTGTTCAATTACACACTATATGAGGGAACAAGTATCCTTATAGAGTTAAAGAATATCCATATTATCAAATTTCAAATCCCACCTTTTAGAGAGGTTACTTATCATTAGCACAGATATTATTATGCCAAGAAGGGGATTGAAACTCAAATGGTTTCATGGGTTAGACACTTAAATAAATGAACCAAGCACTCAGATGTGCAATAACAAGGAGTCAAGAAAACAATAGTTTGTTATGATTTGCATCTAAAGGAAATTATTTCTTTAAGCACATGAACATAGAGGCTTAAATGTTTATGCATAAATGAGGAAAAACATGTGCATAGAAGCATGCTCATATTTCCATGGTCCTTGATTTTAAAACCTTGTGTTACCCTAAAAACTGGAAAACACAAATAAACCTTAGCACAAGAATCAGAGAGACCCTCGGGGATAAATCACTGTTTTCACACCCCAAAGTAGGTCAAGTAAGAACATTTCTAGATAGAAACTGAAAATTTGAAATATTTCTTATTTACTGAAAATAGATTTTGTCTAATATAATGTATCCTGATTATAGCTTTCCTGCTGTCTACTCCTTCTAGCTCTTACATTCCTCTCCTCCCATCCAGTCTCACCCCCTTTTTGGAATACATTTAAAAGATGCTCAAGTACACAACAAGGACATTTGCTCAACCATGTTCCTAGCAGCTTTATTCATAATAGCCAGAATATGGAAACAACCTAACTGTCCCTCAACTGAGGAATGGATACAGAAGTTGTGGTACATTTACACAAGGGAATACTACTCAGCAATTAAAAACAAGGCAATCATGAAATTTGCATGCAAATGGTGGGAACTAGAAAAGATCATCCCGAGTGAGGTATCCAAGAAACAGAAAGACACACATGGTATATACTCACTTATAAGTTGATATTAGACATATAATATAGGATAAACATACTAAAATCTGTACACCTAAGGAAGCTAAGCAAGAAGGAAGTCCCTGGGTAAGATAATCAATCCTCACTCAGAAAAGCAAGTGGGACTGACATCAGAAGAAAGATAAAACAGGGAACAGGACAGGAGCCTACCACAGAGGGCCTCTGAAAGACTCTACTCAGCAGCGTATCAAAGCAGATGTTGAGACTCATAGCCAAACTTTGAGCAGAGTGCAGGGAATCTTATGAAAGAAGGAGATAGAAAGATCTGGAGGGGACAGGAGCTCCACAGGAGAGCAACAGAACCAAAAACTCTGAGCCCAGCCATCTTTTCTGAGACTGATACTCCAACCAAGGACCATATATGGAGATAATCTAGAACTCCTGCACAGATGTAGGCCATGGCAGCTCAGGGTCCAAGTGGGTACCCTAGTAAGGGGAACAGGGACTGTCTCTGACATGAATTCAGTGACTGGCTCTTTGATCACCTCCCCCTGAGGGAGGAACAGCCTTACCAGGCCACAGAGGAAGACAATGCAGCCAGTCCTGATGAGACCTGATAGGGCTAAGGTCAGATGGCAGGAGAGGAGGACCTCCCCTATCAGTGGACTTAGGGAGGGGAAGAGAGAGGTAGAGTGGGATAGGGAGGGGGCAACAGCTCGGATACAAAGTGAATAAACTGTAATCATTATAAAAAATAAAAAGAAAATAACAGGCTTCTAAGGGATTACAATAAAATAAAATATAATATAATAGGGCAAAGCAAACAAGAGGGAACATAGAGATCAAGAAACAGCACAAGAATCAGAGAGATCTTCGAGCTCTGAATGTTTGGTTTTAAGTTTTTTTCTTAGACCTATGCACTTTAGCTAATTAAATCATCCTCATTGGCTAAAATCATATATTCATACATTCATATACATATATATCCTCTAGTGTTCAATAAAACTTGTTTAATATGTCTAGAGAAAAAACTTATGTGTGGCAGTTGGTAAGAACCATGAATTGTTGTATGTTTACTTTCCAGAACTCCCAAACATATATTTGCAGTTTGAGTCTGCTATTAAGAAATTGAAAAAAAAAACGAAAAAGAAATTGTATTATTTCTTAAAAGCCATGTTTGTAAACAAGGTTAGTCCTGAGTACCAAATCAAAGGATCATTTAAGCCACTAGGAAAAATGTAATAGGAACCTGTGGAAAACGTATAAATAAATTTTATCAACAAACAAATATTAAAGTAAAAATCATCTGATTATCAAACATAAAAAATGTTGCTCAATTCCAGTATCATACAACTCAAACTAAAAATTCATTAAAAATTATGAATGTAAATTACATGCACAAAAACCCCACAAATCTCATATTTAGGAATTAAAACCACACGAATATGTTTAAGTTCAAACAGAGCTGAACATTCCTTATTTTGGAGGATGATTCTAGATTGTACTACAGTAGATGAAAATAAGATGGAAGAAATGAAATTCAACCACGAATCTCAGAAACTGCTCCTACATATGATATCTGTGGAATTGTATAGCTCTCTGATCTTCATATTTCTTTACAACTGAAACATATACAGAACACATACACATGTACATATATGTGCACACACATTCACACAGGTGTGCATGTGCATGCTCACACAGACACGCACACTGATTAATGTCCTGTGTCATTTTGGAAACTCAGTTATGAGTGTGGTGTTTGTGATGTTGTTTCTTACATTTGGTCTCAGTTACTGGAGCCTTCCTGGGAGTCTAAGAAAAATGTGATTCCTTCTAGCACAAGACTGAATGGGTGAGAATCCCAGCAGTTGTTTTTTGTTGCTGTTGTTTGTTTTTGCTATCCTGACCTCACTGTGCATCTGTTTTACATCTGTGCTATGTGGGCACAGAGAGCTTATAAACTTTGCCACCTGCTTTGCAAGTGGCATGGGTATGTTACTCTCCTCTTGTCTTAAATTCTACCTAGAAGTATTTGGCATGTCTTGCATGCATCTCTTCCCAGTGCCTAGCCCATTACCATGGCATGTATAGGCAGGCATGAAAGCTTCTAGGGGTTGAGACATTGGAGAACATGGCAGCAGTTGTCAAAGACAAATGAAAAGTGAATAAGTAGAAGGTAAATCAAAGTAATATGGTGCCAGAAGATTCAAGAAAAGACACACAACTACTGCTTAGAGATCCAGGATGGCTCTTAAAAATGGTGCCCACTGGCATGATCACCATCGATCTTAAAGTGGAAGCTTCAGTAAAAATAATGGGAGCAAAACCAGATGAGATTTACTGGTGACAAATAAATGGGAAGAAGTGGGGGAAAAAGTAGATTGCAAACACATATACAATTTGGGTATCATCTGAAAATCTACTATACAAAAACAGAACAGTCTGGATGTAGCCCATGGTAGCTCAGTATCAAAGTAGGTTCCCTAGTAAGAGGAATGGGGACTATTTCTGAACTCAATGGCTGGCTCTTTAACACCCCCCCCCCCCCGAGGGAGTAGCAGCCTTGCTAGGCCACAGAGGTGGACATTGCAGCCAGTCCTGAAGATACCTGATAAGCTAGGGTCAGATGGAAGGGGAGGAGGTCCTCCCCTATCTGTGGACTTGGAAAGGGACAGGGAGGAGATGAGGGAGGGAGGGTGTAATTGGGAGGGAATGATGGAGTAGGCTATGGCTGGGATACAAAGTTAATAAACTGTAACTAATATTTTTAAATAACATAAAATAAGAGAGAGAGAGAGAGAGAGAGAGAGAGAGAGAGAGAGAGAGAGAGAGAGAGAGAGAGAGAGAGAGACCAAGACAAGCAACCTCAGTTTCTTCAAAACACGGAATTTTTCTTGGACTGTGCTCCCACACCCCTCCCAGGTGTAGTGAATAAGAGTGAGTTTGCTTCCATCCCCAGCTGCACATGGCAAAGGGGAACTCTCCTTTCAGTGGACAAGGGGAAGAGGGAAGAAGGGTGGGACTCGGAGGAGTTGAGGGAGGAGGATTCAGTCGGGATATATAATAAATAAATTGTGAAAAAATAAAATTAAAAACAAAGAGAAAAAAGAAAAGAAAAAGAGTGAAAAAAAAGAAAGTGTGGAGGATCATTACGTCTTTCTGGAAATCCTGCCTCATAATATCTATGGCAGCTTTAGTGAGTCTTAAAACTGCCCGTATGTCCATCAAAATGGGGATAGATAGGCAGGTCTGCTGCTCAATAAAAATAGATAAATCCTCAACACATGTATCAATATGGAAAATTATAAAATATAGAAAATACTCTATAGTGGGAGAATCACAACTCCTAATGCCTGAGAAAATGGCACTGTGACTAGCCTTGATGAAAATGGAAAACTTAACTGGGATTGCGCAAGATGGACCTTTCTGGTAAAATAAAATTATAATGTATTATAATAACTTGTAGGATATTTTTACATAGTGTATACATTAAATTCTGTGATTAACATCTTAACTATAAAATGTATTGAACTCAATTTTACATTGTTTGTGAAACTTTGAATGAAAACTATTGACTCTTATGAGCTTTGAAATGCAACAAAAAGTAGTAGGTAAGTATCTGATAAGAAAGCAGTATAAAAAAGTATTATGTTACAATTTAGTTAGTGAGATACAAGTATTCATTTTAAAATCTTACTTTACTTTGAATGTTTTTGTCTTGGCGTATTGGAGACGGTAGAAATGGCTGTGCGCATGGGCCTCTTTCAAGGTTATTTATTCTAATAGAATGCTTCTTTATTCTGTTATTTGTTAATAATTATGCCAATACCACCATTTCTTAGTTTTCCCACTTTATAATAGTGTCTTCTTCAATGTTTTGACCAGTTTTCAACGTATGCTCTTAGTAAGAAGTTTTAGCACCACAATCAAAATTTTCATATTTTCTGTGATTTCCCTATGTAGCTATTTCCTCCACATTGAAGCACTCCCTTCCAGAAAGAGGAAGGAGATCCATGAGATTTAGAAAGCTAATGAATGTTATGAAACTCAGGAAATTCATGAAATAAGAGTCTTGGGAATTTATGAGACGCATAAACCCTGCAAAAGCAGTTACTTATTGCTGGGGAAGAGGACCCTCTGCAGAGGAGCTGCCCACAAGTTGTGCAGAGAACTCCAGTGATGGAGGATGCTTTGGTGAGGCAGCTTTCATGAGTTGCCAGCTATGTTGTGGGAACAATTCTGGGTGACCTACAAGTAACCCCTCATCCATGCTTCTGTAAGAAACCTCAAGGAACTTCTTGGATCACCAAGATACATGGATGTAATCATTTCCTTCTTCCACCATTGGTTCCCTATCTTACGTGGAAAAAGAAAAAAAAAACATGCTACTGATTTTGATTTAAGTGAATCTACAGGTCAATTTGAGTGACCCTAACATCTCTGAAATATTGTGTCTTCAACTTGCAAATATGCTATGCTCCTCTATTTTGTTAGGTCTCTAGTCATTTTGATAATGCTCTGAACCTTTCAAAGATGTCTTGAATCACCTTGGGAATCTATTTGCTCTTACATATATAAGATTTTTGTTATTATATTAAAATGCTGACAGGTGGAAGTGATCCTGGCTGTAACTACAGTCAGTTGCCAAAAGCAGCATGGGAGAAGCAGGAAGTATAAACTGCCCATGTCCTCAGCTCACCTCTCCCACTCGTTCCATGATGTCAAGAGTGGAGTGAAGGGAACCAAACTGATATTTTAAGTGATGCCTTTTTCTTGGTTTGGTAGGCTCTGATTGGTCCTTATCTTTAACCACCCCCACCAATTAGAGCCTATTTAAGCCTATAAAAACCTATAGGCTTATAGATTCAGCCCCTTGGCCAACACCTCACTTTCTGTTTAAGAAAACAGAACCATATATTTAAAAAACAAACAAACAAAAACAAACTGTTTTCACATATATTTGATGTCAGTAGTCGAACTTCCCTAAAAATTGTAAAATGTTATCAATGGTTCATTTTCCTGTTTAAAAAAAACATATAAGAATACAATTAAAAACACATTAAACCTATTTAGCATGGATTAGAACGTTTTGCATGTCTTTTAGAATCACTGTATATGAAAGTATTTGCATGTGTGTACATATATGTATGAGTATGTGTGTGCTTTTTAACTCTCCATGTGCTCCTCTTTTAAAAATAAAACCTAGGGTTTGTTATCTTCTGATGAAGCTACCCATTGGCTTTCTCAAGCAAGCATGGCTTGGAAATAGATGTCTTTCAGTCCATCTGTAAGTACAGCATGTTTCAAAACACAGCTAGAACACAGGCATCTGAACCTCAAACGAACACAAATAAACATAAAATTAACACTGGTGGGGGCCCCTGGCACTCAGTCTGCGCTGGGTTTAACACCTTGTTTTACGTGCCCGTCCACATAAACAGTTTTATATTAGCCTCTGATAAGGTGCTTCCACAGACTCAGGGCTGAGTTGTTTAAAGGCACTAATTAGCAGCTTTAAAATAGAAAGGAACTTCTTTTTTTTTTTATCCCATAAATTCAAAAACACCCTTTAGGCCCTACCATTTTATGTGTGAAACAACTCAGTAAAAAAAAAAAAAAGAATGTATGACATGGTTCATCACAAGAGCTTCCGGGAATATAATCAATCACAGAAGAAGTATAAACCATACCTTTACAAACAAGAGAACAAATAGGATAAACCTCATTTAATCCAGGCATGAGGGTCAGCACAGCTAGTGGATGCTTTTATGCAGCTACCTTCACTCAAAATAATGCTGAGTGCCACGGCTGGATACACAGCCAGCTGACCTATAGGTATTGTGTTCAATTTTAGCTCAACTGGCAAAAAGTTAGGATTTTACTTATTTCTGTATCTTCCAACAAAACCTGGCATCCATGCAGGTTATGCTTAAAAACATAGAGTAATGCGCAGAGGTGAAAGTGCAGAAAGATTTCATTTCCAAGGATTCCAGGAACACAGTCTCCTGTAATCTGGAACGTTCACAGAACCTAGTTACTTCTTTTAAGTGATTAGTAAAGCTGGCTATTTATAACTTTATGGAGTGCTTTTCTTTCTTCCAATTTCTCACATACCTTCATCAAATACTTCTAGTTAATATTTAGTACCTGTAAATAATCACGTCCTTGAGTGCTTTGAAATTACACTAATTTCTACAGCATTAAGGAAGGAAAAATGTTTCTAGTTTTTAATGCCTTTTAAGTAGGAGATATTAATTTCTACATGGAATTATGCATAAACAGGGAAAGGCCTTGTACCAAGGTAATATTTAAGCTTAAAATGTTAAGTATCTCAGGATTTACAACTGATTAAAAGTAAATATAAGAATGTGACCATACGTTATTTGGATTGGGAGATCCTTTCCAACCCATGCAATTGTCTGGTTTCCAAACCACAGGCATCTGTCTATTTTAAACTTAGTTGTCAAGATAAATGGTTTGAACAGTAGCAAAGATTCAACAGAAAAAAAGGAGCATACTTCATTTACATTGTGTCATACAAATGAATATAAATGTAATTTATAGGTTTCACAATATATAATAACATGTAAACAAGAAGAATCTGCTTTGTTTTTATTGTTAATAATTGTCATCAGCATGGTCTGTCGCTAAGCAGTGGAATTTCTAACAAGGATTCAATTTTTGAATAAATGTAATATGTTACAGTTACTATTTATATTATTTACCAACATAGTGCTAATTGCATCTCTTTATTTTTATTTCATGGCTTTTTAAAAATGAAACTGAGAGGATATAATTGTCCTGTTTTCTGTAGAATTTCCCACACTGCAGTAACATCATTTCTAAACTGCTCTATACACTTAGGAACTCACATATTTGCTGTGAATCCATTTTTTTCCTTCAGAAGGATAAAGTGACTTGACTCTAGGCTGGTTGCTTCTCTCAGCTCTTTCTTTAAATGTTTTATGTGACAGACAAGTGGGACAGGCACAGTGCACTGAGCATATATCAGTGTTGCTCAGTTACAGTACCCTGACCCTTGAAGACCCTGGTGGGAGTGTGTTCACACTTGTCAGGCTACTTAAATGCAGATTTCTATATGCAGGAGTTTTGAGATTCTGTGTTACCACCTGTGATGGGTTGAGAATGCTTCTTAGTCAATGAGTATTGTGGTGGTGTGAATAGGAACGTCCCCCATAGACTCGTGTGTTTGAATGACTAGCCCATAGGGAACGGCACTGTTAGGAGGTATAGTCTTATTGGAGGAAGTGTGGCCTTGTGAGAGGAAGTCACTGTGGGGGTGGGCTTTGAGGTCTCAGATGCTCAAGCCCAGGCTCAGTGTCTCACAGTTCAGTGCTGCCTGCGGAAGAAGAGGTAGAACTCTCAGCAACCTTTACAGCGCCATGCCTGCCTGCGTGCCACTGTGTTTCCAGCCGTAATGATAACAGACCAAACCTCTAAACTGTAAGCCAGCCCCAATGTCAAGATTTCCTCTTTAAGGGTTGCCGTGGTCATTGTGTCTCCTCACAATAGAAGCCCCAGCTAAGACATGTATCTTTCCTAACAGTGGAATCGTGCCAAGACTGCGAGACTTCAGGGTAGAGGAAAAAGCCAAACCTCTAGTTTATAGGCTGGTGAGGTCACATTACGTGACCTTTGTACTAACTTCACAGTTAGTGGCCATCACTACAAAATACTACAAACTGGGTGGCTTCAGACAAAAAGTTATTATGTCAAAGCTCTGGGATCCATAAGACACGAAGCAAGATGATCATGTGATCCTGTTCTCTAACAAAAACTGAGGAGCCCACCACTTTCAGGTTTTGGCTGCCTTCAGCCTTGCAGCTCTGTGGCTCTAGTCTCTGCTCTGTGGTCATGTGATACTCACCATCTGCATGTCTTCACACTGCCTTCTTATAATGGGGCAGTGATTTCAGGCCTACCATACTCCAGCATGACCTAATGCTAACTAATCACATTTATGATGAGCCTCTTTCCAAATAAGCCATATTCAGAGGTATGGTGTTGGCATAGCTTTCTGGATTAGTACACAGGTCAAGGCACAAATCAAGCCACAGTTGACAATTCACTGGTATCAAATGGAAACTTCTGTAGGCATGCGTGCAGGGCAAGTGACTATCTTTCCCCAGTCACGTTCTCTCTTCTTTGCAGAGTTCCATTGCCTGGAAGCGGCTTCCTAGAAAGGCCACCTTCCTCCTCCGGACAAAAGGAAAAGGATAGTAAAGAAGTACAAGAGAGGCTGGGATTGTTCAGAAATGTTCCTTACCATGCAACATCCACAAATATGTAGGTGTGAGTACATGCAAGTCTTTCGCTGTTGTTCTCCTTGTTGTTTTTAAAGTCTTTGGGGAAAAAAAATTAAAATAGGCAACTTCTAGCCACACACTGCTAGATACTCCTTATTTCTAAAAGGGCAAGCTCATTGGAAAAATAAGGCCCAGTAGGAGTGCTCTGTTATTGTTACCCCCACCAGGTGACCACTTGTCAGAGCCATAGTCATCCTCCAATTGACCAAGGCCAGGAACAATGTTAACTATATACTATAATAATAAGGATCAGTGCGATGGCTCAGGAGGTTTTAGCATTGCTCCTGAAGCTTGATGGCCCGAGTTCGATCCCTGGTACCCACATGGTGGAAAGGGAGAACTCACTTTCAAGCTGTCCTCTAACCTCCACAGGCGCACCATGGCATGGACATGCCACTCCATAAGGAGATGTGACAATAATTAAAAAGTGAAGACATGGCTGGAGAAAAATGGAGACTGCGGAACAGCGGGTTGCATTGAGCTGGGCTTTCCTTTTTGTGTTCCTTGTTTGTGTTTTAGAGGGAGAAGCAATCAATGGGATTTTGAAAGGGCTCAAAAGAGGTCACTTCTAAACAGAAGACTAGCAAGGCAAGATAAATTTTTATTTTTTGGCTATCATGACAAACAAGGACTGCTCTGTCTGGGGCTCTGAGAAGTTGTGGAAGATGGACAGGCTTGCCACTGCTTGTGACAGGGCAAAAACTTGAGATGCTTCACGAGCAGAAAACAGCTTAGACATAACCATAGGTTGCTCATCCGCAGCTCCTCACAAAGGCCTTTCATTCCCACTTGGAATGAAATGTAAGCAAACCAAGACAGGCTGGCCTCTCAGTCACCAAGCAAAACATTGAGTCTTGGCATTTGCCTAATTATCTTTTCTCATCATAAGTCATCTCTTGAAGTCTCAGCTTCATTCACATGTCAGGTATTTCCAAAATTAATCATGTCATTGAAAGCGGCATCTTTTCATGTGAATGGACTCATTATCTGGATCAGAAGGCAACCCCACTCCTCCCAGCTGGGGAAGCCCATTTACAAGAAGAAGTCTGAGATCTAGCCTAAGAAAGATTTTTAGTGTTAACCTCACAGTAAGCAAAAGGAATTCATCACTCTGAGCCTCCGTGTGTGTGTGTATGTGTGTGTGTGCGCGTGCGCATGCAAGCACACATGTGCAATCAGCTCAGAGCCTTGGGCTGCCAGCATGTTAATTTGCCCCATTGTTTCAGGGTGACTGCCTTTCCAGTATTTGGGGACAAAGCCTTTTTTGCATAAGCCCCTTTGGACAATTCTTTAACGTGTGCTTCCAGAGCCCTTGTCCCATCTTTATTGCAGCTATATTAGGGAATGCTGAGTGTCTTTGTCTCCTTGTAAGGCTGAGGATTACAGACAGGATTTACCATGTTATCCAGGATACTCCTCTTTCAATTAAAGACATTTTACAAATGTTTGAGGATCCTGGGCTGGATCAACATGTGGCCTCGCTTGGCCCCTGTCTAAAATCAGAGATAAGAGGAGAAAGATGTTTCTGAGGGTGGAATGAAATGCCATCAAAATCAACTTTTAGGCACACAGCATTGGGTTTATAAATAACAGGTAAAAGAGAAATGAAAAGTAAGAAATCCCCATACGTAGAAGTCTCACTGAATGTTACTAGGGCCTGGGAGAAGCATGCATACCCAGATTCCTGGCACTGGCTGGGATGAACTGTCTAATCAGGAAGTGGGTGTAAGTGATGGTGGACAAGCCAGGTCACCCACTGCAAGCGTTCAGTCCCTCCTGGGTGTGTAGTGTCCTGAGACACAGAGAAAGTTCACTCTGTATTCCCAATCTCTTTTCTGTTACTGTGTGCCTAAAGAAGCAGGTGTTGATGGGCTGGTTTCCCTCTGGGAGGAGGAGAAAAGAGTAGCATTAATTACTTAGAACCTTCTCTCCTGCACGGAAGTAAAATTAATGTTGTGATGTAAACTGACAAAAATCAGGAAATTAAAAATTAAGATTGAAATTCCTTTGTGATTTCTTCTCTATTTTTTTTATTGGAAAATGAGTTTAGTGAAAAAAAATTGGTTGGGGAAGACCTAATTGTGAAAGTTAAGATAGAAAAAAAATTGCTTAAAAAGAACAAAAGAAAGAAAGGAAAGAAGAGAAGGAAAACCCTTTCAACCCTTTCCCTTCTTTCTGCCAACTGACAGGGGTCTACCTGTCTCTAGTTCCTAAATAACACACTTCATTCCTCTAGCCTGGAAACTTCCTTAAACCAAAGAAAAATGTAACCCTCTTCTCCATACTCTCCCAAAGATATAAGCAATATTTTTATCAGTCTTAATACTAAACCAACATATACTTAAAATATTCTAAATCATAATTTTTGAAAAGTACACAGTGTCTGGAGTTTTGAAATACTGTTTCACAGTGTTCTTTAATGTCCAATGCCCAAAGAAAAACAAGAGTAGAAAGAATTAACTTTTGAGAGGCCGTATTTAGGAAAGACCTTAAGCCCTCCATTTTCTCTAGTGTTTGAAGATAAGCCAAAGGGGGGAAAAGGGAGTGTGATTCGAGGAATGAAGCTCTGGGCTGGAGGCCAGTGACCCTGGTTCAGGGCAGGAAGTCCCACGAGGGAGCTGCATTTCTCAGGGCTCCCTTGAACTGCAAAACTCCCCTTTTTCTTTTCAAATCTGTCTTCCTGTTCATGCTCCTGCATCTTTTGGTTCTGTGGTTACAAACACACATGTTTTCGTCTGGCATATTGCTAGCCTTTGGGTTTTGATGTATCATTGCTACTGTCTCCATCTGGAACAATACCACCACCTCCTGGGTTGCTCACAATTTCCAGAGCTTTCTGCACAACTTAGGAAGATGTTAAATTCCATACAATACTATGACTTTAAAAACAAGATCTTATGATTCTTAAAGGCAGGCTTCTCAAATATAATGACAATTCTTTTTAATTTCTTTCTTTTTAATTATTATTATTTTTTTACAATTTATTCACTTTGAATCCCAGTTGTAGTCCCCTCCCTCATCTCTTCCTGGTCTCCCACTCCCTCTCTTTTTCCCCTTTATCCCTCTCCCTTAGACCACTGATAGACGTCCTCCTCCCCTACTATCTGACAATTATTTTTTGTTGTTATTTGTTTTTTCTTCACAATGTATTTATTACACACACCAATTGAAGCCCCCTGCCTCAACGCCACCAAATCCCACTCTTCCTTCCTCTTCTCCCTTTCCCCTTTGCCTAGACCACTGAAAGAGGAAGTTCTCCATTATTGCCACCTGCCCATAGCTTGTTAAGTCTCCTCAGAACTGCCTGTATCCTCTTCCTCCATGGCCTGGCAAGGCTACATCACCAGGGGCGAGTGATCAAAGAGAAGTCAACTGAGTTCATGATACAGGCAGCCCCTGCTCCCCTCACTCAGAGATCTACATGAAGACTGAGCTGCCAATCTGCCACATCTGAGCCGGGGGTCTAGATCCTCTCCATACATGGTCTTCAGTTGGTGCATCAGTCTTTGCAGGCCCCTCTGGGCTCACATATTTTAGGGTTATTTTGTTTGTTTGTTTCCTTGTGGGGTTCCTCTCCCCTCCATGTCTCTCTATTCCTACCCATCTCTTCCTCCATAAGACTCCCTGTGCCCTCCCTGAAGTTTGACCCTGAGTCTCAGCATCTGCTTCCATCCCCTATTGGGTGGAGTCTTTCAGAGGACCCTCTATAGTAGGCTCACATCCTGTTTCCTCTCTTCCAATACTTCTGGTGTCTAGTCTATCCTGTTTATCATTCCGAATGAGATTTAAGCATCCTCCCTGGGGTTCTTAGTGTTTAGCTTCTTTAGGTATGTAGATGGCTATCTTATATGGCTAATATCTGCTTATAAGTGAGTATATACCAAGCCTGTCTTTCTGTTTCTGAGTTACCTCACTTAGGATTCTTAACACAATCAAAAATTAGGCCTGACACACTATTAGTGAAAGGAACCCTTTGATATACAAAATTCACCTGGAAATAAAACACAACATACAGGAGTTGAAATCTGAGTTAGTGAAGTTAAAGACACAAGGTCCCTATTCTGGCATTGTTCTAGCACCTGACTCATTGTGTCTAGCACCCATCACCTTACCAGCAATCAGAGGAAATCATGTGAGGTCCACAGAACAGCACTCTTACCTCCTGAGTAGCTCATTAGCCAATTTTCAAGACAGGAAGGTCCACCTGCCTTACTTCTCTGACCAGACAGATGCAAATACAGCCATAAGCTCTAATTGGTCCTCATTCTTAACTAGTGAGGAGTTGTCTTGAAATGTATTTATGTTTCTTATGCTGCATAGGCAGAGAGACTACATGCATTGCGTTCTTATAAGAATCATATACCCAGGAAGCTAAGGAGTTAACAGCGTCCTGAATAAAGAGATGTACAGGGAGAAGTCCTGACAAAAGATACCAAATAAGCTCACTGTAACTTGGTTAGCTTTTGAGATGCAGACATGTTACGTAGCCAAGCAGGACTCTAACTCACCATCTTCTTGCCCCAGTATCCAAGCTATTGAAGTGTAGCAATATATCTGGCAAATTCAAGGTGAGGGCATAAGGTCTGCAAGAGATCACAAAGACTGGGAGACAGAGCAGGGTTTGATAGTTTGGCTTAACTCGGTGGGTTCCTAAAGTGCTCTAATCTGAAGTTCTGTTCCTTGCTTAGACTGTTTTGTTCAGAGACAGGCTTTTGTGTGGAGGGGGTGTCTACAGAGATGAGAGCCTTTCTCTTTGGGCCTTTAGAAAGCAGTTTTTTTCTCCTGAAAAGTGATACCAGGCAAATGGAACTAGGCATTGCTGACCCCATCATTTTAGCTGAGGTTTGAGGATCCTGTAGTTGAACTAAATATCTATTGCATCTCGCCATCTCCCATTTCTTACCTGTTTTGTTCTCCAATGCTTTTGAAGAGCTATTCATAAAAGCTGAATTATAATTTCTTAGAAAAGCAACAATCTTCTATGCAACTACAAGCAGCGAGCATATTACAGGGGAAAGTTTCTAAGATGACTTACATTTCAGAGCAAAGGACTCTGGATTGCTGCTCAGCCATCCTAATACTGGTCATTCTGTGGCCTCACAGTCTTAATGTATATGTGTAATTCCTCAGACCCCAATGCTTGGCTTATTTAATAAATTAATCAATCTTAAAAACAAACAAACAAGCAAACAAAAACAGTCTCTACAATTTGTCCTGTTTCCCTACCAAATCTATTTACCTCAATCTTAAATACTGCTTGAGTAAAAAAAAAATGCTTTTCCCACATCTGAAAAAGCCTCCATATGTTGCAATCGAGACCATACACAATCAAAATGGGCCTGCTTGTAGAGTACCTCCTACCACAGGAAGTTGGAATATGTACCACTTACAGCTAAATATATTTTTTCCGGTTTGCATTTCCTTAAGAACTGCAGAAGAATATAATATAATTTAGAGATTAGTGTATTGTAGGTCAATGGCAATATGTCCTAATGTAATGCATGCAAATGCTACTGGAATACACATGTAAATCCTTTTTCTTCTTAGTAAACCTGGTCTTGATTTTTATACTGAGTTATGATGAATTTTAGAAATTGTAGCAATGTTATTCTATGTAATATCTTTGCCACTGTGAGATAACAAACGCTTCAGGTTAATTTACTTAATCCATCAAACATTTGCTATCTAACATGTACATACTACTGTCTTTTATTTACTTTTAGTAAATAGCATACGATGTGTACAGGAAAGAGATAAAGGCTGGCCTTCAGGAATATATGTGACTGAGGGAGAGTTGTCCATGATAACACACACACACACACACGTACACATACATGCACAGATACTTAGAACTATATTCCCACATGTTCATATGTTTTTCATACAGACCTCATCATAGCAACAGTCAGGAACGGGTTTGGGATATGACCTCAGAATAAAGCTACCCTCGTTCCAGTCACTTCCTTATCACTCACTAGCTATGTGATGTTGGACAAAGTTATCTAACATCTCCAGGTCTCATTTGCCATAAATATATAATGAGATAATGCTAGATCAAAGGAGATCCATAAGTAGTCTCAGGAATTACTTGTACCTTTTCTTTATGATCTCTATCATACATCTAAGCTACTTCCTAACTTTCACCAGCACTCAGATGTGCTAGCTATCCTTTTCTGTGACAAATTTACTTTTTTGGGGGGGGGTGGGAGGAGTGAGACAGGGTCTCTTTGTGTAGCCTGGCTATACAGAGTCCTGAAACTTGCTCTGTAGACCAGGCTGGCCTTGAACTCACAGAGATCCTACTGCCTCTGCTTCCTGAGTGCTGAGGTAAAAGGCATGTGCTACCACTTCCCAGCTACAAATTTATATTTTTTAACTTATTTCGCCTCCAGACTAATGTGGCAACCAGCCTGCGGGGTGCACAGCTTCTAGCACAGAGCACAGAGCCAGGCACACAGATCCCACAACAGAGCTAAACTGAGACAACAACACTCACTCTCAAACCACTGGAACTCCCTGATCTTCTTGAAGAATACTCCAGACACCAGAGAGTGACAGTTTCAGTCTGAAGTTCAGCCTCAAAGCACAAACAGCTCCTTAAAATGTCCATTCTGTTAGTCTAGCTGAACAGAGAAGGCTAGTTTGTATTCCTTATTTTTCTCTCATTAACAAAAATGCCTTTCAGTTATCAGTAACAAAGGGAATGCCACCCACCCCCTAGCACGATGGTCCGGCGTGAGCCATACACTGCATTGTCAGCCTGATAGCCCCCAGGGAATCAGCCATGGCCCAGTGGACAACTGAAGTCAAACCACAAATCTCCCCGTCGAGAGTGGCAAGAAGCCAGCCCTTATTATCCAGGAGAGCCACTGATCAGGGAGTGAAAATGCAAGCAAGCAGAGCAGGCCTGGCTCACACCAAGTGTGGCTTTCCAAGAATATGCTGGCATTTCCAGAAGGTCAGACTGGGCACGATCCATTTCAAAGAGGGCAAAATGGTGAAAGTATTGTGTTCACCATCTCTAGGTTTTCATAGCTCAGCTTTTATGAATGCAGAAGTGGATCCAGCATCAGTAGCTTGGATCAATAAATGAGAAATGGGTACTAATGAGGCCAACTCAAAGAGAAAATATGAACACGCACACACACACACACACACACACACACAAATCAGTGAAAGTATTGCCTACATTGAGGAATGAAAATTTATAAAACAAGGGCAGACATAAAAGAAGAAATTGTTTATTTGCCTTTATATAACCCATTTGGGAGAAACGCACATAGATACACATCCGTTATCTGGCTTGTCCCAGCTACACTGACGCTGGAGATGTCCTTGGTTAGAAATTAATGTGTGTAATAAAGTTTTACATTTTTCATACATTTTGAAGTATATGAGCTATATTTCTTTTGACTGCATAATTACTTTTTGTACACAAGAAAAATGAGGTGCTTAGTTCTAAGTAAATAACTTCAAAACAAACAAGAAAAATAGTTACATTCTTTTCATCTGCTAGGCTGCATACAATAAATATTTGCAAAAACTTTTTTAAGTTATGTTATTGTGACTTTTGTGGAAAAAAACAAACTTGTATTGAAACCAAGCTGAGTTCAAACAAAAATATGACTCACTGTCATATTGATATTTTTTGTGTTTGTTGAGATATCTATTCACTATAGATATCAACATTTTTTTCTTTGCTTACATTAATTTTTCCACAGTTTCCTTTTAGATTTTGAAGAAATGTCTAGAAAGTAAGATAATAGATTTAAAACATTTAAAATGGTTTCTTCTTGTGGGTGAGTTCTTTTAATGACCCCTGATGGAGAGGGAACTGTCATCAATAAGATTATCTTCTGCATTGACTGTCCTTACTCTTTTTTGATAAACTATGTATATAAGGCTAAAGTATTGCCCAGTTCTAAACAAGAGAACTAGCTCTGTCATTCATACCTTAAAGGCTTTATTTATGTGGAGGATGTAAAACTCTCAAGTTGGAGGGCCAGTGCTACAATTTCTAATAGACTGGCTAGAAGCCACAACCCTTTCTGTTACCTGTCCCCATTATAACACCATCCTATCTAACAATATTCATTATGAATTTTGCTTTATTTCATTTCCTTTAAAAGCACGTAGGATTGAATGTTGTAAAAAGTGTTTGAATTTTTTTCAAGTTTCAGTAGACCAGGAAAATATTGATATTTTAAGTTGCTTGTGATGCATGCTGAATAAAATAAACTTCAATGCCACATATTTTCCTCTAATCTAGAAAGATAGTGATTGTGCCAAACACCTTACGTAAAAATTTACAAGGTTCCCTTTTTCCAACTCCCAGATCAAATCTGAGTTTGTACACGCATGCACAACCATGTATAAACAAACAAACAAAACAGCAGATCAGATACCATGCACGCGTGTAATAATAATGACAGCTTCTACAAACAATTCTGTATGATTTTATTTTAATACTTTTTCTAATTGAAATACTTCTGTAATAGTTATAATTTTATTCAAGGAAAATTATTGACTTTTTTCACGACTAATCATAACTTTCTGATACTATTTACAAAATGAGTTCAAAGGAGATTTTAGATCTTTTTGCACCATTTTGCCACTCATTTAAAATTGCATCTGCATTAAGGACAGGGAGCAGGGGTGGAGTGAATAAGTGAGAGCAGAGATTGTTCAGAGGAGTTTGCACAGACCATGACACTTTGAAAAGGTTGAAAGAGAAAGAATTGGCATGTGCAGTATGTTAGGCACTGGCCTGGAAAAGTAGAAACCATATTTAGAAAAGATAGTCAGCGTTAAGATGATGGTGGTCGTGTTACTTCACTGCTTCGGAGAGCTTGCCTGTTTGTGTGAGGACTTATCATAGAGAGGCTGGGTGCATTTTCAGTTGTAAATACAGAGGGAAGCCAACAGAATCTTGAAAATTAGCGGCATCTCAACTTTTGAGGAGGACCACCCATGAATAGACAAAGTTCCTCGAGCACAGCCATCATTCCTCGAGAGAGCCCTGCCTAAGACTGTAGCTTCATACAACAGGATGGGTTATATACAGACACTGAACTGGCCTCTTTCCGTTGTTAGTGGCTTACCACTGTTGCAGGAGCTCTCCATCATTCTGAAGGCTTGTAGGTGATCAATAGGCCAAATTGTGTTTCACCTGCTTCTGCTTTGGAAATGATGTGCATCACTAGAAGGTGCCACACAATTGTCCAGTCTACATCTCTCAAACAATCATTTTTATATATTGCCTTAGGAGTCCTCTGTGGCTTATTGTTGCAACTAGAATAAATCATAAGTTCTCTTCCTGCTGTCTATCTCAATGGTCATAACTAATCACTGTTGGACATAGACTCATCTGAGTTCTGACCACTCTTCTCTCTGCATTTAGCATCAATTTCCCAAAGACTAAAAATACCTTCCAGATATTTCTAGTGTATCTGTTTTGTGTAACATGCCAGAAACACTTTTTCCAGAACTCTCTCTAGTCTGCTACCTACCCCTTGAAGAGTCTATTTATTGAAGACTCCAAATTCCCCAACACAGTAGACCACACCATAGGTTCATTGCCTATACTAAAACTCCATGTCTCAGAAGACGTGCTAAATTCTGTTGTCAGTCTTGAATCATGAAGTTCCTTTTATGTGAAATAGAGTGGTCTAATTTGATAGACTATTAGAGACATGCTGTGTATCCATTCCTGTCTCAGGGAGGAGATGTCCAGCTGTCACAAGCCTGACGACACATGCACGGGTAGGTCCAACCAAGACCAAAACACTATGAAGTAGAGAGCTCAGCCCAAACTGTAGACCCATAAAATCACAACCTACCCTAGACAGGAGATGACTCTCTTAGGTCACAAATAAAAAGCTGAGCTCTAGATGTGAGCTTCAGCTGCTGGTCAGGGGTTCCAGGAGGCCTCCAAGTACTTGCTGCTCTTGGTTGGCCACTGGAACTTAATCGTAAGAGCCTATTGCTGTGGACAGTACATGCTTTAGTCACAGGACATGGAGAAATCAAGTTGATATTGACAAAAACGCCTGCTTCCTGCTGGCTGGCTTTCATAGTACTGGGAGGTGATATGTAGCCTGCTGAGGGGAAAAGGCCATCAACAGACTTGCCTAAGGTATGCTCTTGGGTTCAATAGAAGCCCAGATGTTATGGGGGTGAGCAAATATTTTCTGATTGGATTTAAGGCACACTTCACAGGAGGAAATACAAAAGACTACTATACATTTGTCCAAGAATTCATGGATGGGATATTTACAAGCCCAAGAAATAAACCTCTTACTACTATTTTGATAAATAGCCATAGCATCAAACTGTCCTATAAATTCATACATCTATGTCCATAGATCAGCACAGTTCTCAGACCTCATCAAAGAAGTTTCTTTGTACAGTAGATGGCAGCTAACACAGAAACTCAAAACTGGCTAAGATGCAGATAATAGGTGTTTAGCAGAGTGTATTAATCCACAAGTAAGACATCAGTATCACTCATCACCGCAAGGTTCAGGGACAATCACAGAAGAGGAGACAGAAGGATTATAAGAGCCAGAGATGGGGGAGGATGGGCATTAGTGTTTTCTATATGTGACGAAACTGCTATCCTGGTGAAATCACAGAAGCTTCTGATCTGCACAGGATCCGCACAGGGTTAAAGCATGGTGGGAGGAGGCACTCTGGAGAATAGAAGAACAGGACATAGGAAAAATGGGAGTGGACTTTAGCTGGGGAAAGGAGAGGAAGGGCAATATACAGAGAAAGGGAAGGGGAGTGACAGAGAACGTGACAGAGAGTGACAGAGGGGTAAATAACAGCAAAACATAGGAAGTCATTTTATGCTTACTGAAAGTTACATATGGACTATGTGTCTGTGTTATATAGTTTCAGTGAAGCTATTCCTCATAGGGTAATAATGTTTTCCATAAGAGCCATAGATTATCTCACAAAAACCCCCGTAGCAGGTATGAGAAACTTCCTTTAGAGTTGTTAGTCACGGGAGTCCATGAGAGCCCCTCAACAATAGAGGGTGTTGCTGTTACCCTCCCTTTTGAATTTGAAGTATTGCTGAAGATACCATGCATTTCAGACACAGAATTTGCAGAAATTGCACTGGATCTGATCTGAAAGCCTCCCCTTTGATGACTAGCTCTCACAATACCCAAAGATGCTATGTGAGCTGCCAATGGAGAAAGGCAATCAATATCCAGCTTTGATGCCTATTAATTCACAACAATGATCCACATGAAAAAGATATTTTCTCAAAGGTACAATAGTGGCACTTCCATCTTGGGGTGTCTTTTAGAGCCTGCTCAGTAGGAGGGAATTCATGGCTGGACCTTTAAACATAGCCACCTTCTCAGGGCTGGTACAGGCATACAACCTAGAGGGGAACCTACTACCGCCATGTTCCTTAGCCAGGAAAATACAATTGCGTTCTAAATATGTATCCTGTCACCCACAGATGACTGTAGTTGTCACCCCTTATAAAGGAAGCTTGTCTTGACAGCAGACAAAGACAGCTATAGAATTCAGAATTGCTGAAAATGCAGAGAGCAGACAATCACAGTGTGTGTGGCCCCAATAGATACATCTACATCATAACTTCTACACCTAAGGCTCAGAGACCATTAGAACAAAAGGCGGGGGGTGGGCGGGTTAGACAGTAAGAGCTAGAGGACCAGGGTGTCTGCTGTGAGATTGTTTCTTATATATGATGGGGAAACTATACCCATGAAATCACAACAATGTGGTTGGCTAAACAAGACCTCATTAGACTCCATCCCTAGATGAAGAGCTATAGAAAATGAATGCCAAGAGAGAGACTCAGACATTTACATGGATGATCTCCTTAACTGTTTATCCAATACTAATATTATATACATATGATATTAGTATGTTCACCTAATATTGTATATTTATTCACAACACTAAATGGACTCAGAAGGTCATATTTATGAATTTATATGTACATACACATGTGTAACAGTATTAATTAAAGTAAAAGATGCCACAAATTTGAGATAGGGAACATGGTAAGAGTTAAAGAAGGTGAAAATGATATAAATAAAGTACTAACTATATGATGTCCTCAATAAAATTTAATATCTCAAAAACAAAAATCTCTCTTAGCAGTAAAGCAGGGTTTGATTTTGTTTTCCATTGTCTTTGCTTGCTTGTTTATGTTAATCAAGGATATTATGAGGGGTTGTTTGAGATGTTCTATATTTATGTTGTGTTTGCCAGAGTGGAAAATAAATCAAGTGTGACATAGAGACAAAGCTTTACTACTCATGCCCTATGTTTATTGAACAATAACAGTAATGTTTCCCATTTACTTGGAGGATGCTCAGGGCATGTGGCACAGATGCAGAGTTGAGCACACTCTCGTAACTATCCCCACAAGCTGGGCAGCACCAACCTGATCTAAGTCTGAAGAGAAAGTCATGTAGTGTGATGCTAAGATGCAGGCTGGTCACACACCGTGTGCTGCAACGTCGAGTGATGTAATGAAGTCTTCTGGTAGTTCACTGAAGTTGGACCTAGACTCCACTTCCCAGAGTACCTGCCAGGTATAAGTGGTTATGTCACTGAGCTCTAGGCAGCAGGATGTAATTTAAAATGTTCTTCTGTGGCAAGGCCTGGTTCATAAAATCACCGAAGGTAATCGCCTATGCTCTTTCATTTTATTTGGCCAGATATTGATATTGTGTTAAGTCTGTGAGCATATGCTGAAAATAGCATAACCTCCATCAATCTGGGTCCCTGAAAAATAGCAAGAAATGGAACCTCTATTTGCCTACTACATTAAGAAAAAGAGTTTACCATGTTACATTTTGTAGAGTTAGAAAGGAGGCGATCTGAGTGTCCAGTATCTTAACTAATCCAAGCAGCATCTCACATTCTGTTATACCGCCCATCTCAGAAGTCCCAAGGGGAGCTATTCATCAGTGGCAATGCTAAAGCAGGCAGATGAGGATGAAAAGAACTGTACAAGGTGCCAGCAGTGAGAACTCATGGACACAGACAGACAATAGGACCTCATTTTGAAACCAGGGCTAAAACTTCTATACAGTTTAATGCTCAAAAGTTAAAAGGGAGTTGACCCAAGGGCAGGTATTCAGATGGTACTCGGAGAGGAAAAGAGTGTGGACTTAGACGGAAACAACAGTTTCAGTAAAACCTCCGCTGGGATATGGCTCTGTGAATTTGCATATTTCTCTTTAAAAGATTAAACTTCTTTCCTGTAATATTTTGAGCTTGGTCTACACTTCTGCAAATGTAGAAACTCTGAGTCCCTTTCTACAGGTGGCCAGTCCCTTCTCAGAGCTAAATTAATAAGATGTAAGTCTGAGGTTACTGTGCTATGATAGTTGAATTTCACAGTTTGAGCTCTCTTTTGCTTCTGGGTTATTTCAGTCTAAGGACCTTCAAAAACTCATACACACACACACACACACACACACACACACAAAATATACTGTTAAGTCTACAAGATGCCCTAGAGAATCATGGAGCCAACACTTTCATGTCACAGGTGAAGCAAATTAGACCTCTGAAGGCTCAGGTGCAAGTTACCCCTTCCAGCCAAGGCTGGAACTCAGGACTCTGGTTTGCTTAGAATGCAGCTTTTCACTTATCCAAATTTTTCTCAGTCAGACATGCTGGCCTACTCCATCTTTGATTTCATTTACAAAGATATCTAGTCCCTAGAATAATAGAAGAATATTTTTGTCTTTGTGTTTGATTGTTTTTAAATTGTGCTATCCAACACTCATCACCCCCTTTCTTATGTATTAGCTCTGTCATAAACTTGGAAACCAACTCACTTCCTAATTTCCTTTGTGATAGGTATGCTAAATATGATACCACATTAATCACGAACTTTGTGACAGATGCCTTCAATTTGTTATTATTACTATTTGATATGGGGTTTTTGAGGTTTCATACAAGGATGCATTATTGTGTAAGCTTTTCCCTACCAGATCCTAATGGGTTGATGTAGTCAAATGAACCTTCAGATCCCAAGACAGAGATTAGCTATGACTATGACGTTAGTGAGGCTTTAGCCAGCAAAGCAGAAAATCTGTAAAAACAAAACAAAACAAAAAAAAAATACATCAGCCTGGACATACATAGTTGCTGAGCCTGTCAGTTTCAAGAGGAATGTTACACTGGACAGGAGTCAGGGACACTGAAGGAAAGGAGGCACTGGTGAAATAGAAAATGCAAAATATGGGCACAGAAGAATCTAAGAGAAAAGCTTTAGTCAATTCATTCACTGACACAATGACCAGTGGAGCCATGCCAGGACTGCAAAAGTTAGGCAGGAAAGAACAAAACACAGCCTGTTCTCGAGGGTCCAGCTTTCTTGTGGGCTAGCAAATTAGATGTTGCCTACTACTGAATATGCACACACACACACACATACACACAGTTCTTCCTGTTAAGCTCAAATAGTCCAAATTAAAGCCTGCTATAATAATTGGTGATGATTTATTTTGCACTAAAATTATAGAGTTTACTATGCTAAATCATATGGCTACCTTTGTCTGTGTTCTATGACATGAGGGAATTGCCATTGGTCTTGGGCTCCAAGAGGAGGTCATCTCCTATCTGAGAAAGATGACTAGACAGACTCATTATATTGGCAAGCTCCAGGTTCAGTTAAGGAACTTTGCTTCAGTGAATAAGATGAAGGATCCAGGAAGCCTCCTGATGTTCACTCCAGGCCTCCATATATGTCTGTATACAAATGTGCACACATATGCTTGTTCATATGCATGCACACTCACATACACACACATATGTATACATACCACACAGCACACACGAAAGAGTAAGAGAATTTTAGCATCATTATAATCACCATTATTATTATTACAAATATTCAAAGCTGCACCTAACCCAACTGTCTTTATGAAACTTAAGAATAGAGAATAAAAAAACTCTGACATCCAGCCTGGGCGAGTTTCCAAACCAGACTAGTTATCTGCATGCTTTGACACTGTTTTCTTCAATAGTCAAGCTTGTGCCTCCAAGAATCTCCAATAGTTGTCAAGGGAGATTTCTCTTATTCATCCTCGGTTTCATTATTCACTGTTATTGATGCTAAAATACAAAGCTGCAAGCCCTCTCTTTTGTTTACAGGAGCCATCTTGTTGCCTTCACTCTTGCCACTGCCATGAAGTGACTCCATGTTGGTGAGCATATAAATGAGTCCCTCCAGGAAACCATATTCTTACACAGCTGGAAGGCAGGAAGGAAGGCGCCTGAAAGACACCCACCATCCTCATTTTATACAGAGCTCCCTGGCAACATTTTATTCTCCAAAACACTCCATTTAGTATCTTGACCCTGCCAGGCTTAACTCATAAACCCACCATGTGTAGTTCTGTGAGATCTAAAAATAATGTCGCACTATAGATTAAGTTCCCCCCAAATATTCTCCTGAAATCCATGTCCTCAAGCCCACCAAATTATGCCTTTCCCAACAAAGGAGTTACAACACAACCAGGAAGGTTTCCCCATGCTTTCTTCCTGCTGCTTTGATGGCGAAGCCCCCACATCACCAAATGATGCGAAGCACTTCACAGAGTTACTCATCACTAAACTGTACCCACCAGTTTGAATTTCCTTTTTAGAAGAATGCTCCATCCTGGTGGGTCTTGTAGAATCAGCAGCTTCCTTTATGGCATTCTCCATTGCTGTCCTTAAAATAATCCCATCACTATAAGGCCTCCCCAGTGTGATCGTTCCTTTCTTCCTCAGATAGTTTGCTTTCCACTGTAGCTGCTGAGTGGCATAAATCAATACAGCACACACCATAAACACCACAAGTGCTAACCCTGCCAATTGGCTCTCTTTAATTGGTTTCAGCTAAAAACCTGTAAAGCTATTTGAGGTGAAAAGGCAGACAAATCAAAGGCAAGATGAATGACCTGGAAGGCCTTGCTGAGCCAGGGGTTGCTAACACCAGGGTGGTGTTTTTCATCTCTGATGTGTTTTTCCCCCCATTTCTTTCTGCTATGGTGCGGTGTTTCAGCACTGTGCACATTTTGCTTGGGAGAAGAAAGCATAAATGTTCCTCAGGCTGAATGGTGAGTTTCAGTGTTGCACTAACAGAGAGAAAACAAGTTAAACAGAGCAAGTAATCCCAAGCCAGGGTTATGTTGGCCATTTCTCATAGCTACCTTCCACACTGACTCTACAGAGTCTATCTAACTCATGTTCTGAAGGACTTACCCTCAGATGCCACACATTAATGCCAGATTAGCTGGATGCTTTTGTCTCATGACATGCCAAGCTTTCTTATGAAAACCGGAGATTTCCATTGCTCTTGGTTGTTCACTAGAGCTAGATGATAAGACCCTATCACTGAAAGTACCACATACTTTTGCTATAGGATATATTCAGGGAAATCCATGAAACAAGGTCAAAAATCTTCCTTTCTGCTGACTAGTGTTCATAAATGCACTGCAGGCAGCCAGGCAAGAAAACTCAGGAATGGTTTCACCTAGCTGTATATGATGTACTCTATAATGCTGGCCGTCCAGGAAGGATATGCCTGGTGATGAAAGAGTGGAATAACAGGTCTGAGAAATAACCAACCACTTTCTGATTTGATTTGATTCTAAATTCACAAGAGGAATAAACTCTTAGTACTGCAAACCTGGTCAAAAGCCTATGGCTGAAGAAGTCATAGGCTTTAGTAGAATGACTGCTACTATTGCTAAATGGAAATGTCTCATTGCTTTCTAAATATTCATTTTTATGCCCGTGGGCTTAGTGCTATACCCATCCTGGGGTAAAAAAGGCTGGTTTTTCATTTGGGGTTTTGTTTATTTTACAGTGTATAATGGTTAACATGAAGATTCATATCTGATCAAAGTGATGAAAATAAGGTACTGGCAAATTATTGGCCCTAATAAAACATATATTGGACTCCTTCTAGGCAGATTGAAGAAGAAGGGGCAGGAAAAATAAAGCAAGAGCCAGGAGATGGGAAGGTAAGCTGTGAAATGTTGTCATCTGGATATATGCATGACCATTGTACTCATGAGCTCGCCGTGGCCATATTTACCTGCACAAAAACTGTACAAGTCTGAGCCTTTCAACATTCCATCACATAAGGACAAGGAGCTATCCAAGAATCTACCACTATCCAATAGACCAGTGTGTGATGAAGGAAAGGGCCTTTGAATCCCCGTCCCCTTCCATGACTGATTGTTGATAGGGCCAGTCTTGTATGGGCTCAGTGCAGGTGACCACAGAGATGAATTAATGATTGCATTAGTTGTGTCTAAACCTGAGAATTGTACTTTACAGCCCCTGTGCTGTCCCTTAGCTTCTCCTACATTGTTTCATGGAGTGGTCTAAATGTCATACTTAGAGCTGAGCTGATAAAAAATAACTTATTCACAGCTTCTTCAGAAGCCACAAGCTTCTGCCCTCACCACTGGTTTTTTGGAAAGAGTAGCCTCTCTGGTTACGTCTGGGCACAGTTTTCATCAGGACAAAGGTCGGAATGCATGAATTGTGACAAAATTCAGACATCCCCCATGTGACAGTGGAGCCTTGGAGCTATTCAATTGACCTATGCCCCAGAGAAGGCTCACTTAGGAACAGGAGGAAGCCATTTTCCTGTAAGGTCTAAGCCAAGGATTTAAAGGGAAGTTTTAAAACTCTTCAGCCAGTAGGACAGCCTTCTGTCCAGAATCTCAAAGCCCAGAGAGTGCATTCTGGCACCAGGGTTAACCTTGACTGATATCATTGTCATTGCTGAGTCTACATCTGTGCAAACATCCATACCTCCTAAACTGTCTCATCGGGCAACAAAGGAACAGCTTCATTCATAGGACGTACCAGGCTCCCTTTTCAGAACACCATCTAAAAGCTGTTTTCAAGTCGGTGCAGAAAATAGCCTGCAACACTGGCATTTTGTTTGTTGTAGACTTTTTGCCAGTCTGTCAAGTCAGAGCGTGTAAATGGAAGCAGGGCTGGTAATGAAGCAGTAGAATGTGTACCTAATGACAAACAACTGGGAAGATTTAGAAAATGCTTCATTTTATCGTCTGTGTTTTCACAAATTTACCAGAAACGTGATTTAAAATCTCCTCATCAACCCAGTCTTGATGAGCGGAGCAATGTAAATTAGACTGCAAGGAGAGTGGCCAAGCGCATGCCAGAATGGGTGTGCCCACACGGTGAAGGAACTTCCAATTTTCTTTAATAGCGTTTCACCATACACAAACACAGCTATGAGTTGAGCACAGAATCCCCATCCTAATTTTCTCTCTACCCCTAACATCCCCACCACCATCAAATGTGAAGAGCCAACTGTCTGGGTTTGGAAAATGCTAACTTGACGATCTCTACCCAGTTGCTGGCTAGGGAGAAGACACTGGCTCTACTGTCTCCTTATGACTTTTCCTATTTTCTTCCCAGGGTTATTTCAAATTTAGTCTTTAAAATGGTGGTAAGGGTCTACGGAGAAAAATCCTTAATGTAAGTACGTAAATTGCTTAACATTCCCACAATGATGGTTTTTAGATGGTTAAATAACTTCGGAGCTTCTGCTCGTTAAAAGAGACTAAATGAAGGCTTACAGCTGGTGGAACGGCCGGTTTCTAGCTCTAACTAAGCTTTTGTCACACCATAGACCCAGGAAGTTGAACTAGTCCACCTTGTGAAGGAAACAGTTACGGTCTTGTGTTCAGAAGTTGGAAATGGTAATTGTGTATTCAAGCTGTCACTCTTGCTAACAGGTCCCATTCATCTTTGTCCTCCTTGTACCAGCCCAGAAGAATCAAAACAAGTATTTGAGCTGGAGTGCAGCAATTGTTAAGAACACTGCTTCCAAGCATCAGTGAATTTCGACCAGACGCTCCTGCAGAATTCCAGTGAATTCTCTTCTGCCTCCTAATCGTGAGCCCAGCTTTTGGAAGTCTGTCTGCTTTCCCTTATAATTATTTCACTCCGCTTCCATCTACTCCAGCATTAAGGGCGTTACCAGAGAGGAAGTGCTCTCGGCACCCTGTCCCAGCAGTCCCAGCAGACATCCTTCCCTCAGTGCCCCGCTGCCCTCAAGACCCCAGCGCTGCCCACACACTTTGCTTGGTTGTTTGCTTGGCAGGTCAGGTAGCTGTTTGGTTTGTCTGAGCTGGGGGCTTCATAGGTATCCCAGACTGGCCTTAAACTTGAGATCTCCTTGCCTCCACCTTTCTATTACTGAGATTATAATCATAAGAGATCCTTCCCCTTCTCCATGCACTTGGTAATTTTGCCTCCTCTTAGTTTAAATTAACTTGTAAAATGTGCCAATGTTTCCTACTAATTCTTTTCTTGTCATAGAGAAGCAAATGAAAGGAGAGATTTGATATAACAACATTATCCCAGACACCTGCTTGCACACAGATCCATTTATTTTTAATCAACCAAAAGTTTGGTTTCAGTTTTTAATAACAAGAGTCCAGTGAAAGTGAGATTAGCTAAAATTCTGTTCAAGACTCCCCACTGGCTTCCAAAATAAATGCATCAACATTCTTATTCAGTACCAACTGCAAAAATAAAAAAAAGGATGGTCAGCATTCAGGTTCAATAATGTAAAGATTAAAATTATTAGTTGGGAAATAGGTTTCAGCATCAGGTCTAGGGAGGATATACATAAACAACAGAAAAATTCCTCTTGGAGTTTGAGTCTTCAGAATTCCTGCAAGTATGCTATATTTAGAACCTGTGTATTAGCTACATTCCCCCTTTGAGTCATGAGTGTTCTTTTAAATCAAATAGCTTTCAAATTCAAGCTCAAATTTGTGAATTATGGAAATCTATTTTCTGTCAGCCTTTCCCCAAATGTTCCTCCAGAGAACTGAACCTCAGAGAAAATGATGTGAGTGACTTTTCTCAATTCTCTCAAGAAGATACTCTGTGGCCCTGGTCTAGAGGCAACCGTTAATTCACGAGATACAATGGATGCTTGGATATGAGGACTTAATTCTTTTGAAAATCTTGAGAAGGATGCTGAACGATTCGATGAGCATGGAAATGTTGAGTTGAGTGCTGTTGCAGCATCTGTCCTGTCCTCAGGCAATCTAGCATGACCTCCACTCTAAGAACTCTCTGCTAGTCATTAAAGGATGAAAACAAAATTCTGTGTGCTATGTTTTAGACACTGTTAGACATGTAAACATGCCCTAATCACGAAAGTAATAAATCATGGTGTGAGGTAAGTTGCTGCTGTGCCATTTCACAACTGAAGAGCTGACCGAGATGTGAACTGACAAAAGCCAAATTTGAACTTCTTCCCATCTAGCTCTTGACTGCCAGGAAGCAGATGAAATTGATTTTCCTGAGAAGATTGCCAAGGTGTGGTAGGGCTAGAAGGCTGACAGAATGAAGGCTTTATTCACCTGCTGTAACATGCAGCACACAGAAGGATGTCAAGAGGGAAGTTATATTAGTTAAGGACTCACAATCAGAAATATTTAGGCATAAAATGTAGAGAAATGTCAGAAACAGGACTGAGACCCCAAAGCCGATTGGATTCAGAGCAGACCTGAGACTTGCAGAAGGGATGAACTACATCAGGCCCTCAGAGAAGCAGTCCAATGGATAAACAAAAGGAAAAATTTTAATGGTAAATAGAAGCAGTTTCCTCCTTTCAAGGAAATCATAAAGATCGGAATAACACACTACCCCAATATATAGCACCCTGTCATACTGACTATATTGAGCTGAAGTTAACTGAGGAAAAGCAGATGAAGGGAGGCCTCTCTGACCTTCAATTTGCTCCCTAAAAGCAGAACATAAATATTCCAGAAGACAAGTGCCGTTTCTGTACCAGGAAGAGACAGGAGGTCGGGGAGACAGTCCGCAGTGAGGCAAATTCACACAGATCTGCAAGCCCCCTCTTCTTCCATTAGCTTCCCTCCATATATGTCCCAGGACCTTCCCCACAGCTCACTGCTGGGATCTGAAACACCTATCCTTTTACAGTCTCATGCCTTTTCTTGTTAAAACAATGCGCAACCTCTCAGTTATACCCGTCTTGGGAACGGGTCTTCAGTTCTTATACATGGAGACCTCTGTGTACTTGTGAAATATTAATATCAAATATAACTCATAAGCCTTTCTTTTTTTAATCTGTTTATCTTGGGTTTATCTAGACCCACTACAGGACTGAGGAGCATGGAGGAAAATGTTTCTTTACACATACAATATTCTCTCCTTCCCTTCTACTGCCTACCCTAGTTTTCTTGTAATAATGAAGAATAAGACTTCTACATGACTCCAATAATGACAACATAACAGTAAAGACAGTGCATAGTGTTGAAAAAAAAGGAGCATGTTTAGTTTTTTTTAAGTTGGCACCAGCATATTGTAAACTTAGAATTGAATATCTGCCATTGAAATCAATGTCCATGATCAAAATTCACAGCCACAGAACCCAACCTGCCCTTCATGTAGCACAATTTCTTGTCTGCTTTTTCCCTCTCCGTGGTTTAAAAAAAATCAATAGAAATTATCCAATTTTAAAGGAGAATAAGTCATTTTGATGCTCTGAGTTCAAAATAAAGTATTCTGTCAAGTTTGTCCAACCTTCTTATGCGGCAACAGGACATTGTCATCTATATAATTCATGATCAAAAAATTCACAATTGAGTTACCAAAAATAATCATAGGAAGACCTCATTCGATTTAGCCTAGATATTCATCAATTAACAAATTAGATAAAGAAAATGTGCTATGTATAACACCATGAAATTTATTCAGTTGTAAAGAAGGCATGAAATAATAAAACTTGAAGGTAAATGAATGGGCCTGGGAGAACATTTACACTGAATGGGGTAACCCAGATCCAGAAAGACAGCTACCAAATGTTCACCCTCATTTGTGAGTTCCAGTTTCAAATTCCTTGATTGTCTTTGATTTGGAGAAAATGGAAATTAGACGGGACCACTGTGATGAGGCCTGCCTTCAGTGAGAGAGGACAGTAGTCTTGGGCAATATGAAGATAAGGAATAGGGAACATGAGGCAGTTGGGAGACAACAGTTAACCAGAACAAAGGGCATATGAAAAGGCATATGGAAACCTACAATTTTGTACATCAGTTTAAAAATACTTGCGTTTAAGGCATCTCTTGTTTTAAGTCAGTTTAACACCTGGTATTGGGCCACAGTCATAGCAACCTTTGGCTACATGAAACCAATGAAACCAGTGGGCTACAGGTTGGACACAGCTGCTGTATAAAGACATCCTATTAACTATCTCTTCCATCTAACTCCACACATATATCAAATGAAACTAGATATTGACCTGGAGAGATAGCTCAGTACAGCAAGTTTTGCTGTGCAATCATGAAGACTCCCAGCACCCAGGCAAATAAGCTAGGCAAAGTGGTACATGCCTGAAACTCCAAAGCTAGGAAACAGAAATAGGTAGATCCCAGGGAGCTGCTGGTCAAAGAACTTAACTAAAGCAGCAATCTTCAGGTTAAATGAGAAACCCTGTCTAAAAAAAAAGTGAGGAGCCATAGAGGAAGATACAAACAACAACAACAACAAAAAGACAGAAAGAAAAAAAATGAAAAAATCTCGCCTCCATATACATACCCTGGGTGAGCATGCACACACACACACACACACACACACACACACCTCATACATATTTTACCATAATTTTTTAAAGGTTGATTAAATAGTTTATATGTTGAAAGAATCTAGTAACATGCTTAAAGTTCTGCACATTTAGACTTGGAGGTGTTTAATACCATGGTGTTTTTTATCATGAGTAATATTTAATTAAACGTGGAACAGGGACTGTCTCTGACAGGAACTCAGTGGCTGGCTCTTTGATCACCTACCCCTGAGAGGGAGCAGCCACACCAGGCTACAGAGGAAGACAATGCAGCCACTCCTGATGAGACCTGATAGGCTAGGGTCAGAGGGAAGGGGAAGAGAACCTCCCCTATCAGTGGACTTGGAGAGGGGCATGGGAGGAGATGAGGGAGGAAGCTTGAGGTTGGGAGGGGATGAAAGAGGGTACTACATCGGTGATGCAAAGTAAATAAACTGTAATTAATAACAAATTTAATAAAAAATAATGAATTACAGTAAAAAAAAGTAAGACTTCATAGATAATAAGATGCATTTTTACTTTGTGAATCTAATACAATAGAATTGATCTTTCTCCCCTTCAAAAGAAAAAAAAATAGAGTAGCAGTTTAAACAGGGAATAACCACTATTCATTGGCTATCTTTGATCTCAAATATTGTAGTGGAAGAACGTGTCTTAAGGGCAATGAAAGAAGGCAACTTGTCTTTTTCTGCACCTCTGACAGGGCCCATATACCTCTGAAGAAACTTGTGGGCTGTCCTGTTAAGTAAGGACAGCCCTTCTTCACACTCTGAGGGAGTTCTGAGCCAACTGAGATCTAGGGATTGTGGTCTGTAGATTTTGTGTATTCCCAGGGAACCTAGCATAGTCCAAAAAGAGAGAAAACATGCAGTCATGTGCTTTCTCAGTTTAGAGAGCACTTTTAAAACCTCTCTAAGGCAGGAGGGACCCTGCAGTGTATAATAAATGCCATGCCCTGATGGTAAGCAGATAAAGGTTATTATATAGCATTCACAGCACAGAGGCAGGCAGAACCAAACTAAGTAACTTCACTTGTAGTGATCTTGTCATGAGCTAGTGGTGTTGCTCTTAGGAAAGCCTGTGACATCGGCCTCCCATATCAATGCTTGCTCTTCTTCTGTCCTTATTACTCAGTTTACAGAATGAAACATGTACCCTAATGTGCCCACCTGATGCGTTCTGCCCATCTGGAGACTGGGAGGCACCAGGGTTAGCTGAGCTTAGTTCCCTAGACCTGCTCCTGTGTGGATGCCCAGGGTACTGAGAATCACTTTCTGTCCCTGGCTCTTCCTATCTTCTCTCCAGTAAAGCTTCCCCAATCACCAGCCAGTGAGCAAATGGAAACAAAGCCATGGGGACTGGGGAGCAGATTCTTGGCTTGTGTATATTCTGAGACACACAGTGTCTCGATCAAAATGCATTTCGAATCTTTGAATACTTGTTTCTCTTTTTTAGAAAGCCAACAAGATAGCAACCTCATGAACCCTGTGACTTCAACATCCCAACCTGCTTCTCTCTCTGGAAGGGAAAATCATCCAAACACATTGTCTTTTTGTCTTTTCTCTGGTCTTACCTTGCCACCAGCAGACACTAGAGCACTCCATGTACAAAGATTTGAGGAAGAGTGTTCAAGGGTAATTCTCTCTTTTGTCCCTGCTCAGATTTTTCTAGAAAATTCAGAAGATAGTAAACTTTTCCCAAGTGGGGTGTCAGGCAAGACTGAGCTTGTGGGAGCTTCAATGAAGATGCACTGTCCCATTAAACAATAAAATACACTGTGCAGTTTCCCAAATCCTCAGACCCAGGGGCATTAAGTGGGCTCATCAGGCAGCAACCATGTGGAAAGATATGAATACATTTTTTACCTGGAAAATACATATTTCCTCTGTAGCTGCCTCATGAGCTTGACTTACTATGAACTCATGCTCATTGTTTCCCAAAGCAGACAAAAGGAAGGGGAGGAGGGAAAAGGAAACAGAAAATGGTGGATTTTACTGAAAATCCAAAGAAAAGGAGACTTGGGAAGTCCCCAAATAAATCACAATGTAGAATTATTAAGCATGCAATGCCTTGTTTTGTTTCATTTTGTTGACATTTATATTGTAAATTTCTAACTAATTTTTTAAGTTCCCTATGGCCAGGCTTATGGTCCATTTTTCATCTGTTAATTGAAATGATCAAATACTTTATTTCTATCATGATTTCATTGTTCTTCAGTTGTGGTACAAAATCCCTAAAACCTTGAATGACTTACATACTAAAGTTAAATAAAGATAAAATAGTGAATTCCATTGCATTGCCCACTAATTGTCAGACTTTGTAGAAGGCTCTAATTAAATCCCATAGGAGAAAAACAGCAAGACAGTGAAGCACAAAGAAGCCAGTCATTTCAACAGCTTCACTAAGCTTCAAGTGGCTACCGAAAATCATCCTAAAAATGGTTGTGTGCTGGGTTTTTATTTTGTTTTCCATTTTTCACTCAAGGATAAGAAAAATCAGGAACAGAGAAATGTTGGGCTAGATAATGATATTCTAAGCATTTGAAAGGTAATGTCTATAAAGAACTTTATGAGATGTGCTAAATTTATTCCAGACAAAAATCTTCATCGACTGACTGCCTATTAGATTGTCTTTACTGTCTGTCTTTCTTTATAGAGCTGTCAGAGGGCGACTCCTCATGCTCAACCAATCATGGAAGATTCTTTAAAAACCCCGGAGAAGAGCGAGATTGGTACATCAACCTAATTCACGTAAATGAAAGGCTCTTCTCTTGTCCTAGTGATAACAGCTACCAAAGAATTAAAATTAAATAAAAAATGATGTCTCAAGAGACAATCTCAGACAGAACAAACGATGAATCCTCCCAAATATAAAACAGTCCTCCTCTTAAGAGGTAAGAGCTCTAAACTTTTCATGAAATTAAAGGAAGTAAAGGTGTATCTTGACTGACAGACAAATGCCACTAAGTCCCAGTGTGGAGGGGAGGCACATCCTTACTGGATGGACCAAGATTACTGAGGTCCAGTTTTACATATGCTATCCCCAGACACAAAACCACACAGGGTTGGGTGTCTTTCCAAAGCTCTTCTCTGTTAGGACCTAAGCAAAGATCATTCAGCTCTTGCACCTTCCCCTACCATGGACTTGATACTTCATAGGTGGCCAGGATGTAACAAGGACTATGAAAGGCGAGCTATCTCAAAGCAGCATTGCACCATAAGATTTCCCAAATCTGGGCACAGGAGTCTTTACTGAGACTGATATTCCAACCAAGGACCATTCATAGATAAAACCTAGAACCGCTGCTCAGGTGTAGCCCATGGCAGCTCGATGTCAAGTGGGTACCCTAGTAAGGGGAACAGGGGCTGTCTCTGAGATGAACTCAGTAGCTGGCTCTTTGATCACTGGCCCCTGGGGTTGGGGCGCCTTGCCAGGCCACAGAGGAAGACAATGAAGCCAGTCCTGATGAGACCTGATAGGTTAGGGTTAGATGGAAGGGGAGGAGAACCTCCCCTATCAGTGGACTTGGAGAGGGGCATGGGAGGAGATGACAGAGGGAGGGTGGAATTGGGAGGGAACGAGGGAGGGGGCTACAGCTGGGATACAAAGTGAATAAACTGTAATTAATATAAAAAAGTAAAAATTAAAATTTCAAAAAAATGGGAGCATTGTTTGCTTTTGTAACCCATCTCTGTGACTGGAAATTGTCCATCTTTCCTGGACATGAGTTTCCTATGATGTTGAAAGCAAACTAAGCCCTCCAGACAGAAAAAATCCCCATCTCACAGCTCTACTCGCCGCCTTTTCCAGGTATTCCTTCTTTCACATGGCTTGCTTGAGGAGAGCGCCTGCCTCCTTTAAGACTAACACTTCTACTTGTGGTTCAGTCTCAACAGGGGCCATGGTTCTCTAGCCACACTCTCTCTTACTGGGCACTTCTAATAATCCCTTACCTGCTCTACACAATCATACACAGAGATTGAGCCCACAGTTATATTACCAAGCATCTCCAGAGGGCTGTATTTCTCAACAGACCTAATACCCTACCCATAGACTATCTAAGGCCCATTTTGACCTCTTGGAACCAGGATTAATTTTAAACCATCTAGCTATTGTTTATGCTTTGCAAAGAGAGACCTTGCCCAGTTCAGCAGGGCCCTGTCAAGCATGGAACTGTTTACCTTCCTCTTTCTGGTTCCTTCTCTGAGAGTTCAACACTGTGCCTTATTTTCCATTCTGAAACTCTCTCTTCTGAAGTCTAAAAATCTTCCTTCCCATCTGTCTACCGGTCTGCTTCCTTGGATACAGCTTAAAAGGCCAGGCTGTCATCAAGTCAGCTTCTTATTCAAGAACCTAAAATTACTTGAAAGGTCTTGTCTTCTGCCATCTGTGTCATCTGGCACATTCATTAGGCTTTAAGTTCTATATTCCCACCCCTATTCTCCTCCATGCTTGACTTTCCTATGACCAACATGCTGACCATGCCCCAGGTGGGACCTCACTATCCCAGTCTCCACAATGTATCTGTTTATGTCCCCAAACCACTTTCACAGGAAACATACATTCCATGTCTCTCTTGGTCTTAAAATGCAGATAATTCAGGCTTTAGAGATACAGTCCCATGTTACCCATGGAAGAGCACTGGCTGCAGTTCCAGAGAACTCAGGTTCAATTCCCAGCACCTACATGGTAGTTCACAACCATCTGTAATTCCTGTACCAAGGAATCTGACATCCTCTTCTGGCTCCCACAGACACTAAGCAAGTACATGTGTATAAACATACATGCAAGCAAAATACATGCCTAAAATAATAATAATAATAATTAATATAATTATATTATTATTATCATCCATTTCAGATAATCCTCAGGGAAGTAACATCACAGCACTATTCTCTAAGGTGCCCTTTTAATGGGAATGAGAGCAAGTCAAATGTTTTCTGCCCTAATGTTTTCATTTCTCACAAGTGAGATAATAAGCAACCCCCCTACATCAGCTATCAGGCAGATAGAAATGCCCTGAATGCATTAATAACTTTTCTAAGAAGCATAAATTCATGTTTAGGTAAGTTTATCTGCCCATTTTTCCTTATAATTTTAATGCCTAATCTAACCATGTTTATTACAAGAGTTACCAGATTCTCCCATGATTTATCTTTGAATACCATGTGAATCTTCTCTGTCTAATTTGAACTCATTAACCAACTGACCCTAAGAGCAATGAGAATGAATATATTAAGACATACAAGAAGTGAGAAAGTGCCCATTTCTAATGTAAATGTAGGCTCAAAATCCATTTTATGTTTAGCAGGAATACTGGTGAAGGAAACATGAACACAAAACACCCATTCTCAATGCTACTTACAATCTAGGTAGGGCCATAGAAACCTGCAAGCTCTCCGTGGACCTTGCACAACATCTCAAAATTTGGATTAAAAAAAAAACAGTACTAGATGCAATTTAAGAGGCCAGGCTGTCCATAAAGTACAGGATAACCATGCTGCAATCCACTGACCCAAAGAAGCAAAGGAAAAACCAAGGGAGAATGCTTGAATCTGACTCGGAAGAGGAAATAAAATAGATATATGAAGGAGATGGAAGGTTAAAGGGGGGTGAGGATCAGGTTTGGGGATGAGGGAGAGGATCAGGAGAGAGAACTGAAATCAATGTGAGGGTCATTTCTGGGACAGGGGAGGCTCCAGGGAGTCTATGAGGGTGACTCTAGCTGACACTCCTAGCATCAGAGATTAAGAACCCTGAAGTCACCACTTCCTGTACCCTGGTACATCTCCCACTGGAGGGAGGGGAACATCAATCTACCTATAAAACATTTGACTCCAAATTTTTCTTGCCTACAAGAAATGTAGGGATAAAAATGTAGCAGAGATTGACGGAATGGCAAACCAATGACTGGCCCAACTTGAGACCCACCCCATGGGAGAGAGACAACCCCTGTCACTATTAATGATGCTCTGCTATGCTTGGAGATAGGAGCCTAGCATAACTGTCATCTGAGAGGTTTCATCCAGCAGCCGATGGAAACAGATACAGAGACCCACAGCCAAAGAACAGGTCCAGCTTGGGAGTTCTGAGGAAGAGTGGGAGGAAGGATAGAGGGAGCTGGAGTAGTCAAGGGCACCACAAGAAGACCTACTGAGTAAGCTAATCTGGGACCATAGGAGCTCAGAGACTGAACCACCAACTAAAGAGCATGCATAGGTTGGACTTAGACCCTCTACATGTTTGTAGAAGATGTGGAACTTGGTCAACATGTGGGTCCCCTAACAACGGGAATAGGGGTTGTCTCTGACACTGTTCCCTACCGCTGGATCCCTTTCAGGTAGCTGGGATCTTTTGTTGGGCCCCATTGCAAAAGGATGTGCTTAGTCCTGCTACAACTTGAGGTGCCAGGGTGGAGTAGGCACCCCTTTTAAGACTCTCCTTCTCTGAGAAGAGAGGGGGGAGGGGAAGGGGTGAGATGGTGGAACTGGAAGGAGAGAAGGAAGGGGCCTGAAATAAGCCTGTAAAGAGATGAAAGAGAGAGAGAGGCTGTCGTCATGTGACTTTTGGTTCAAGAATCCAAAATGACTATCTAACATGAACTAGTGAATTTCAATAACTATGCCTGATTTGTTCTGTCTACCTCTAAACATAGGCACATCCCTATGACCTCTTTTGACCAATGAAATGTGGGTGAAAATGGGTTCAGACAAAATGTCTAAATCCCTGAATGTAATTCATCATATTATCCTATTGGTCTTCTGTTATGGTCAGCAACACTATACAAAGGATGTTTACAAGCAGGAGTCCTGGGGCATAATAATGCAGAGAAACACCTCCCAGCCAATCTGCTGAAAATACAGACCCTGAGTAACAAGACCTTTCCTCTTTAGCACACAATATCTGGCTCTACACTGAACAGTACTCTTCCACCAAATATGGCCTCCTAAATCCTACCTAATAGGAGGTCTATAAATGTGGTTCTAGTTTCTGGAGACTTTCCATGTCATCCGATAGCAGGAGATGTTGAGGGGGTGAGGAGGGGTGGCAGGGGTGTAGGGAAGACCCCTTCTTATCTTAAGTCTCCTTCTCCTGACCAGTGGTATTGTAGCTTTTGAACTTGGTCTCCTCAGTACTGGGAATGCTCTATTATAGCGACTGGTTTCTCATGAGTCAAGTTGCTCCTATTGTCACCTCTTCTGGGAGGCCTTCCATGGTTGCCTTCCTAAATGTTCCCTCTACCATACAGGTGCTTCTAACATTTGCTTAGTCTCAGAACTGTTCTTGCCACTGGAAAGCATGTTTCTTGTCTGCTTGTTTTTGTATATCTAAGTTTATATTTAGAATCGAATTACCTAACAATGTAGTCTTTTTCCTTCTTTTATCTCTTTCTACCCAGTAACTTGAACAGTATCTATTGTGTAATATGTGCCAAGTAAACATTGGTCAAAGAAGCGAAACGCAGATCTTGATCCTTAGTCTCTGTGTATGAGAGACAGTCTATAAACTCAAACCTACTGAGTGGCTACAGCTGACATGTTATGAGGTTTGTGACTCTCACACACACATACACACACAGAGTAATTTTCACTCTCACTCAGTCTTTGAAAAATGCAATACCTATTCAAGGGATACAGGCTTTTCTCTTTTAATTCCATTGCTTGTTTCTGCTGCTAATACTGATCCCTCCTACGCAGCCATTAGTTTTCTTATATGACACCCATTATGCATACATAGTCTGCTGCAGCATGGGAAAAGAGGCTCCTGCTCCCGGGGTGGTTGGGCCATGTGATCACAAAAGCAGATTTTGCTAGTCAAAAGTATCCATTAAAAGTGGAAAGCTGCTTCCTAAATGTCTATGGAAGTCTGTAGTTTAGTTCACAATATCTTAACAGATTAAGTTAATGCAAATAGCAGATGTATTTTGTAGCAAGAAGACAAACGTTGGGCAGAATTAAAGTTATTGCTGTGTAGTCACAGTGGGAATATTTGTATGATATTTTGTTAATTGCTCCAAAAGAAAACTTGTAGAGAATAAACAAATGGGAAATAGAGCTAGCAAAAATTAGCCCTTTTCTTTCTCTTTTAAACCACTCATGTCTTTCTTCAAGTGCCTCATCTTTGTGCTCTGAATGCACAGTGGTACCATCTAGTCTCTGGAGCAGCTCATAGACCTGTTACCTCTGTAGAGAATTCACAGCTTACCCTGAGTGATGAGGTCTCCTCCAGAGACACTTAAGAGACCTTCTCTCCCTCCTGAGACTCCATATACCTCCACCTACCAAAGTGGAAGTTCTGGTTTCTTTGAAGACCGAATTTTGTCATGTGATGTTTTGCTGAAGCTGGGCACATGACATTTTGCCCAGGTTGGCCTGTAAGAGGGCATGTGATGTGTTGCTGTTGCTCACATGTGAAAGGCCTGACTTTGGCCAGCTGAGAACATCTGTGGGTGGACTCTGAAGAGAAGACATAGTTAGAAACCCACGAGAAGTGAGACATTGCTTTCTGGATCGACATCACTGCACTGATCTTCGTGCTTTAACACTTGGCATCTCAGAGAGAAATGTTCCAGAGAACTTCTCCAGGGCAGTCCAATCCGAGTCTTGCCTCTTTCTCTGACTTCATGCTGCTGCTTGGTGTTAGCCTTTGGGCTGGATTGCTGGTATTCTGAGGATGAGTCAGGTCATGCCCTAAAGACCCGTAGACCACTTATCAACAGGAAGTAGATAAAAGAGGTCTACAGCCTTTTTCCCTACTATTCTCCCACCTAAGGTTTCAAGGGGTTGGAAGACAGGTAAAGGTGCTTAAGAACCCTAAATAAAATAGGTGTGGTGAAAAATCTAAGCCAACAGGCTACAGATTCGTCTGGTCTCATTTCCTGATAATGTAATAATGATGGTAATTCATGATACTTGCAAGCATCTTGAATCTGCTGGGTTTTCTTAAAATATTTCAGTTGGTTTGATCTTGGTTTCGGTATGTTCTTTGTGTGTTATATTCTATGAGCTACTGTAACAAGATGGCGTGAGCTAGAGAGCTGCAGCAGTGGATATAGATTACATATATATTATTATATGTAAATGTATATATATACATACATTGTTGGTGCTTGAAACTCTTATAACAAAATGGTCACAAGGTAAACTTGAGGGTTCTGATAGACAGCATGCTACATGTTTGCCTCAGCTTCCATAGCTGTGGTAATCCTCATGCACTAGCTATAAATGAATGTGGTAGCTTGAATAGAAAAGGCTCCACAGTTCATACATTTGAATGCTTAGTCATCAGGGTGTGGCACTACTTGAGAAGGATTAGGAGGTGTGGCATCCACTCCTGAAGTAGATGTGGCCTTGTTGGAGGAAGTGTGTCACTGAGAGTGGGCTTTGAGATTTGAAAACCCAAGCCATGCCCATTATCCCTTCTTTCCTGCTGCCTGCTGATTGTGTTATAGAATTCTGCTTCGCCAACACTATATCTGCCTGCATGCTACCGTGCTTCCTGCCATGATGATGAGGGACTAAACCTCTGAAATTATAACTAAACCTCAATTAAATACGTTCCTTTATAAGAGTTATCATGGTCATAGTCTCTGCTCACAGCAATAGAAAACTGACTAAGACAATAATATTCCTTTTGTGTGTCTTTATGTGACTCTCTACATATAAAGATACTAGTAATATTGGATTTGAGGCACTTCCTAGTCCAATATGACTCCATCTTAAGTAATTAGATCTACAACTTCCTATTAAGGTCACATTCTGAGGCATTAAAGGTCAGGAATTTAACATATCCTCGGCTGTTGTTGTTTGTTTGTTTGTTTTATTTTGTAGTAGAACATATTCTGACCTATAACACCATGTATCTCCAACATGTTGTGTGTGTGTATATATATATATATATATATATTTATATATATGTTCAGGTATGCATATGCCTTAATATGTCTTTTTATAGACATGTATAATACACTAACCTACTTATATTTTGTTTTTATTGTGTTGTGTACATGATAAATACAAAATTAGACTTTTGAAACTGAAAAATGTGGAAAGGGACAATATCTGGTTCCCTTGATCCTAAGTGAGTCATCCCACCTGCTTGTTTTGAATTAAACTATCTGAGTGTCTGTGAAGAAGATGAACTTAATTCTGTGAGGCAATAAAAATTATAAGACATTCAAGAAAGAGCAACAGCATACTGAGCTTGAAAGAATGTGTCTGACAAAACTGATAAACAAGGAGCCTGCATAGACCTACTCTCTTTTCATATATATTATAGCTGTGTAGCTTGGTCTTCTTGTGGGCTCCTAACGGTTGCGGCAGGGGCTGTCTCCAACTCTTTTGCCAGCTATTAAGATCCCATCCCTCATACGAGTTGCCTTATCCAGCTTTAATAAAAGAGAGGGTATCTAGTACTACTGCAACTGGGTATCCATGGGCAGGCCTTCCCTTTTCTAAGGAGAAATGGAAAGGAGAAAGGAGGTAGGGGGAAGAACTGGAAGGAGAGGAGGGAGGGAACACTATGATTGGGATGTAAAATAAATAATTTTTAAGAGAAAAAAGGAATGTGTATGAAACAAAGCTGAAGTCTGTGATTAAATTCAGTAGGTTTAACTCATCATAATGTAAACAATTCATCACTTCATTAGAAGTAGGAATAGTGTTCTAGAGAAGCTACAGTCAAGGCTGGATTACTGTACCTCAGTGGTAGAGTGGTTGCCCAGCATTGGCAGAAACTGGGTGTCATGGTTCATGTCTATAATCTCCTCACCCTGGAGGCAGAGACATGCCATTCACCTTAAGCTCATCCTCAGGCACACAGCAAGAAGAAGCCATGTGTGGAACACACACAGGACACATTCTCCTCACTCCGTTGAAAATCAGGAAACAAGCATCAGTTCTCACTCCACTCCTGTTTTCTTTCTTTGCCTCCAGTAACTGACTTTTTACTAGTGTTGTTTAAGCATCATTAAAGAAAATGCCTTAAGTGTGCTGGCAAAAATTCTTGAAGATTGTGGTTGTGAGAAGCCCAACAGTATGAGAAAACACTGTCTTTGTCCAGAGACTCGGTTTTGTGACTCAGAAATGGATAGCAATGCCTTCCTTGGACAGTAATCCTTTCCTCAGGATTTCTGTGAAACTAAACATGGATCCAAAGCAAGATCACCTTTTGAATGTGTCACACAATGACAGGCTGTGACTACTGCACAAAGCAATTAGCACAGTCTACCCCTGGTTCACTAATCAATACCTGAGGTGAAACCACAGCCATCATAAACTTCCCCAGGTCAGTTTCTATAAGATGGGGACAATAAAACTCATCCTGAATGACTCAGAAGGATTTTGTTAGAATGTAATGGGGACGCATATAAAAGAAACACTTTATCATCAATAAACAGAAAAACTGCAGCTGTCATTAATGCTAGGTTGAGAAATGGAAACACAATTCCCTGATTATTTGGTGCACAATAGCAAAACTATGCACTAAATATGAGACAGGAAGGGAAAAATCAGCATCCTTCAGTTGGCTATTGTGTTATCCAACATCTAACTCAGAAACCTTAACAGTAAACAAAAAGAAGGAGGTGAAGACTTTGTGTCTGAGAACACTCTGGGTGCTGTTGGGCTTCAGACCATGGGAAAAGCTACTGAGATGCCTATTTAGCTGAAGCAGAAGCAGACCTGGCCTCCAGGTTCTCCAGCATCCCTTAGTCCCTACCTGTTACAGGGGATGGCTGGCGTACCCTGCCCTCTACCTTGAACTTTGCAGCCCAGGGACTGGGATTCCTCTGCCTCAGAGGCTCTTCACTATATAATCCAGATGGGTTTTTTTTTTCCCATTCTCACTCACTCTCTTTCTCTGAATTTTCCTCCCTCTCCCCTCCCACCATAAGTACTTTCTCTCCCTGGTTTCCAGAGCTGCCTCCATTATACTTTATTTTGGCTTGAACTGGCTCATTTCTGTGCTGGAGAATACCAATCAAAAACCAAGGCATGTCAGAGATAGCCCCTGCTTCCCTTGCTAGGGAACCCACTTGGAGACTGAGCTGCCATGGGCTACATCTGAGAAGGGGTTCTAGGTTATTGCCATGCATGGTTTTTTGACATGAACTCAGTGGCTGTCTGTGATCACCTCCCCCTAGGGGGCTGGGAGGACAGCCTCACCAGGCCATAGAGGAAGACAATGCAGCCAGTCCTGATGAGACCTGATAAGCTAGGATCAGATGGAAGGGGAGGAGGACTGCCGCTATCAGTGGATAAGGGGAGGAGCATTCAGGGAGAAGAGGGAGGGAGGGTGGAATCTGGAGGGGAAGAGGGACAGGGCTACAGCTGATATACAAAGTGAAGGTTAGAAAATCCTACTTTGTAATTATTGCTCATTGCCTAAGAACTTTATTGTTTGAGATTCTCATTCACTTCACTTTTCATTGCTCTCACTTGCTTAAGCTCATCCTCTGAGGCTTATATTTTGTTGTAAAGTTTTGGAGTAAAGGGATACTGACACAGACTGGCTGATACCTGCCATCACACTGAATAGACAAGTCTGTCTCTTGAGTGCCCAGGTGAAGCCAGATGAGAGCCCAAAACAACACTTCCTATAGCATGCAAAATCTATTATGGTCTCTCTTGGCTTTAAACTTGATAGGTTTGAAAGAGACCCTGAGCACCAACAAACCGAGCTTTCGGTAAGTCTGAAAGGGGCTCTCCTTAGAAGATTAACTGACAGGAAACTTCTGCCTTGAAGGTGGGAGGCATCATCCCCTGGCCTGGGGGCCTGGAGTAAGTGAAAAGATGACAAGAAAAAGCCTGCAAAAGGGTGGACTTCCTACTCTCTGCCTTCACATCTGCCCAGATGTGAACAAGTAGGCTCTGGCTCCTCTATCATACAAAGAGCTGAAGCTTCTGCCATGAGAGATGATAGCCTCTCACACATAACCCAAAGGATATGCCTCCTCCCCAAGCATTTTGCTTTTGTTTGTTTGTTTTGTTTTGTTTTGCCTATATTTGGTCACAGAAATAACAAAAGGACCTCATATACTGTCAGAATGTCACCTGCTTTTCCCAACACACAGGTCTTATAAGTCAAAATTTCTGAAAATTCTTTGCTCACAAACTCATCTCCCCACACATGTTTATATAGCCCCAGGAAGGCAGGTATACAAAATAGGTACCCCAATCTAGCAGTCACAATAAATCACAAGGAAATGTTTTAAGCATTGTATGATCATTTATTTTGTGAGTTTGTGAAATAGGTGTTGAGTGAGGACAGAAGTGTATTGTGGGATGTGTGTGGAGGCCAAAAGACTCTTTACAAGTTCACAAAGCTCTGTTTTGTTTTTGAGGCAAGGTGGTCTCTTGTTGCTGATGTTGTGCTAAATACATGAGATTCTGAACAGTGTGCCTCTCTCTGCCTCCCATCTCACCCAAGTAATGTTGGAAATACAGACGCATACCACGGCATCTAGCTTACACAGTTTCTTCGGATCAAATTTACTTTGCCTAGCTTACATGGAAATTATGATTACCAGCTGAGTCTTCTCCTCAATCCAAGAAATTTATTTTGCTATTATTACTTATTAGACATATAATTTTACCATTTCTTAAAGAAGAAAGCAAATGTGTACACTAATGAGACAGATGTGCAAGTTTACTTGCATATAAAGAATTCAATCTTGGTTGAGCACTTTATATTACAGGAGGTACACATGGACCATCTTCACACATTTCAGAGTTTATCTATACTGTAGTGGTATAATTGTCAGTGCTGAGAATACAAATTTACACAAATATGCAGTACAAAAATGGCAGAAGTATGTTGAGGGCTATTTCAGAAACTGTTTCAAATTCTGTCCTAATTCCAAGATAAATTCAATTAACAAGAAATTTTAAAATTTAAGTCAGTATCTTGGAATGGCGGCACATCCCTGTAATCCCAGCACCCAGTGAGGCAGAGGCAGGCAGATTGTTGTGAGTTGAAGCCAGCTGGGTCTACAAAGTGAGTCCAGGACAGGTAAGGCTACATAGAGAAACCTTGTCTCAAAAAACAAAAGAAACAAAAAAATTTAAGTAAGCAAATCAAGTAGCAATTCTGAAAAAGAAGCTATCTCCCCCATCTCTGAGAATTCTATGTGCTCATTAGTAAACTACAGATATTTTATGAAGGACAGATTCCCTGAAATAAAGTGCAAAACTCTAAGTTTCCCAGGATTGTTGATCAGTTGTTCCTACCCTTTCATCTGGCCTGACACTTAATACTGAAGAACAGGCAGTGAGCTTTTCTGATGACAAAGATGAAGTCAGCAAGAGCACCAGCCAGACAAACAATCCACATAGGCATTATAAATATCATAGTGTCCATGGCACACTACTAACCACACAAATTGGCCACACTCATTTGAAACAGAAAAGGACAGAGACATCAGCTGGCCTACTATAAGGATGGAAATGAGGAGGAAGCAGAGGAGGAAGGAAGAACCTGCCTTCAGAAGTACTTTATCTAGTACAATTAATTTAAAAAAAATTTTTTTAAGATGATCTGAAGTGGAAGTTTCTGGTTTCCTTGAAGACTTGGTTTTGTCATGTGATGTTTTGCTGGAGGTTGGCTTGTTGAGAGGGAAAGTGATGTTTTGCTGTGAGCTCTCTCATGTGAGAGGTGTGACTTTGGCCAGCTGAGAACATCATGAGGAGAGGAGATATATAGAGGCCTACACACACAGTGAAACATCGCTTTTTAGATCGACATCACTACACTGATCTTTGTACTTCAACACTTGACTTTGAAGAGAGAAACATTCCAGAGAACTTCTCAGGGCAATCCAACTGAGTCTTGAGGCTTTGGCTGAGTTCATGTTGCTACTGGATGTTGGCCTTTGGACCTGACTGCCGACATCCTGACAACTGACTTTGGTGATCCCCTAAAGACCCAAGACCGTAATTAGTAGATAAAAGAGGTCTACAGCCTCTTTCCTACTAATCTCTAAGGATAGAAGGTTGGAAGGGAGGTAAAGATGTTTAAAAACCCTAAATAAAGTAGGTTTGGTTAAAAATCTAAGCCTACAATGATCAAAATCACTCTTTTCCACTTGGGTGATACATGGCTAAATGAGCTCTTTAGGTCATCATATTTTGTTGAGCAAAACTTGTCATGGTTAATGCCAGTAGTAGACAATAAGGCAGTGTTTTTTATCATAAGACTTCATTTCAACAATCAAGAATATGAGCAGTAACACTGCTTTCCCCGACCCCTCATGCAAGCATGCATTCACACGAACATCTGGAAATCCAGACTATAGAATGCAGTACTGTTTTCTTTCTATATAACATGCACACTAAGAAAAATCCTCCAAAATAAAAGTTTTAACAGGCAAATACGTAAAGCATAATGCAACACTTCAGAAGTCAAGTCATCAAGCCTAACAGATATACAACCTGGTTTTTCTTTTACAAAGAAAAAGAAAAGAAATCCAAATCTTATTCTTATAGAAAGCATAAATTTTATTGTTAGAAATAATATCAATCTATTTAGCGCCATCCCCCAGGACTCACTTCAGCCTATTTTCTTTCTTAAGTGCTGTATTTTTTTAAAGCCCTGTTGCACACTCCTTTTAGACATACTGAACCGAACACTCTAAAGTCAAAGCATTTAAGGATGCAAGGTTGGCTGAAGATGTATCCCTAGAGAAAATGAGTCATTTACGTATCAGTCATCACTGCTGTGTGAGTACAGAGGATCCGCTGCTGTCAGTTGATAACATCCCTTGTTTTACTCAGTGGTAGATTGATTTACTCCTGATCTCCTATCTCCCAGGGCAAAGCATCCCCTGTCTTTGAACTCAGCTATCGGACTTGCTCTGCCCTGGAATGTTAGCAGATCGGATGAAACAAAGACCTAGAATGTGCCTGTGCAGGTGTGCTTGCTCTTTCACAGCCCAGCAGCGATATTAGAGGAGGGCCCCCAAAGAGTGAATACACAGGGAACAAAAATGAATGTGGTGTGTAATTAAGACCAGAGTGTGAGGCTGAACCACCCAGGCAAAACTAAGCCAGGTCAGCTAGCTCTAACACAACCCACAACTGTGCACACCACAATAAATGCTATTTAAGTCACTGTATGTTTACTGAAGTGTGTTTTACACTATCTGACCGATAAACAATGTAAACACACATACATACACACTACAAAAACTCATAGAGGAAAACTGGCTTAAAAACTCATTTGGTGGGGAGGGGCTGGTTCAGTGGCTAAGAGCACACCACAATTTTGCAGAGAGCCTGTGTTCGGTTCCCAACACTTCTTCCTGTAACTTGAGCTTCAGATAGCCTAATGTCTTTAGCCTCTATGTGCACCCACACACACATGCCCACATATTGATACACACACATATACATGATTTTAAAATAATAATTGGAAGCTAGAGAAATGGCTCAGACAGTCAGAGTACTGGTTGTTCTTCCAGAAGACCCAGGTTTGATTCCCAGTACTCACACGGTGGCTAACAAATAGTCACACTGGGGTAACCAGAATTGAATCTCTACTATTGACATATGGAAATAAACCAAATCATTATTTATTTCAATGATTGTTTTAGATGTGCAAGAATTTGAAGCTGAACTGAAAAAATAATGTGACTCCAGGATCACTATAGTAAAATACCAACGTGGCTATTGGCTTTAAAACAGAAATCATCATGCCTAACCTCCAATTGACACTTACCACATACATCAGCCAGTATTTTCTCATAACACAACACTAAATTGTCATGATTATTTTTGTCCATTTTAAAGATGAGAAAACTGAAGTTTGCGATGCTTCAGTAATGGCTCAAGATATCACACTGGAAGAGATAAGACTTGGGTTTGTTCCACCTCTGTTTGACTCAATGCGCAAGCCTTTCAAAGTTAAGAACAGAATGTGAGGAAAGGATGATACAGTGAGAACAGCTCCCCTCCCATGAAGAACAAAACACTGTGTGAATCTCAAATGCGTGGTTCTTCTGTCTCCCCTCTTCTACTAGCAACAAAGGCTTATTCTCTCAAATGTAGATATTCAATTCAATTAAACAAGTATTTCTTTGGACCTGTGCTCAGTCTCATGATTACAGGGTGGATGTAAAACATATTTTTCTTCTTCCTAGAAACATTCAGTCTAGTAAACAATCCATGTTGAAAGGATCATAGCTGAGAATCCCAGGGTGGGCTCTATCGAGTTAAATGCAGAGCGAACAGATGTTCAAACTAATGATGGTTGGGGTGGGAAAGAGGGTGAAGATTTGGGAGTTAGTTACATTTACTCACAGAGGATGCTCATTCCTTCCTAAAAGCAGCCAGCAGCCAAGAAAGAAGACAAATTACATATGAAAGAGAAGAGGAAACTCAGTATGCCTGCTGCTTAGAGCAAAAGACAAGGATGGTGGCCACACCAAATACTGACTTGTGGCTGTCCACATGCAGGGCCAGTGGGGATGCAGGCCAGCAGGAATGTGCTAGAGGCACTGATCCAACAAAAAAATTCAGTGGGAGGGTTGGTTGGCGGTCCCCAGGGAGTTGTGAGACATTTCCCTGTATAAAAGGATGAAGAGTTTGTTGAATCTGTGAAATTTGCCCAAGAGATAAACAGAAATTATAATACAGTGTTATTGTGATTCTGTTCTCCAAATGGACCCAATTTTCATTGGCCTCTGAGAATTATAAGTCCAAGTGTAGGGTTTTCTTCAGTACCCTCTTTTCTGTTCTACAGCCAAAAGGCAGGCTTTATCTGTCATGTCCTCCGCCTTGCCATCTTTCTCAAAGAGGAAGGACAGAAGACTTCCTGAGGAATTTCACAAGTAGGATGAAAAATCTCTAAAGAAATTTATTGTGTCATGATGAGAAATCATGTGTTGCATAATGTTTCTTCACCAATTAAACTACTCTAGTACATAGTGGTTAGTAGACAATTGCCATCAGAGCAAATTTATACAGGCCCACACAGAACTCCTGAGCATAGTTAACAACTTATGCATGTCATTAAATGCTGGCTCTCTCTTTGCTGAAAAATAGCTACACCAGAATTAATTTTATGCATAATTTGAATTCTGATTCCAAATTTGACAGCACCTTATATGTGACCTTGTGACCTTATATGTGTGAGTAATTTAACTGCTGTGAACCTCAGAAACCAGGAACGTGGGTACCTTTGCCAGATAGAGGAAAAATGCTAATAACTCATAGATTATTATTATTGTTGTTGACAGTCTATATTTAAATTTTCTGTGTCATTGCTTCAATTTTGTAACCTTTCTGAGACATACCTTAAAAATGTCTTCCTTAAGGCATAAAATTTAGAGAAAACACATTTAATTACATCTGCTTTGTGAAACTAGCTTTATCCTGTGTGCAAGTACTTTGCTTACAGCCTCACTCCTTCTCTAGTCCAGCATTCTTGGAGTCTTGCAAGGGCCAAAGTACTCTGTATCTGACTCGCTCAGATTTAGGATCTTACCTAAGGTTGATACCAACACCAAATTCTGAAAGAGAAGCGGGATTTAATGATGACTTCTGAGATGCGTCCCCTTAAAACCTTGCTTGTCATCTCTCAGTTATATCAGCAGACCTCAAGCATTTTTCCATTAATTGATTAATATCCTGATTGCAGTTTCCCCTTCTTCTCTTCCCAGCTGTTCCCTCAAGCCTGCCCTTTTCCTATCTTCACCGCCCCCAAGGGGAGGCCTCCCATGGATATCAAGCCCTTGGCATATCAAGTTGCAGTAGGATTAAGCACATCTCCCTGTACTGAGGCTAGACACACAGTAGCCCAGTTAAGAAAAAGGAATCCAAAGGCAGGCAGCAGAGTCAGAGACAGCCCTGCTCCTGGGGTTAGAGGTCCCGCATGAAAACCAAGCTGTACACCTATTATGTATCTATGGGGGTGGTGGCTAGGTCAGTCCCACGGATGCTCTCTTGGTGGTGCGGTCTCTGTGAGCCCCCATGGGCCCAAGTTCATTGATTCTGAGGGTTTTCTTATGATGTCTTTGACCTCTCTGGCTCCTTCAATCTCCCTCTTCCACAAGGTTCCCCAAGTTCTATTTAATGTTTGGCTGAAGGTCTCTGCCATCTGTTTCCTTCAGCTGCTGTACAAAGCCTTTCAGATGATGGTGATGCTAGGTGCCTGTCAGCAGGTATAGCGGAATATCATTAATACTGTCAGGGATTGGCTCTCTCTCATGGGATGGGTCTCAAGTTGGATCAGTCGTTATTTGCCCATGTCCTCAACTTCTGCTCCATGTTTATCCTTGAACCTATTGTACACAGGACACATTTTGTGTTGAAGGTTTTGTGGGTGAGTGGATGTCCCCATCCCTTCATTGGAAGTCTTTCCTGGTTACAGGAGGTAGCCATTTCAGGTCCCATATCTCTTGTTGCTTTAAGTCTTAGCTAGGGTTACCCTCATAGGTTCTTGAGAGTTTCCCTTGTCCTAGGTTTCTGGTTTGTCCCAGAGATGCTCACCACCAGCAGTGATTTTCATTCTCTTTCTCAGTTCTCTCTTCCTCTTTCTTCCCTACACTTGCTCCCTCCTGTTCCCTTCCCTACCCCCTCTCCCACCCAGTTCTCTCCTATCCACATCCAATGTTTATTTTATTTCTCCTTCTGAGTGAGATTCAAGCATACTCCCTTAGGCCCTCTTTGTTACTTAGCTTCTGTGAGTCTTTGGATTGTAGCATTGTTATCCTGTACTTTATGGCTAATATATACTTATACATGAGTACACACTATGCATGTCTTTCTGGGTCTGGGTTACCTCACTCAGGATGATCTTTTCTAATTCTATCCATTTGCCTACAAATTCCATGTCTTTGTTTTTAAAAGTTGAGTAATATTCCATTGTGTGCATGTACCACATTTTCTTTATCTATTTTTCAGTTGAGGTACATGTAGGTTGTTTCCAGATTCTAGCTATTACAAAGAAAACTGTTATGAACCTAGTTAAGCAAGTGTCCTCACGGTATGATGGAATATTTTTTGAGTATATGCCCAGGAGTGGTAAAGCTGGATCTTGAGGTAGAAGTATTCCCACCTTTCTAAGGAAGCACCAGATTGATTTCCAGAGTTGATATACAAGTTTGCACTCCCACCAGCATTGGAGGAGTGCTCCCCTTGTTCTGCACCCTTGCCAGCACATGCTGTCACTTGAGGTTTTCATCTTAGACATTCTGAAGGGTAGAAGATGGAATCTCAGATCATTTTGATTTGCATTTCCCTGATGACTAAGGATGCTGAATGTTTTTTTTAAGTGCATTTCAGCCATTAGAGATTCCTCTGTTGAGAATTCTCTGTTTAGATCTGTACCCCATTTTTAAAATTGCATTATTTGATTTGTTGATGTCTACTTTCTTGAGCTCATTATATATTTTGCCTTAAGCATTGTTTATGAACAGAAATTTCATTCTTCTCTCAGGACTTCACAGTGATGGAGGATGGAAGTTCATGACAGCTCATGAGTGCCTAAGCCACCCATACTCATGGATACAAGATGTCCTTGTCTGAACTGAGTCGTTACCATCTTACTATCTTAGGATATCCTTAGGATTATCACTCATGAGGTCCTGTTCTCTGACTAAGTTACCCATTCTTTTGTTGACTGGCATTTCATCAGATTTCTACTACTTTGTACAAAATTTCTATGAACAGCTTTGTTGGAGTTCAATTAGAAGGAAGACCAGATATGCCTTGCAATCTCATAATAGATAGCATCTTATCTCTCGTGACTTACAAGTAGAGTGCAACACTCACTAACTACAAATTATAGAAATGGCAGGATTTTAAAGAAGTCTCAAGGACTCTCTAGCATACTGACCTACCTGAACAAAGAAAAGTTGTGGCACTCATTTTGGTTTTTGCACATCTGTTATCAACCAGTTTTGAATTTGATGATAAAAACTTTAATATACTGCTATTTCTCCTCCTTCTTTTCTTTTCATTTTCCTTCGTCTCTTTCTCCTTCTTCCTCTAATGAAAATTCATCTTGCAAGTCATAAAAATGAGGCGACATCACCTGGATGACTCAAAAGGTTGAAATATTGGTTGAAAAAGCCTGACAACCCACATTCCAAGAGCCCATGAATAGTGAAAGGAAAGAACTGACTCCCCTAAAATCATTCTCTGACTTCCACATGCTGCCTTGGGCTGCAAGCACCTACGCTCATACACACATAGTAATTATAAATAAAATAAAAACAAAGAGGCATAAATATCCATTTATGACAAACATTTGTGGAAATGTTGAAATTCATTAGCAGCCATAGAAATATAGCCTAGGATCAATCGTGAGCTAGGTCAGCAAAAACTATCCTATCTGATATCAAATATTATAAAATATGGACTTTTATTTTGATGCACAGTTGTATGAAAGCAAACAGAAAACTGTCATGACTACTTTGAAAAGGTTGTGTTGTGGTGTAAAGAGGAATATTCATGAGCACTGAAGCCTGGGGATACCAGAGAAACACCCCTCAAGTGTACCAGGACATGTGAATAAGAATTTTCATAGCAATTTTATTCACAGTAGCAAGCACTGGGACACATTTCAAACACACATCAAAAGGATAATGGATGAACAAGCTGTAGCATAGTTGCATAATGGAAAACTACAAAGCAAGAAAAATAAATGGTAGAACATCACAGACGACATGGGTGAGCCACACAATACTGAATGAAATGTCAAATGCCAACAGACAACGCCAACAGTTTTTTGGTTTATAAAACTAAAAAAAAAAAAAAACCAATAATAAACATGCAATACTCCCTCCACATATCTATGAATTTAGAAAAACAATGTATATTAAATTTATTCTTAGGTGAAGAGAAAGCAAAGAGATTGGGGTACAGGCAAAAGAAACAACATCTGTGGGTTTAATTTGGGTGAACACCCAAATTTATGCAGTTTATAACTGGGTAATATTTGCTTCTTTGTTTACATGTATGCTGTATAAATCCTCACACTGAAAAAAAGGTGTCATTCAAAAACATGGAAAAAATGTACAGATCTCCTAAGGAACTGTTGGTATTTGGGTGGAGATATTCTGGATGTCTGTCTCCCAACAACCTCTCTTGGTCTGACTGTTATTTATTTTTAATTTTTAAATCTACCCCACAGTATTTTTTCCTGGGCCAGTTTTCATCAGAGCACAAATTCTAACTACTCATTAGCTCCAAGAACCTGAGAGAAGAAGTGTAACTAATCAGGAAAATCACTGATGTCTTATGGCTTTGCTAATCGCACATGTTTAAAGTGTGTGTGTGTGTGTGTGTGCGTGTGTGTGCACGCACATATTTTCATGGCATAAGAAGCCATTGCGATCAAGACCATGCAGCAAACATATTTTCTTCCTTCTCAGTCTCCCATCCCCACATAATAACAATCCTAACAATCCCATGAGGCCCTTATATTATCAGAACTCTATGCTTTGAGGAAAAGCAGCAATATTTTATTATCATCGCTACCATGTGCAAGTGCCTGTACACTAGGCAGATAACACGGCTTTGTTTTGTGCAAACACAAAACACTATTGTAGAATTCATGCAACCTCTGTCCTTCAACAGCTGCCTTCTTAAAGCTCAGGAAGGGTCTTATTTTAACAGGAGGGTTTTGGAAGAGATGCTTTTTCTTTAAACAGAGAGAGAGAAAAGATTCTGTCTGCAGTCACTGCTGCTAGAACTGCTCAAAATGCACAGTTGTCAAGGGTGTGGGACAAGCCTTGGTCTCTCTGAGTTTATAAAGAGGTGGCAAACTGTTAACAAGTATAATGCCTAGGATTCAAAATCAGTCCAAGAGTGGATTAAGTGATCTGAAATACACAAAAAAATGTGTTTATTGGCTAAATCTTTGCCTTAGCTACTCTTCCACTCCTAGCAACTGTGCTGCATGCAATAAAAACATGGACTGAAGCACTAATCCATATTTATATTATCCTGTTATGCTCTGCTATGTTATGCTGAAAGCGACCTAATTTACTAATAGCTTGTTATTCTCTAGCTGCATTTCCCCCAGGCCTAAGACCACTCAAGCCCTCCTTAGGCAGCTTTGCCAAGGAACGCTGATTGAGAGCTGGACTATCTTTAATACATTCAGCTCCTAAAGTAGTCTCTCAAATTCTTTCTTTCTTGGTAATAAAATAGAGATCAAGAGCAATGGCATAAAGTGAGCATGCAGTTAACAGAGTGTGTGTTGCATCCGAAAGGCAAGTAAAAGCATGACTAAAACACTGTGCCACAGATTCACGTGGGTTGGTTTGGGAAATAATTGGCTGTTTCTTCATGGAATTTACTTTCACTCAGAGAGCGTTTAGAAATAGGGCTGCCTCAGCGACACGGGGTTAGTCAGAAAAAAGCAGGGTATGCTGCAATAACAAGCAGCCATATAGTCCAGTGTTCTACACAAAGAGTTCTTTGCTACTCTAACTATGTAATCTCCTGTGGTAGGCTGAAGAGTCAACTCCACGCCATTCTTCTCAGCACCCCAAAGTGATGGTTAGCTTTGACTGTCAACTTGAATATATAAGAAACGAAAATATGAATAAAGGACACTGGGTGAGCTCGTCAGGGTTTTCGAGTGGAGATTAACTGAGATGATGTATTCTTCACTTTTCTTGTTTCTACAGACTTGATACACTATGGAAAGATGTCAGAGGAGGAGAACTCCCCCCTTTAAGTGGACAAGAGGAAGGGAATAGGGGGTAAGGGGGAAGAAGGTGGGGACTGGGAGGGGTTGAGGGAGGGGACTTCAATCAGGATATATAACGAATAAATCATAAAAAACAAAAGAAATAATAATAATAAGCTTCACCAAAATGGGGGGAGAGAATACCTGACAGAACAACTGTTTAAAGAAAAGGGTTTATCTTCGTTCACAGTTTGAGGATATAGTTCATCATATAGACAAGGCATGGGACAAGACGGTAAGGTGGTTGATCACAGTGCTGTGCCTGAAGTTAGGAATCAGAGAGAGATGAATGCTGGTGATGGGCTCATTCTGCCACATTCAGAGGAGATAGACCCTCCCTGCTCATTCAGACATTTCTGGAAACACCCTCTTGAACACAGCCAGAGCTGTGTTTTTCTGAAGATTCTAATCGTATCAAGTTGACAATGAAGACTAATCATCACATAAAGGAAGACCTGAACTAAGTGGCTGGACCCAACCTATGGCTGGTATCCCAGGGAAAACCAGTTAAGGAATAGGTTTCTTCTCTCTCTGCTTCCAGGTCCTCCCAGATGTGAGGTGGTTTCCATAACCATTACTGCAGGCAGGTCTCTCTGCCGTGATGTCCACACATGATGGATTGTGTATCCTTTGACTGTGAGCCAGAATAAGACTTTCATCTCTTAAGTGTCTCTTTCTCAGATTTTCTCTCACAGGAATGAGAACAGAAGCTAATGCAGCCAAATGTTAGAGCCTAACATATACTCGATACCACTATTGCTACCTCTAGAAAATGAGTCATCGTGGATACCCACAGGTGGGCTTTTAAAACTGACAACTAGGTCCAGGTTGGTATTGTATGCCTATAACCACTGAACTCAAGAGAGTCAGTCCACGTGTACTACATACCAAGACCCAGTTTCAAAATAAAACAACAGAAACAAAAGCACTAACAATCAGAAATGGAGATGAAGACTTCCTTTCTCTGGAACCCCGCCCCCCCATTCTGTGTTGGCGGGAATCAAACAGGTGCCCAAACTATGGAACTAAATGTGGATATTCCCCAAAAGCTAGAGCCAGCTATTCCCGGACATATACAACAAAGATTCCATATCCGACTGCAAAGATACCTGTTCATCCATGCTCATTATTGCTTTGTTTACAATAGCCAAGAGATGGAAACAGCCTAGATACCCATCATCTGGTGAATGGACAATAAAGATGTGATCATATACACAATGGAATTTTAGCCATCTGTGGGAAGTAAATGAGATTATGAACTTTATAGGCAAATGGATGGAATTGAAAAGCAAAGTCATTCTGAATGAAATAACCCAGACCCAGAAAATCAAACTCCACATGCTTCCCTCACATAAGTAAATCCTAGCTTCAAATCCTTAGATTTGTGTGTTTAGTTTGAAGTAGCTGTAGAGACCAGGAAACTAGAAAGTGGGCATTGTGAGACAGATCTTAAGGGACAAGAACAATAGAACGCAGGTGATATGAAGGAGGAAATAGAGATAATCTGAAGGGTTTAAAGTAAGTAGGGCAATGGAAGAGTCAGGCAGCGAGGAAGGAGTTGGGGGAAAAAATAACATTCAGAAACAGTATTGTATAAGCCTTATATACACACATGTACATGCACACGTATGTGCATGTATATGTGAGTGAGCATGTGTGTGTGTGTGTGTGTGTGTGTGTGTGTGTGTGTGTGTGTATGACTTTAAGTTAAGATGCTTGAGGAATAGTGCTCCTTCAAGGAACCATAGATTGCCAAATAAGAAGCCCAATGCTGGATACATACAGGATGCCCCATCTTAGTTGCTGACTGGGGTTTCTAGGAATCCCACAAAACTCATGGGCCAAAAGATGAACCTACTACCATTTTGCTAATTAAGATAGTATCAAACTACCCTCTATCTTTCTACCTATAGATAAATGCAACTCTCAGACCTCATCAGAGAGCCTTCATTTTACAACAGATGGTGGTTAATATAGTGACTCACAATTGGTCAAAGTACAGGAAATAAGTGTCTGTGGAGTACCCAGCCATAAATGGGACATGCAATCACACACCCAGGTTTGAAAGCACAGGAAATATCACAGCAGGGAGGATGAGAAGTTTGTAAGGGCCAAAAGTCGAGGAGGACCACTAGGTAATAGTGCCTCCTGAATATGTCAGGACTGCTGTGCTCATAGACTCCGAAGATATGGTTTCCTGAACAAGACCTACATGGGCTCAAGCTGGTTAACATTCCTGCATGGATGTGGGAGGGACACCTGAACTCCCACCCCAACCTGAAGAACTGTTGACAATTGAGGGCTGTTAGAAAAGGGATAGGCAGCTTTCTCTGGAGGTACAGCCTCTGGTAGGTTGACCACACTGTGGTGGATGGCCCCATACCTGTACACACATGGACCATACTAACTAGATTCAGGGGCATATGAAAAAACTTACAGCAGGATATAAAGTTGGGATGGTTTTGTTGGGGATATATGGGAGATTTGGAAAGAGGTGTTGGGGATGATCAAAATATATTTGTCTATGTATGAAATTCGCAAAACGTAAATTTTAAATATTATGCATATTTTTAAAACTTCCTTACTCACTTTACTGGTCAGAGTAGCAACTACTCCTAACATAAAGAAAGCACATAACTACCCTATCAACAACCTGGAAGTAGGGAAAACATTTGGTGGAAGCAGATATTGAAATAGATCTTCCCAAGAATTCTCAGAAATACAGTCCTTTGCAAATTGAAGTTAGGCACAACTTCTCAAACAGGTTGACTTTTAATGTTTGCTAAAGCATGAGTTTAACCTAAAAGAGGGAGCCAATAGAGGGTCTTTTAATTACAAGCAAATTCAAGGTTGCTCTCCTGAATGGGTGGATGCATTGTACATGCCTTCAAACCAGGTTTACAAAAGAATTTAATTATACAAGCCGAATGAGCCAGGGAATTCTCAAGTTCTGCCCATTAAAAGTGAGCATTTTCAAACGAAGTCTCTTTTGTATTAATATATATCAAAGTATCTTGAGCTATGATTATGGAGTAAAAATTATTCATTATTTTTAAGGAGCCCAGAAAGAAAATGTTGTAAGTCGGAGCTTTAAAAGATGAGTGCGGAAAGCCAAATGCCATAAATGTTCTCTGTGTAATGCCTGAACTTTCCATTTTTACTAAATTACATCTAATGTAAGCACATTGGCCTTTTCCTTCCTTCCTCATACTGTAATACTCCAATCGAAGCATTTCAACATAAACTAAATCTTGATCCAGTACTATTATCTCAATGAGGAGCCCATTTTTAGAGCAACATGAGCTTTAATGAGACATGTTCACAATGAGTATGAGTGCTGATAAGCCTGAAATGCTTTTCCCCAGGAAGAGAAGTCAAATATTTGAGTCCATCAGCACCTTCACAAGCCACTTACCAGGGAACGAGGGCTAATAGCTGTGAGCTCTCTGGTAATGGTTGGTAGAATTTCCTTCTTTGTCTTATACAACACTTGATTTTCTGGAAAAGGTGTGTAGCCTCACCTTACAAGAGAAAGTAGGTGAAAGGAAAGTAATAGGCACTGCAAAATGAAAGCTCCGTCCACCATTACGGCCAGGGCAAGGGATCTAGAAACCTTTTACATTAAGAACTAAGTGCTGGATTTTTGGCTTTGCAGGCTGTAATGGATGCTTGCTGAAACTGTTTGATTTCGCTGCTATAACGTGAAATGAGCCATCAACTCTAGTAAATAAATAGGCATGACTGTGTTTCAATAAACTTTATTTATAAAGGCCAGACACTCTCTCTATATGGTCTATGCCTCTAGGGGCTTAGTTTGCTCATTCCAATTCTAAAACAGAAGTATAGCTTAGACTCTGACCATGCTCAACCTATTTTCTCACATTATTAGCTTTTTTCTGTTTCTTTTTATCAGACTTTCACTTCTTCCTTCAAATACCTCTGTGCCTTCAATCTCATGATTACTGTCTAGTCTCATGTAAAAAGTTAAGGAAGAACACTTTTGCCCTTTATTGTCTAGAAATAGATGCAAGATTATCTGGAAGTCCAGTCACTCAGCATCACTTATTAGTCAAAAATGCTCATGTCTGCTTGTGAAGGCAATAGGAAAGAAACTAATCATCAGCTCTGGCCCTAAGCAGCTGGCCCTCTCCTCAGTGCCATGTGAAGAAGTTCCCTTGCAGTTAACTGGGAGAAAACACTCACCAGCAGAAAGTGAATTTTTGGGGTTACCCAGAGTTAGAAAGGTAACCCAGACAGCCTAAGGCTGAAGGCAACAAGAAAGTCCAGTGACCAGAAACCAGGGCCATCAGATCCCTCAGTGGGTAAAGACATGTGTTGTCAAACCTGACAACCTGAGTTTGATCCCCAGGATGTACATGGTGTAAAGAAACAACTGATTCCTGTAAGCTGTCCTCTGAGTTCTACTTGCATGCTGAAATACATGTGTACCCATATGCTTAAGTAATGGACATAAACAAAGTTTAAAAGATTCTATATACTGATTAGAACTCCGATGCCACAACCTGCTGGGCTTTGGGATTGACTTGTCTGAAGTTACAGGAAATGAAGAAACACCAGGCACACATACAGAAAAGCTGGGGTGAGGTAGGCCATGCTCTCTGACGGAGATGCACCAGCTGCCTGGAAACTCAGCACTGTTGCTATATGCAGCTGATGGGTTGGGTACATTTTGTACAGCTGATGAGAAAGCGGCTTAGGCATCTCTCTCTCAGAGCAGTCTCAGGCTTTAGTCATCCAGGAGGAGAAAGCTGTGCCAGAATCTTTGTCCACACACAATCAACATCCATGCTTGGACCAGAGGAAGGCCTTGACATTCCTGTTAGCCTGACCTAGGAAAGGTCTTGCCATTCCCATGCCTCTAGGGTCCTTGACATGGCCATGCTCATGTCAACAATAAACATCCACCCAGGACCTCATCTGCTCCCCACACTCCCATGATGGTGGAAGAGTTGAAATGCTGTGGTTCCAGAGACAAAATTATCCTGTGCTCTCTGTAGTCTCCTTAACAGCCATTCATTCATCATCCACCACCTCTATCTCATCTAATGTCCTTTAAATATCAGATAAAACCTTTGAAATGAATAACCTTTGCTGATCCTTAGCTCTGCCATCCAAGATGTCAACAGGTAGCATTGGAGACCTATAGGTGAAAAAGAGGTACTTCTTTCTGTTAAAGATAGCTAGCCCACCAAGGAACAGTATTTGTTCCATAAGCCTCCTTCATCTGATGACTAGCCTTTTTCCCCTGTCTAGACCATCACACCCTTTATTTTCATGCAACCAATTAGCTACTTTCATCAGATTTCAAGGTTGAGCTCCCACCAGTAGGATGTGACACAGTCACTTTCTGCCTTAGAATAAAAACTAAATAAATTATTTTCTGTCCTATTGTGTGTGCCTGCTTCCTAAGGTTTGGGTTCTCACACATTCTTTTCCTTTCTTTTAAAGAATTTTTCACATATTCTTTTCCCACCTCTAACTGCTCCCAGGTCCCCTTGACCTCCCTGCCCACCCAACTTTATATTCTCGCTCTCCCTCTCTCCTTCTCTATCAAAAGAAAAAGAGAAAATATCCAAAAATTAAAAATCAAAATGTATGGAAACAAACAAACAAAAAAGAAAACTTAGTATCTGTTTGAATAGCATATCTCAAACCAAGGCTCTCCAAATCCCTGATCTGTAGGACATTAGTGGTCATGTGATCCAGGAGGTCTTTTGAGGGATTATGAATGGGACAGTGGTGTGATTGCTAGATCTTTCCCCAAATCTTACATCCAAACTAGCAGGACAATTAGAGCAAAACCAAGACCTTATGGGACGACATTAATAGAAGACCTAGACAGCAAAGCATTCATACAAATCTCAGAGTGTGATCAGGTGGGGACAAGCCACTAAGAGCCTCCAGGTTAGCACACTGCCACCTGCAAAGGTAAAAGCAATATGGCACAACACAGTGAGGAGAAGCCAAGACAGTGGGCTGTTCTGCGGTGACCACTGGACATTCATTAGAACTTTCACTCTGAGGAGGACTGTAAGAATAGCCAGTCATGATGAGACCTAATAGGCTAGGGTCACATAGACAGGGAGGAGAACCTCCCCTATCAGTGGACTAGGGGAGGGGCATAGGAGGAGAAGAGGGAGGGAGGGTGGGATTGTGAGGAGATGAGGGAGGGGGCCACATTCAGGATACAAAGTGAATAAATTGTGATAAATAATTAATTTTTAAAAATTTAAAAAGAATACCAGCTCAGCCTTGGGGAGACCTGGTTCATGTCAGTAGCAAATACATTTAACAGGTCTCCAGGATGGAGAAATCTGGCTTCCACAAACTCCCCAAACTGACCGTGCATGGCTTCCCTCTAAGACAGAGATGCACAGGGCAGAGGAGCTACTAAGAGTCGGGTAACATTTGATCATGTATGGGATGACATCGGTGGAGAACAAAGAAAGCAGACAAAATCAGCAAAAGACACCGGTCTTGCAAACAAGCCATTATGTAAGATTTATGTATTTATGCAGTCTGTACTTAAGAGCCACAGAAAAGATATCTGTGAAGTTTGGAAAGCCATGTTTAGTATCCTGGGAAATCATTATTAAAACATCATCTGCATAAAAGTGTTCCACGGCAGCTGAGGGGGAAATGGAATACTGTTGCATCCAACACTAAAATGATGTCCCTTTTTTGACAAAATATATTATTACAAATGAGATCAAAGAGTGCGGAAGTGAAATTAGAAGACATGCAAGATGAGTAGACACCAACACAACAACTCAGAAATAAAGCTCAAGAAAGAATTAGACTTTTTTAAATTATGAAAACTGAATTCTGTAAGTACAGGTAATTGTGAAATGGGATGTAAACACAGAAAGACTCTGAAATACTTTACAAACCAGAAAGCAAAAAGTCCTGTAACAATGACTCATGGATGCAACTGAAGGATACTCACACTGCTAAAGATACAGCTACTTTCCAGACATTGTAGGGAATGCCTTTCTGTGGGTAAATTCACAAAGCCACTGCCAAAACAGCATCCCATGTTAGAATATGGAGTGGAGCAGAATGAAGCATATTTTTCTTCTGTGAGACTCCTCCAAAATGGGATTCAAATGTGTGGCAAATGTTTAAGGGAGAAGATACAGTAAATGACATCAGTTCTAACACATATGTTTGCTTTTCACATTTCAGCTTGTTCAAATTTGAATTGCCTCTGATAGCCAATGGCATGTCACAGTTTAATTGAACAGCATTTTTGCTTCCTTACCCGCCTATAAAAACAGCTCACCTTCATTCAAAGTGTCCTCAGATGCTGAAAAATAAAGTGTGTGTGTGTGTGTGTGTGAATGTGTGAATGTGTGTGTATGTGTGTTTATGTGTGTTCCTACCCACCTGGTTTCCATGTTTCGCACCATGCCCATCTTGATGGCTCTCAACTCTAGACTCTGAGTAGCACCCATTCAGGAAATGTTTTATTCCAATAAATGTACAAGTTTGTATATTTTGCCTTCAAAATTTCCCAGAACTCCTATAACATAAATATTTTTCACTATTCCAAGATAAAAAGTACACTCCTACCTGCCTTTAGTTTGTGTTCTTGGTTGCTACCACTGTTCTTTGCTGATATGTACAACTTACATGTTTTTATTTACATGTTTGCTTACTTTGAAGTAAATAATAATAAGCATACTCAACAGTAGTAAGTGAAGTCAATAATAAGCAAAGTTCATTTCATATTAGCTAAGAAAAAACAGGGACCCTCAATTTTATTGGACCTCAAATCCCCTTTGGTCAATTTTATTTCTCAAACCTAGAGAACAATTGCCCCAGAGAATAATAATGTTTACTCTGAATTTGCCCTTGTAGTAGTTAGCATTTCTATTGCTGTGAAGAGACACCATGACCACCACAACTATTATAAAGGAAAAAATTTAATTGGGGCTGCCTTACAGCTCAGATGTTTAGTCCATTACTGTTATGATGGGAAGCATGGTAGCAGGCAGTTAGACATGGTGCTAGAGAGGTAGCTGAGAGTTCTATATCTCAAGCCACAGGCAGCAGCAAGATACACTGAGTCACTCGGTATCTGAAACCTCAAAAGCCCACCACCAGTGGTGCACTTCCCCCAAAATACCACATCTACTCCACCAAGGTCACACCCTCCCATGAGTCTTTGAGGCCCACTTTCATTCAGACCACCATAGCTCTCAAATATAAAAATATAACTTCTACATCAGAAGGGCAAGGACATGATGCTAGAAACTTCTGTAGCTACTTACCTTATATAGCTCTCTTGCATCTCTCAACCCATATGGACAGTATAGTCAGCGCCCGCGGAGTAAGTTTTGAACTCACTCTGGCACTAAACAGTCTCTTGACAGTGGCCATTTTGTACTGGCTGTCTTAATTTGGGCTTCTATTGCTACAATGAAAACTCCATGATAAAAAAGCAAGTTGGGGAGAAAAGGAATTATTCTGTTTACACTTCCAGACCACAATCCATCATTGGAGAAAGTCAGGATAAGAACTCAAGCAGGGAACTTGGAGGCAGGAGCTGATGCAAAAACCATGGAAGGTGCTGCTTATGGGATTGCTTCATATGGCTTGCTTAGTCTGTTTTTTTACAGGACCCTGGACCACCAGGGATGACACCATTCACAACGGGCTGGGCCCTTGCCCATTGGTCACTAATTGAAAAAAAATACCTTACAGCTGGCTCTCATAGAGGCATTTTCTCGACTGAAGATCCTCTCTCTGATGAACATAGCTTGTGTCAAGTTGACACATAAAACTAGACAGTACACTGGGTAACTGATAAAATCATTTGGGTTGAAATTTCCCTTTAAATTTCACATTGAAAATCCATAGGCACTGCCATTCTTCCCTGCAAGGTTTCCATCAGAGATATGCCACTCTAGGATCTAAGAAACTGTGGCTAATGAGTTTGTAAATGTCAGCAGCAAGATGATGCTCAGGAAAGCCTATCATTGTAGAAAGAATATTAACTTAAATTTTGATGAATTCATAATGAAAGGAGGAAGGCATTTTCAAGTGACAACTCAATAGACACAAAACTAAGGTAATAAAATCCTAAACAGCATTTTCTAATGCTAGTTATGAGAAAGAAAAAGAAAAAGAAATCAATTAAAAAGTACAAAGCAAGCTCATCTTCACTTCTTCCTCATCTTCCAGAGATGAGGCAGGTGTTGTGCCAAGAATGGGAATTCCATGGAGAAAAATAAAAGCCTGTCTTTCATAACTAAAATAGCCAACTAAAGGTTTCCCCAAAACTATGAAGTCAAATCCAACAACATTAACCCATAATGAAGTATGGGGCTAACCCTGCCAATTTCTTCCCCAAGGACCAGATAGAGATATCTGGTTGAAAACCCAAGAGTCAAACAGTATAGCCCAGGTTGGCTTTGAACTCCAGAACTTCCTGCCCTGGTCTTCCTAGTAGACAGAATTACAGCATGAGCCTGTAACAACTTGTCTTTTAAGAACATATGAAAATGGGTAATTTCAGGTTCATAAAGGTCCCAAATACATGATTTCATCTACCAAAAATAAGCTTTGAGTTTCTATATTTTCTGGCTTTGCATATTGCTTTTTTATGAATAATCTTTAGTTTTTGCCAAACTGATATTATTAATATCATTATATATAATAATAAATTGTATATATTTATATATAATATTTATATTTGTATGTATATCGTTATATATTTTATTATATAGAATATGTATTATATATTACATTATATATAATCTGTAATTATATATAATGATGTTATTACTATATAATAGTATATATGACTAGAAAAATATGAAGACAAAAATGTCAGAAAATACAACCATATTAATAAAAACAAATGAACCAATGAAAAGCCATCATGCTGATAGAAAAACATTTCTAGATTGAAAATGTAACTGAAAACATGAAATGGAATTCTTCAAGCAACTATGCACTGTGGATACTCACAGCCAAGGATTTGTGAGGGTTTTGTGTGTGTGTGTGTGTGTGTGTGTGTGTGTTTTAAATAAGTAGAGAATCTCAAGGTACTGAAGCAATTTCTTCTTTACAAAGTAGAATTAGCTATCCCTCCTTCTCCTCCCTCCCCACTTCCCCAGTGGCCAAGCACAAGAGCCATTTATATTTACATTAAAAAATGATTTGGCCTGTGTACACTGCATTGTTTGACAGGAAAGATGGATGTTCACTTATAATTAAGTTTCAGCATAAATGACATCATTCAGGAGGATAAGCAATGCCTTATTCCCTTGCTGCTGCTTTTCTCGTATAATATTATGGGTTACATGCAGACCACAGTGACTTCCTGGGCCTTCTACTCCACAGACAGTCCTGTAGAAACTCAGCTTCCTTGGAAAGTATGAGGAAAGTGTTTGCTCCCATTCATCAGGCACCTCTTTTTTTAATAATTTAAATTTATTTTTTATAGTTTATTTACTTTATGACCATATTGTACCCCCTCCCTCATCTCATCCTGGTCCAACCCTACCTCCTTCTTCCCCTCCCTTATTCCTGAGAAAGGCAGAGCCCTCCTCCCCTACCATATGACCCCAGCCTATCAACTCTCATTAGGACTACTTACATCTTCTTCCTATGTGGCTAGGCAAGGCTCTGCCTCCAGGGGGAAGTGATCAAAGAGCAGGAAAGAAAGTCAAAGACAATCCCTGATCCCCTTACTAGGGAACCTACATGGAGACTGAGCTACCTATCACCTACATCTGAGCAGGGAGTTCTAGGTCCTCTCCATGCATGGTCCTTGGTTGGTGCATCAGTCTCTGGAGGCCTCTCTGCACCTAGATTTGTTGGCTCTGTTGGTCTCCTTGTGGAGCTCTTGTCCACTCTGGTTCCTTCTATTCCCCAACTATTCCCAATTAACGGGACTTCTTAAAATGGAAAAGCTTCTATAAGGTAAAAGACACTATCAATAGAATGAAAAGGCAGTCTAATGATCTTCACCAACCCTACATCTGACAAAGGGCTAATATCCATAATACATAAAGAACTCAAGAAATTAAACACCAACAAACCAAATAATCCAATTTTAAAAATGGGGTACAGAGCAAAACAGAGGATACTCAACAGAGGAATCTCAAATGGTGGAGAAGCACTTAAAGAAATGCTCAACATACTTAGTCATCAGGAAAATGCAAATCAAAATGAATGATTATGAGATTCCATCTTACACCTGTCAGAATGGCTAAGATAAAAAATTCAAGGGACAACACATGCTAGAGAGGATGTGGAGAAAGGGGAACCCTCCTCCATTGCTGGTGGGAGTGCAAACTTGTACAACCACCTTGGAAATCAATCTGGCACTTTCTCAGAAAACTGGGAATAGCCGTACCTCAAGACCCAGATACACCAGGTATAAACCTGGGCGTACACCTGAAAGATGCTCCACCATACAACAAAGACATTTGCTCAACCATGTCCATAGCAGCTTTATTGGAAATAGCCAGTAACTAGAAACAACCTAGATGCCACTCAACCAAAGAATAGATACAGAAATTGTGGTACATTTACACAGTGGAACACTACTCAGCTATTAAAAACAAGGAAATCGGGGCTGGAGAGATGGCTCAGGGGTTAAGAACACTGGCTGTTCTTCCAAAAGGTCCTGAGTTCAAATCCCAGCAACCACATAACCATCTAAAATGAGATTTGGTGCTCTCTTCTGGTGAGCAGGTATACATGCAGGCAGAACACTGTATACATAATAAATAAGTAAGTAAATCTTTTAAAAAAAACAAAAACAAGGAAATCATGAAATGTGTAGGCAAATGGGTGGAACTAAGAAAAGATCATCCTGAGTGAGGTAACCCAGAACCAGAAAGACATATATGGTATACACATTAGGCACCTTGATTCCTTGCTTTCTCATATGGTCGAGGTGGAAGCAAGTTCAATGTACAGTAAGTTCTGTGCCCTAGAGGCTTGAAGTGTATTGAGAAGCAGAATTTCATAGTCACTCCAACTAAGAAGTCAGAAATCTTCATTTTTCTACAGAAGACAGTTTGAGAAATTCTGGGATATGTCATACTTTGTACAACGGCCAGTTTTGTAGATGACATGGATTGCTTGGGGCTTTTGTACTTTGGAAAATAGACTCTGAGGGCTAGGCTTTCAAACACTCATATTCTTCACTATTCCTGTTGCAGGAAGACATTATTATTTGTTTTCTGTAATTCTCATGGTCTAACTCCTATGAATAAAGCCCAGTCTTCCAGCCTTCCAAGCCAAGTTAACAGAAGAGCGACACCAACATAAACCATCCCATCCCGTATGTGTCTGTGTATTGAAGAAGTGGTATGAGTATTCTTCCCCCAGAATGTATCCATAGCCTTCTATTTGTTTGCTTGTTTGTTTAGAGATGGTGTCTCAAGTGTCTTGGCTGGCTATGCACTCACTCTGTAGCCCAGATAGCTATTGAAGTTGTGATTGTCTCAGTTGCCTGAATTACAGGTGTGTTCCACAAGCCTCATCTTCATTCCACCTCTATTACATTCTTAGTGTGCTTAAAAAGTTGCATTAGATATTCACACCAATGATGCAGGGATGGTTTAACCTACAGAAAACAACAAATGCAAAGAATTTCAATTATAACAACATCCAAAGAGATAATATACTTAAGATTAAAAGACCGAAAGGTTCAAGATTAATATACTTACAGACTATGAATATGTTGAAAGAACTTAACTTAGGCCTGGATAAACGGAAAGATATCGTATCTTCACAGGTTCACAGATTCAATGCCACTAAGGGGGCAACAGCTTCTAAACTGATCTATAGATTCTGTGCAATCCTTATCAAACTACAACTGAGTTTTCCGTAGTCAAAGCAGTCACTCCACATGACAGAGTAGCAGGAGTCAGAGTTCCCTATTCAGAACTTAATGGAAAGCTATATTTAGAAGTGGCTGAAAGGGCAGGAAGAAAAGAGTTCCCCCAACTGTCTCTCTAGGAGTGAAGTGATACAAAGCATTGCAATGCAATAATGAACTTGAATTAAAGTAAGACATGGAGATGAATGAAACAGAATCAAGGATTCAGAAGTAGACACAGTTAGGTCAGCCAATGAGGTCAGACCTCTATCTCACTATACCTCAAAATAGATGAATCATCCCAGGGGAGGACTTTGCAGCCAGCCCTGAGGAGACATGATAAGTTGGGGTTGGATGGAAGGGAAGGAGGTCCTCCCCTGTTTGTGGACTTGGAGGGGGCGGGGAAGAAGGAGATGAGGGAGGGAGTGGGAGGGTAGGAGGGAATGGGGGAGGGGGCTACGCCTGGGATTCAAAGTACCAAACCTGTGATTGAGATAAAAATAAATAAATTTAAAAAAAATAGATGAATCAACCAGAAACCTTTCTCTTTTGTGGTTAGCTTCAATTTCTGAAGTTGTTGTGTAAACTGCTGAGAAAGATATAGGCTTTGACTTTTTAAAACCTCCTTTATTCCGGGTTCCTTATGTCTCCTCCTCCCATCTCCACCCCAATCCTTTCCAATACCCCAACACCAAGTAGGAAAGAAAGAAAGTTAATAGGGACAGAGAATGTGGACCTTTTTAGAAGTAGTTCCTTGGGGTGATTTCATTCTTCATCATCAATATACCAGCAGTCCAGCCAAACAACAAATCAGCAATCCAGCAATACCAAAAGCAGCAACAAGGTCCAGCAAAACAGCAGAAGCCAGTTTTGGCTGAAGCGGCACGATTCAACAGAAGTAGCACAAGGACAAGAGTTCTCGAGAGTGTCCTTCTAGGAAAGCAGTGATGCAAAGCACACTCTGTGTGTGTGTGTGTGTGTGTGTGTGTCTGTCTGTCTGTCTGTCTATCTTTCTGTACTTTTTTATACTTTCTTTTGTGTCCTTTTATTTTATTTTATTTCATTACAATTTATATCCTGATTGTAGCCCCCTCTCTCAACTCCTCCTGGTCCCATCCTCCATCCCTCTTCCCCCTATCCCCTTCCCTTAGTCCACTGAAAGACCTCACCTGCCATCTGCCCCTAGCTTATCAAGTGTCATCTGGACTGCCTGGATCCTCTTCCTCCTAGTAAAGTCCACAGGAGGATGTTTTTCAACTGACCAAAACCACGCTCCCACACAAGACAGTTTCCTGTTGACAAGGAACACTAACCCTCTTACTGTTTATCAGCTGATGAAGATCACTGGCTTCTCATGAACCTGCTATCAGCTATGGACAGAGCATTCCTGAATCCCACACTTGGGACTACAACAAAAACATATCCACACCACAGAAATAACTTCCACTATACACCAATGGTCTTGCCCAGCACTGGTCTCTGCACCCTACGATACTGGCCCACCAAGCAAGAGGTGAGTATTGGTGCAATAGGAAGTCAACTCTTAGGGCATGGGAGACCACTTTCTGATTGAGTTTGAATCCTGTTCCAAAGGAGTGGATTTCATGCCTGATTCTGTAGTCTCAGTCAAAAGATCACAGCTGGAGAGTCTTAAGGCCCTAGGGTAAAACTTGCTTTTCTTACTTTGCTAGAGAGTCACACAGTCAAATTCCCTTTTGAACATGTATCTTTATAGCCATAGACGTGGGCTGTTCTCAACTTTGGTCAGAGAAGCTATGTTATTCAGGTTACAGCAGTCAACAGAGAGGTGAATGGCTGGTCAGAGTGATGAGAATGAGAGGCTCAGTGCTTGGCCGCAGACAGGACACCTTCATTAACCCAACTATCGCCAAGACTCAGGGAACATTGTGGAAGTGGAGCTGGAAAGAATGTTAAGATCTTGAACACGGGGAGGCGATCTGTGAAATGCTGTCCTCCTGACATGCCATGGCTCTTGTGATCATAATCCCTTGTGCTTGCCTGCACAAGGCCCGCACAAGATCAGACCAGCCAAAATCCTGGCAAAGATGGGATAGAAGATCTCCAAGCTCTGTCTCACTCTGAGGAGCTATTAGCAGTGGAGAGTCATATGGGAAGGGAGAATCGTTCTACTGAGGATGTGGCCACTGCTAGCTTTCCTATGCTCTGGTGTGCAACCACATACCCGTGTGTTTATGTATGGGCCTAACTGAACTTAGCGAGCTATCTAAAAAGAAAACAACAGAACAAGACAATGTTGGGAGAGAGCCTGTTAAGGGAGATATGGAGAGAGCTGAAGGAGAATCCGTGGGCAGATATGATTATATTTTATTGTATGTATACATATATGTGTATATATGTATATATGTTTAAAATATTTTTAAAGCAAAGAAAAATTGAAGAGATGATGGGAATGTGTTGAAAACCATAATCCCTTTATATATACATATATATGTGTGTGTGTATATATATATATATATATATATATATATATACCAAATCAGGCAGGTATTTCCCATAATCATCTATTGTTAGGTACTCCCTTTGTCTAGGAACTGGTAAGTAGCATCACTGCTTTCGGCCACTTACTTGGATATCTCTTAGTCTTCCAGCTCCAGATCTTTCTTTGGTGCACAGTTCTGTCCCTTTGTATTCAAAAAGAAAAAAGAAAGAAAGAAAGAAAGAAAGAAAGAAAGAAAGAAAGAAAGAAAGAAAGAAAGAAGGAAGGAAGGAAAAAAGAAGGGAGGGAGGAAGGAAGGAAGAAAGAAAGAAAGGAAGAAAAGAAAGTAAATAAAAAAGAAAACCCAAATCACTAAACCTTTTTAAGGAATTGCATGGCATTTGAGAATTTTTCTGGAATATCTCTAATTTTGCCAATCCACTACATCTATGTCTAGAGTTGTCTCCAGCTGTGAGAGTTCTGCACGCGTGTGAAAGCTCAGTTCAGAGCCCACAAATGGTCCATTAGGTGTAGGGTTACAAACCAACTTGAATCTTCTGGTATTCAACTTTGTTTAATCTTGGCAAGGCTCAGAAAAACTTGCCAGGACTCAAAAGATTTCTTGGACATGGACTTTAGCAAAAGGGTTTTTGATGGGCAAAGCAAAAATGGATCAGAATCCATATGGATCAAATTTTCCTCAGATGCACATGGGTTTAATAATTAATGGGGAGAAGTGCTTCTGGCATGCATTTTGGCTTTTATCAAATCCCCAAATATTTACCAAAAAAAGTAGTTTGATAATTTCAAGGAGTCCAAACTTTGATTTGATGCACCCACATTAATATCTCTTGATGTTGAATAAAAATGGGAACTATTTAGGTATAACCAGAAACTGACAAAATTTGATTCATCAAGTTTGCTTCATCATCAAGTTTTCTAAGTTACTTCCAAATGCTTCTGTCAGTATGGATCCACCTGTCAATTCACAGGATAAATTGTGACCATTAAAGAATGGCACTATGTATTTAGAAAACCATAAAAGGTGTTTTGCTTGTTTTGTTGTTATTTCTTTATTCGTAGTGCTTGGGCACAATTTAATGTTTATTTCTTTATTACAGTAAGACAGTTACATCTGGCTGCATGGGATTTTTTTTTCTAGTGGAAGCTGGAAATTTAGGTATCTCTAGGAGCTATCATACATGAAAACAATATCTAATTCCTATTTTGCACATGAGCCGTCTACATATCTTGAATCAATTTTTTAAAGGCATTGTGGTTTGTTTATGTACATTTGAAAGCTCCTGTAGAAAATAATGTTCACTGAGTTTGTAGACAATAAATGTAGGAATTTAATACAAATTTGAGCTAAATATGAGCCTTGGGAGTCCAGTATATAAAGTTATTTCTAAATTATACCATTCTCTAAATGTTAAAGAAACTGTTGGATTTTATTATAATTGGGCATAAATGGAATAAATTCAATTTCTAAATACATTGAACATTAAAAAAACTTTATAAAGAGACAAAATACTTTATTCATAAAAAGGAAACAGAATTATAGGGAATTCTCCCTCTTTTTAAAAAATAGGATGAAATTTCTTATCTCTAATAGACATAAAACGAAGGATTATATTTGCAATTGGTGAAGGATTCATATTTGCAGTTCTTTTCTGATGCTTTCTCTAGCACGTGAGGCAGTAGTAATTCAGCTGTTAAGAGTATTACCAAAGAGCTTAGGGAGGTTTGTAAGGCCCAGGGAAGAGCCAGACTCTATGATCAGGGAGTACTGTGTAGCAGGTAAGTACAATTGTTTGGAAACTCTTGTGTGTGCACCCTAAACGGAATTGAAAGCTCTCTCTGCCCGTGTTCCCTGAACACCCACAATTGTCAAAAAAGACAGCCATGTAGGTTGCCTTCTGAAGTTCAGCAAAGCCATATTAATGATATGACCCTTTACCATGGGTGTTTTTTATATTCAGTGAGGTAGGTTACTGACAATTTGACCATTAATTTGCTGTTTACAAATCGTATTTCCCACATGTAGTAACCGTAAGGCTTTGACATTCACAGTGGTGTTGAAAGAGAGAGTTTATTAACGAAGGCAAAACAATAATGATTGGTCTGCTAAAGCTCACCAAATTGCACATGTCAGCCACGAAGTAAAATTCTACATGTGAGAAACAGCAAAGGGACCCGTTTACCGGGGCAAAGGAACAAAATGTGCCGTGTGTATTTACTTCACACTTGCAGCACAGAAACTCTTAAGTATTCCAACCCCTAAAGAAACATAATCCGAAGTTTCTATCAGATGGTTTATGGGAGTTTATTGGAATATACAGCAGGGTTCATGTCGTGTGTCACAGGTGAAACCCGTTCAGGGGTGATTTACAAGCCTCATGTGCCAGTGTTACTGGAATTTATGGAGCGCAGATGGTCCTCGGAGACCTGCTGACTTGTAGCTGAATCAGGACCGACGCGCTGTGTGTCATCTGCTCTGGGTATTTCAGGCTCTCTTCCCAAAATTACCCACTGACACTTTTCTGTTCTTAACTGGAAGACACCAGAGATTCTTACAATTTTATAAATGCATCTTTACAACGTTCAACAGTGGAGGGGTAGGAAGACATTTAAGAGAGGAAAGCATTTCCTTTCCCGCTTTGCCCTTTGAGGTAAATATTGTTGTTCTTTTAGCTTCCTGGGGATGTTGTTAATTAATAGTTGACTTCTTATCTTGGTGAAAAAAACGACAAAATTACTCATTTTTTAACTGTGTCCAAATGAAGTAAATCCCCTACACCTTCCTAAACTCTTGAGAACTGAAAAGAAAATCACGGTTTTCAAAGTGCCCCTGCCTAGTGATGAAAACTCCTGTAATTGTGTATTTCTTACACACAACCCTTCCTAACTTCAAAGAATGATTCCAGTAGACAATATGATGATTTAAGATGAATATTTACAGAACACAATGCAAATAGGCAGACCTTTCTCAAAAGCTTGTTTTAGCAGCATTTAATTCACAAATTAAGGCAGTTGCTTTCGTGACCCTCGTTGGAAATGTGTGGCTTTCTTCAGTCTGGTGATAACTCATATATCATAATGCATTTGACTGTCTTTTGCCAAAGACCCATTAAAGAAAGACCCAAGAAGAACCCGGTGCTGGCAGACCTGTCTGTTTATTGAGTAACTGGGTCTAACAACACAGCAATAGCCAACATATGTCTCTCTAACTCTTTCTGGTGCCTTTGTTCATTGCCATCAAGGGATCCTATTTCTCCATGCAGGCCACCCTCACAGCTGTTGGAATGACAGAAATAACAAAAATGGTTACTCTTTGCCCATTGTTTCATAATTCATCAGAAAATATAAGATCCCAGCTCCAGGCCAGAATTTCTCAGAAAAACGTGGGATCAACATAGACACTTCTGAATATCCTAATGACCATTACAAACGTATGTAAAGATGGACAAACTTAGATTTGAATATATATGCAACTCAGTGTGATAAAAAAAAATGCCACTTGGTAAACAATCAGTGTGATATTGTCTATAGTTTGTGCACTACATTTTCAGAACTGGGTGTGTATTTGCTAGGTAGAGCCCACCTCTGTTCAAACTATTCACAGATACAGGGCTCAATAGCCACACATGCTGCTGATGGCTTCTGCCTTGGATACAGGGCTTGTAGACCATTTCTGCTATGAACAAATTCATTTAGAAAAGGCTGAAGCAGATAACATCCTAAGTGACCTTTTCCATAACAAGTGGCCAGCCATAAGAACACCTCAAAAGGCATGTGTGTGCTTGTGTGTGCAGGGTGTACGTGTATATTGTTTTCCTCTCAAGCAAAGGAAAATAAAAAGTCAGAAGGAGAAACAGAAGGAGGGCTGTAATGGAAATAAAATTGACAGCCTCTCAAAACTCAGGTGGCACTTTCCTTTTCCAGTTAATTACGGTTTTAATTACATGGCTTCTTGCGACTCCTTGATACCTAATAAACCAGACTCTGTGGGGCAGCCAAGTTGGGTTAGCTTGAACTGCAGCTGTAAGACTCAGCATGAGACATAAATCAACTTCTTAAACACATTCCCAAGGTGGGTGAAAGCTCTTTCTTCCTGTTTGCTTGTAAAATCACATCTTTTCACCATTGTTGGTGGAGAAATGATGGAGGTCACCTATGGGTTGAATAATAGCTTTGTGTTTTTGGCTCACTTGGCCTGGCATAAAACATTTTACCTTGGATGAAATAGAATAGCACAGTATAAGATTGGGACATTTTCCCCCTCCTTCAGCCTTATAAATAATATATATGCCTAGGCATTGACCATTTCATTTGAACAAATAAATACCCATACAGGAAAGCAAAAATGAAGGTCCTGGGAATGCACTGAGAGTTATGGTTTGAGTTTTTGGAATCCTACTAAGGCGGTGGGATATACATCTGTCCAGAAAGGAGCTTGCAGGGTCAATCGAGTTCAAACAGGATCAAATGTGTGCACGCTATGGCACGGGGCTTCGGTGCACAGGAAGCAGGGAGGGAGGAGAGCATTCCCCAGGTCCTCATTGGCTGAAAATACAGCGGCGTCTGATGGCATTACGAGCAGCTTGCAATTTAGCCTCAGCAGCAGGGAAATCTGCAGTTGATCAGTTCTGCCATAGCTAGTAAATGTCACCATGGTAAATGTGGGTTTCAGTGGAAGGGTCTGCAGTGCCTGGTGATAATTCTGCCAGGTCTCCTGCTCTTCCTCCATCCATACGGAGAAAGTGGAGCATATGGTATTTGCATGTTATCACAAAATATGAGATACTGGGTGAAATAAATTATGTGTGAAGGGGATTTAGCCCATAATTTCTAGTAATTTCAAAAACATGAAAATGGCTTTTGAAGTAGGAAAGAGGGCTTCTCTCCTCAGAGGGAACTTCAAAACACATCACACGCTGTATAAACATAAGTGCGTTTACCTCACTGGGGCCTCCTTTTCTCTATCCTCAGATTCCTGGCTAATTGTCAATGATGGCTGTTCCAGGAAGAAGTTTCTTTTTCAAACCTGGTTCATTTGGATACAGCCTTGCTAACAGTGAAGCTCTTTTGTAAATAGGAAAGTTTAGGGGAAATGCAGACCAGAAAAGTCAGTAAAGGGAGAGAGTTGCTACCCATCCATCACTGTATTTGTAAGAAAGGAAACCCTAAGCTCATAATGAACTGTTGCTCCTCCCAAGCTCCCTTCCAAATACCAAGTCATAAAAAAAGCACTTTCTTGTCAGAGATCTCCGTTTGTTCTGATTCTCCCATTATCCATTATGGCATGCAAATGCCTAGAAGTGCCAAGGGTCAAACCCACGGGCCCAGGGTAAAACAATGTGGTATAATTCTTGGAGAATTCTTTTCCCCGGCTACTTCTGACCCCTGACCACTGCTGCATTTTGGAAAATACATCTAGGACATGTGGACAGGTGTGCATCAACTCTGGGAAAGCATGCACGTGGTTCGTTTTTGCATTAGCAACAAGGACTTAGACACTGGCTTGTGGATGCCATTATTTTATCTGTAACCACAGCAGCTAGTGGGCATGTGCTGGGCGTGTCCTTCGTTAATATAAATGAGGGATGTTGTGCATTCTGGAAAACAGGTATTTGCTGAGTCTGCCCTATTTCAGCTCCAGGGGATTGGTAAGTCCCCAACCCAGGGGCTGGCATGCAGCTGGTGTTCAGTCACTTCAAACTAAACAAAGAAGGACTTGGAATGTAATTAGACTTTTCAAGTTTTCTGAACAGGTAAGGGTGTAATGAGGATTTAGAACGCCAATTCCACAGTCATGTCTGGGTTGAGTGGTGGAAAGGACAGTAGATGCACTTGAGAAATGTGCAAGAAAAAAAACAGATTCTGGTTTGATCCATGTTATGGGACCTAATTGGTTCCTATTTGTTTTGACAGTAGTGGGCTTGACACATCTCAGGCAAATGCTCTATTTCCGAATTAAGTCCCAGCCTCTCCGTTGTTTTTTAACCTTCATTTGAGACAAGGTCTCACTAAGTTGCCCGTGCTGGCCTTGAAGTCTCTGTAGCCTTCTCAGGCCCTGGGTTTGCAATTCTCCTGCCTCAGCCTCTTGACTATTTTGGATCTCAGGCTCCTGCAACCACAGCTGTGGCTTAACCATTTTTAGGTAGTATTTTGCAGTGAAAACATGATACGTATGACATTTTTAAAATGTCAGTTTGTGGAAATATCTCTATCTCAAGCACTCACAGTATCCTTCTCCATGGTAACTAGGATCTACAGTTCCTTTAGTATTCATAAGGAAATGTTAAGTTTTATATGAGCATATGCATACAAGCTAGCATACACAAATAGGGCCATAATACCACCATCTTCTAGGAACAGCTTTCCCCTATGACTTGATAAACATTTATACAAAGATTTCTATCACATTTGGAGTCGTGTAATTATTTTTACTTTTGTAAATATACTGTATTTTAAATTTCCCCATTACTAGGCATCAATTTCTAGGAATGAACAATGTTGATATGAATATCCATGTATGTGCCAAAAGACATTCAAGATCGATAAAACTTTCCTGACCATTGCCATGGAATGCTGACAATCCTTGGGTTGAGGTGACAGGTCCATCCCCAGACAATCCTTTACTAGCTGTGTGACATTCAAGAAATTTTTTATACACCCTAACACTCGGGACTCCTCCTTCTTCCGGAACAGTCTCTAGCAGAAACAATAACTTTCTTGCTGATAGACTTGCTGTTAACAGATGAGATTCAAGTTGGAGCTGTGATCCAGTCCTAAACTCAACAGTGTAATCCCTTCCCTTGGTCCTAAGTTATAGATTGGATAAAGATGTTGCATTGACAATTTGAAGGAAAAAAAATCACAGGCAAGTCAGCTTCTCAGTCTTCCTTCAGTGGGAACATGTAGATCTAGCTCATGACCATCTCCCAACCATAAGGAGGCACTAGCCTTGAGGTAAATTTAACAACAGAAAGGGAAGGAGAGAGGAAAGAGAGAAGCAAAGTGAGTATAATTTTCTTAAATGGTAAAAACAAGCCAATGCCAACCCAAACCTACCTTTTTTATTTCCCATTTATAGGTGCTAGGAAGTCTTTCTATGATTTAAGTCTATACGTTGAATTTCAATTTATATGTTATCTCCAATCGAAGGCATATTAAGAGACACATTCAGAAAGGCAAATGGGATAGACATCGGAACAGGGAGAAAACAGGGAACAGGACAGAAGCCTACCACAGAGGGCCTCTGAAAGACTCTACCCAGCAGGTTATTGAAGCCGATGCTGAGACTCATAGCCAAACTCTGGGCAGAGTGCAGGGAATCTTGATGGGGGAATTAGAAAGATCTGGAGGGAAAAGGAGCTCCACAAGGAAAGTAACAGAACCAATAAATCTGGGCACAGGGGACTTCTCTCAGATTAATACTCTAACCAAGAACCGCACATGGATATAACCTAGAACCCCTGCTCAGATGTAGCCAATGGCAGCTCAGTCTCCAAGTGGGTTCCCTAGTAAGGGGAACAGGGGCTGTCTCTTAATGAACTCAGTGGCTGGCTCTTTGATCACCTCCCCCTGAGGGAGGGAGTGGCCTGACCAGGCCACCGAGGAAGACTATGAAAGACAGTCCTGATGAGAACTGATAGGCTAGGATCCGATAGAAAGGGAGGAGGTCCTCCACTATCAGTGGACTAGGGAAGGGGCATGGGAGGAGATGAGGGATAGAGGGAAGGCTGGATTGGGAGGGAACGAGGGTGGGGCTACAACTGGGAAACAAAGTGAATAAATTGTAAAAAATAAAAAAATTAAATTAAAAGGGCAAAAAAGAGACAAGACTAGACAATAATGTAAATAATAAATATTCCTGTAGATATACAGTTTATATTCGTGCGTTTTGAAGACAAAGCACTGTGTTAAGTTCTTCATAAGTAGTTCTTTTAATTGTGATTGCATTCTGGCAAAATTGACACCACAATACACATATGGAGGACAAGAAGCATCTGGAGAAAGTTTAGTAACTACTCTACTTTGTTGCTAAGCATCAGTGGAGGGAAATCCCATGGTTAAAAAGCTCTTGCTTAAATTAGCTCACATCCTCCAGACATGACTGGTATGAAATGCTTTTCAGACAGTGCCATCTAAGATACTGTGGGGAATGTGTCCTATCTCTAGTGCCCTGTCCTGTCAGACCTTCCCCAAGAAAGTCCCCAAGACTTTCACTGTCCCACCCCATGCTCTGATCCCCCTGAGCTTCATCCCATGCTTATTATATTTGTGCCTGTCTTTTATGCTAAGAATCCAGTCAAGTCATTAATGTGTGTTCTATGACACCCTTTTCTCAAGAAGATGTTTGCAGTTTGCCACAAACTCTTGAAGTCTTTACCCCAAGAGGGGACTAACAGAGAACAGCCCAGGTACCAGGTGCACTGGGAGATGGAGGGAACAGACTAATAGAGGTCACCCATGTACCAAGTATACTGGGAGAGGGGAGAAGGGACTTGATTCGAAGAACATCAAATTTGTGTTCCGTTAACTGGAAATCGGGATGTTTATTTATTCCAAGTCTGGTAAATATCAAGAACAGCTCATCTACAGAGATAACACACTATCTACAGAGATAATAATGCACTGCATGTCTACCAGAAGATACTGAGTCCTTCTTTGAACATGAATGTGCAGAACTGTATGTAAGTAAACATTCATACAAACACTTGCATTTGTGCCTACATTTCACACACGCATAATATCAATGACATTTTTCCTGCTTATCTGATTATTTTGCAGAAGAAAAAATTAATTTAGCCATTTTAGTCCATGCCTATATTTGCATTTGTTCAGGGCTTAAATATTTTAGAAGAAATAATTCCATATAACATTATCCTTATGGTTGTGTTTTGTTTATATAAAGGAAGGAAGGAGGGAGGGAAGGAAGCAAGGAAAGAAGGAAGGAAGGAAAGCAAAAATAAAAATAAGGAAAGGAGGATCGGGGCAATGGAGGGAAAGAAGAGGAAGAAAAGGAAAATCTAGTTAACAAAAAATAATTGTTTGAACATAGTGTTGAGATAAATATGAAAACTGCAATTACATTTATTAATTTTCTTTTCTGCCATGATTTATGCAATGTTTTATCATGTGGACTTCCATTAGGAAGAAATAAAAGGACCTCACCAATAATTAATTGCACAATTAAAACCACACACCTGAATATTGTGTAAATCTTTAAATCAATCATTTTAAAAGAATTACTACATAGTTTCTTTCCAGATGTTGCAAAGTCAAACAAATGTGTTCATTAACATATTTTGGATCTAAACTATGTTTAAGTCTCTTCCTTATACTTTCTGCTTTTATTTCTAACCCTAAGTTCTTCGGATGAAAAGAGGCCAAAATCTTATTTGATATTAATAACTATCACTGAAAAAGAGGAAGCATCTGTTTTATGAGTCACTAATTAGATTTAAATTACAAATACTCTGCATCATTTGCATAAATTGGCAAAAGTCTATCAAAATTAAATATTTTTTAAATTAACCTGTTGAAATGATAGCAAACACATTCATAAAAATAGCCAAAGCCAATTTCTGACAGCTTCCACCATCATAACAAGACATATTTGTGAGTGAGAAAGCAGTTGGGGGACTGAGGTCTCTGCAGTGAGTGGCCAAGGGTAATGCTTGTGTCTAAGACTCCCGACTCCCTCACCTGCTGTCTTCACTGCCCAGCCCTATTTCTCTCAGAAAGTGAGAATTTCCACACACCAGTATAGAACTGCAAGGAAGACAAGCAGGGGACATTCTGAAAGACAAAAGAGCCTGAGGTGCTGTTGGAGCTGGCCATGCCTGTAACCTTGCATGCAGGATGCTAAAGCAGGGTTGTGGTCTGGAGTGCAAGCTGACTGAACTGCACTGCTACACTGCAGGGCCGCCCGAGCCATTAAACAAAATCCTGTGTGGTAGGGGAAAAAAAATCCTGTCAAAAAAGGGAAAGGGGAAGGGGAACAGACAGAGGAAGGGAAGTGGTGGGGAGAGAGGAAAGGGGCTAGAGAGAGAGGAGTGGGGAAGAGGGAGAGAGCATGGAGGAAAGGGGGAGAGGAATTATTTGATCTATGTGCTGGAAGCTAATGAAAGAAGAAGCACAGGAGGAATGAAAGCCATTGAGCTTTAAAGAATACTTTATTTCCAGGCAAATCAATCTATAATTGCCCCTGCTTTAGCAAAAATTGTTGGACGGTATGACAAGGGCGGGGGAAAATGCCCAGCAGAATGAGGTCTACTTGCCAGCATTCTGAATAGGCCTGGCATGCTGGGTTGCTGAGACAAGGAGAGCCCAGAAGCCTACTCTACTGCTGCAACAATGGCCATTAGCAGGCTCCATTCCAATGCCATTTTTTTGAGGTATCAGGAGACGGATTAGGTTGGTAGCAAATGTCACACAGCAATTATCAAGAATGAACAAACAGTCTACATACAGGCCCAGTGTCTTGAATTCCGCTGATTCATTTTATTTTTATTTTTATTATTAGTTACATTTTATTAACTCTGTATCCCAGCTGTATCTCACTCCCTCAATCCCTCCCAATCCCACCCTCCCTTCCTCATCTCCTCCCTGTCCCTTTCCAAGTCCACTGATAGGGGAGGATCTCCTCCCCTTTCATCTGACCCTGTTTTATCAGGTATCTTCAGGACTGGCTGCAGAGTTCTCCTCTGTAGCTTAGCAGGGCTGCTCCTCCCTTGGGGGATGGGGAGGTCAAAGAGCCCGCCATTGAGTTCATGTCAGAAATAGTCCCTGTTCCCCTTACTAGGGAAACCCATTTGGTTACTGAGCTACCACGGGCTACATCCGAGCAGAGGTTCTAGGTTATATCCATACATGGTCCTTGGTTGGAGAAACAGTCTCATAAAAGATCCCTGTGCCCTGATATATTTGGTCCCTGTGGAGCTCTGATTCACTTTTTAAATCAAGCATATGGGTCTACTTCTATAAAACACAAGAAAATAAAACACCATTCCCAGCAAAGACAGTGAGCCCAGGTAGGAGCTGCACAATTCCTGTATGCAAAGCACAGCAATAAACCGTGAGTTAGTGTGAGTTCACACAAACTTTCTAGCGAAGCAGTCATGGATCCAAATTTAAGTCTGACTTTGCATATGCTTTGCAAACACAGTGAAAACTTCACATCCTTCCTGCTTGCCAGTCAACATGGCCAAAAAGAGTGCAGTCTCATAAGGAGATCTAGAGAGGAACGTGTTGGCTTTGTTTCCTACAAAGGTAAAGGGATGATGTTACAGATATTTTTTTTTAATTGAGATATCCAGGATCTGACTTGACAGGTTACATAGGAATTAATAGGGGAAGCAAGTATAGAAGCCTGACCTGGTATTTCTGATTCCTCTGATTCTTGTGACAAACATTATGCTCACCTTGTTAATGGGAGGAATATAGGTGCAAGGAAATAGGTCACCCTAGACAGGAAGTAACAGGGTAACACAGATGGCATGCATGCCACTCTGTCATCTCTTTGTATTTTCAGTACACCCGTCCACTTTTCTGTGTTAGAGGACTTGATGAGTCCTGAACTTGATTTTGTAGTTTGTTTGTTTGTTTGTTTGTTTGTTTGTTTTTTCACTGAACTACCCATTTGCTAATATCTGGGAACCTTATTGACCCATGGCTCCCTTCAACAACAAGAGTCTATGGAAAGCCCTCACCCTTCTCCAGGTAGATTCAGGGCGCAAGTTATCCAGGTAACAGTCTCCAAATGCTCAGATGATTTTACTACAAAAGTTCTAATTTAAATAATGCCGAAAATAATCTTCTCAATGAGTACAAGCCAATAATGCAGTTAAACTGGGAGTGGAGAGAGCAAGGAAATTAAGTATGTATGTATGTGTGTATGTGTGTTTGAATGTACGTATGTATGGTATGAATGTGTATATGTGTGCATGAATGTATGCATGACTGTATGTATGAAAGTATATATGTGTGAATATATGCGTGTATGAATGTATGTAAGTATGTGCATATGTATATTTTTATGTGTGTATGAATAGTTTTCCTGCATGTGTATCTGTGTATCAGGTGCATGCTGATGCTCCCAGAAGTCAGAAGTGGGCCTCAGATTTCTTGGAACTAAAGTTAGAGATGTGGTTGAGCCACCACGTGGGTACCAAAACCCAACCTGAGTCCTCTGGAGGAGCAGGCAGTGCTCTTAACCATAACACCATCTCTTCAGCTCACGGGAGGTTTTCACAGAGGACTTGATGGATTAAGTATCGGGCTTCCTTAAGCAATTCATTTTATAACAATGAAATCCCCCCCAAAAAAACACCCACAAGATTTGGAATTTATTATGAACAGGAGGCTGGAGGAAGCCAGGTATCTGTGGAGATCCTATTCCTTCCATAGCCACAATGTCACAGCTAAGGAGAAAGAGCATACCAACAGCCAGGCCAAAAGGAGAGCTCAAGCATTTATCTGATGGTGATATATATATTTTTTTTTTGAAAAAATGGTCTTGGGACATCTGAAAATAATTATAAGGAATTGTCAGACTCAAGAGTGAGAACTCTGTGGCTGACACAGACAGTAGAAAATCTGCAGAGGCGACCACCTCAGGCTGAGTGAGAAGACTTGATGAGGAGCTGAGGGTGGCTGTCCATGGTCTGCCCCGGTGGCTTCCATTGAGCCTTTGAGGATGCCTTGGTGATGTGACTTGCCTGGCATGGTAGTGTACCTGTTGTGTACAGAGTCCAAATGTGAAACAGAGGGAATCACTCAACTAAGTTGAGGAAACTGATGTCAGACACCCTGAGAAAAATAGTAATAGCAGAGGCTGAAGAACAAGAGAGGAAATGGGTCCTGGCTGGTCCTTAGCTGAATCTCTCCTTGATCCAGGGCCAGGGCCTGTGCTGTGGATCAGAACCCAGCACAGGAAGGAGAACTGCTTGCTTTTCTGTCTGCTGTTGTCATTTGAATCCTAAATAAGCTTTGAGCATGAAGCCTCACAATTTCATTTTGCTCTCAGCCCCACAAATCATACCATGGGTCTCATCCCCATGATAGAGCACCATGCAATGTCAGGGGCTTCTCACTCCAGCTTCCCTACCCACAGAGCACAAAGAAACACAGGAAAGTCAAGGCCGAGATTCAAAGAGATGGAATTTTTTTCTACTAGGTAATAGCTTGGCCAAGGATTTATTTTCTCTTCTTCACTAATATTATATATATTTAAAGTCATTATGGCTGTGCTTTGACCTGCTGCAGTAAGAGACGGGGTTGTAATCACCAGGGCAACAAGGTAGAAAATGCCCTTCAACTCCTCTGGGTTCCATACACATTAATCTCCCTGGGACAGAAATCTGTGTTAGAGCTCCGAGTTCTACTGCAGTGACTTTTTAAAGGGGGACCAAGCAGCGCCGTTGAATTGCAGAAAAAACAGCCCTGACCTTGCTGGCTACCGAACCAGGTAAATGTTTCATATGGAAGAAGTCATTGAGAGGTAGGCCTTGGGACTCAGAAGGATAGATCATGCCAGAATTGCTTTGGATCATGATCCTGTTTAGCACCGGTCCTCACTTCAGCAGCATCCTGGCAACATCTTCACAAAGGAGCGCACCGCTTCTGTAGCACGGAAGGTCTGTAGAAACATATTAAGTTTCAATAAATAAGTAATATAATTAAGAATAATCTTTTCCATATCCCCCATTCAGCACTGAAATTAAACAAGCCTGTACATATTCCACAGACAATAACTGAAGGGGAGGGAGGCAGAGGCACAGATGAAAATAATATAAAGACGTGCAAAACTGCTATTAACTTGGGATAGATAAAAGAGTGTCAAAATTATAGCTTTTGGTAATGTTTAAGTTGAGACTCCAGTAATCTGGGTATAATTGTACTTGGGTATTTGTTCTTTGTAGCAAGAAATATATTAAGAAATTTTAAAAAAAATAGAGTCTCTAATCTCACAATGAGAATACAAACCTTTAGAGGAAATGCCAGCTCTTTGAAAAGATGGGTAAAACCACACACACACACACACTCCCAGCCCGTGGGTTCTGCTGTCAAGCTAGAACTGGTGTGAAGCTGGCGATTATGGGTTTTGGCTTCATCGATGCTGTTTGCTGGCCTGAGAGGTACGTTACAGAAGAGTGAGGAGGACCTGGGCACAATGGTACACATTTGTATTCTAGGTGAAAAAAGATCTCAAATTCATGGCCAGCCTGGACTAAGTAGCAATGCCCTGTGTAGATAAATAAGTCAATGGGAGTGGGTTGTGAGGAAGGCATGTGTAGGTCACTGCTCCTGCTCATTACCTTAGGAAAGCCATTCAGAAGATTCCGAGAGCTGCACTACAGTAGGGAGAGTGGGAGGCTTGTGCAGGAAGCAATCCAGACCTCCCTGACAGAGATGGCAGGGCTGTTCCCATGCACTCGCCCTCAGAGAAGTAGGGACAAGGTATCTATTTTGCTATATTTATCTGAAGACTCTGAGGTCACACTGTACCAAGATCAGGCTAGGATATCTGTTCTATGGAAACCAAGAGAATCCATAGTGACATTACATCCAGGAATGCCAGTCAATAGACTAATAGAGATAGTTCTTAGAAACCATCTCTGAGATGCTTTGAAGGTCATTACAATCAATTTGACCATCACTTCCCACCCACACGGTATATGGTCACTGCTTAACCTTCTTTACTAAGCAAACACCCCAGGAAAATGTTGTCTTATCATGAGAACCTCAGATGTTCATGAGTTTGGTTTTGTGAGCTACAAAACAAAATGAGTAGTTTGAGAACAAACGCTGGGCCCCAACTGCAGAAATTCTGGTTCATCAGGTGTAGGATGGGCCCAAAAATTTGCATTTCTGACAAGTTCCCAAGTGCTGTTAATGCAGTCAGTACACTGTTCCCTCCGCTAACTCTAACTGTACATGAGGGTACGCTGGCTCCACCATGCTTGACACATACAGTGCTAAAGATGTGGTCCTTCCTCCCAAAGACATGGGCCTGTCAGTTCAATGCTCCTAGAGAACTGCTCTCAATGCTGATACCAAGGATAAGGCTTTTTAATGCCCTCAGCTCTGCCTCCTGTGATGTCTTCAGCTCCGGCTCATGTTCTTTGTCCTGTACATTACTCTGAACAGGGTAATGGTGTCAGGGCTCCGTAAAGATCCCCCTGTTCCTCCGGAGTGCAAAGTGAAGCAGCTGGGCTTGACAGGAAGGCTGTATCGATGCTGCCAAGTCCAAGGATGTTGACAGATAATTCAAGGAGGAAAGAGAAGCAGATGTAACTATATTAGAAAGAAGGAAGGTAGAACTAGCATCAATATTCTGCGTGGGCTATAGAGATGGCCTCAGAGCTCAGGCCCTTGTTCTCTGTAAACAGGAGGCAGTAATGTTTTCCCATGGAAGAGGAAAATATAAGATAAAATTTTCTCTAGAACTAATAAACCTCATGCTCATTAGGATTTAAAGAGACAGTATTCTATGTTATAATCCTTCTATTCTTTCAGTTGAATTCAATATATTTCTTCTTCTAAATGTGCTTCCTCTGAAAATAAGATAATTAACTTCAGAGAAATGTTACTTACAAATGAAGTTATTTTCTCATTTGTATTTTATTCATTTTTTGCTTAGTTCTAGTCAAAGAAATCCCATGAGCTATGTGTTTTAATTTATAATTAAATAACCAAGTAATAGTAGGACATTACTAACATGGTAGGCATAAATTATAAATATTTTAAATAAAAAAGTTTACTGTGCAGAGACAAAGCAATATGAAAATTTCTTTCAAATTTATGTCAAAGCTGAAATTCAGATTCTGATTTGTTATTATTTACATTCTCAGATCAATTCCAGAATTGCTTAGATGTGTTCTAGACATTATGGAGAGGAGAGGTCTACATAGCATAAAAATGTGAAGAATGCCATTATAATTACTTAGGGTTGTATCACGATCCTTGAGCCATTTTGATGTGACCCTAACAGACAGCAGCTAGCCATTTAAACCAGCCTTCTCAAAATGTATTTCCTACTTCACCAGTGACAAGTGTCATCAACTTGTTTTAAAACATTCTTGATGCTGAAGCAAGTTGAAATACTACACTCTGATGGACACCCTGAATAAGCTTAATAGTATGTCCTGTGTGAGGATTTGTTAGAAATGTGGACACAGCTTCTATGGCTACAGCCTGACTTCTCAGTAATGGGCTCAATATTCTAAACTGTGTTTCTCTGGGTTCTGTAGTGAATCAAAACCAGTGGGAAATATGTTTTTATGTGGTGAGTGTGTGTGTGAGAAAAAGAGAGAGAGATGGGACAAAGGGAGAGATACAGAGAGCAAACAATAGACGATTGGATTTAAGGACTGACTCTCATACAATATGGGAAAATAAGCCTGAAGTTTATCAACAACATAGAACTTCAGGTATTGCAGTTTTGAGGGACATTTCCTCTTCTTTAGGAAATCTCTGTTTGCTCCTAAGGTCTTCAACAGATTAGATGAGATGTATTCATATTACACACCCTCATCTGCTTTTCTCAGTGTGTTAATGTAAATAGCAGTCACATTTGAAGAATTGCCTTCATGGCAGCCCTTGGGTCATTATTTCATTAAATATTGGTGCCAATCTGACACATAATTTTTTTTCATACATGTCCTGGTACTTGGCCTCACTAATGGGACACTTCAAATCTTGATTATGGCTAGAGACAAGGGCTTCATTCCCTCACTGAAAGTCACTCTGTGGGTATTCACTGACTCGCTCCAGCCTGTAGAAATGAGACTGAAAGACTCGAATGCTGAATCTAGTAGGTATCACTGAGCATGAGCAACCACCTCCGTCTGGACTCTGAGGTCTTCTGTTGGAAAGCTGCCTCTTCTGCAGTCTGCCGCTCTCCCTGGCTGTGCTTATGAGCTTAGCTGCTGGGCCTCTGCTCAGCAAATGGACCTTTGGTCTGGTGGCCTCCTTTTTACTAGGGCTAGGAATATAGCATGGAGTGCTTAAGCCTGACATGCTTTTTCTTTGGAAAACCTGCTGTTGAATTTCTATTTCTATGATGCTTTGCATATTCCTGTTGCTTTGGTAATTTAAGGGAGAGACGAAATTGTAGCTCATTGTCATCCCTCAATCCTCATGGGTGCCCCTTCCCAGAATACACTATAATTGGTTCACAGCCATCTTGAAAACAGACATGCATAATGGAGCCAGTCTTCCTTTGTGCTCCGGTAGCAAAGAATGAAGCCTCCTGGCTCAATCAGACTCCTTCAGAGTCCATGCTTTGTGACCTTGACTTGTGACCATTATGTCATCTGATCTCCTATAGTCTTGGACTTCTCGTTCACAAAATACAGTTAGTATTATTGACTTCATAGAGACAGTCTCAGGATTAAATTATACGAGGTTATAAATTTAAACCATCTAATAAAAATGCCACACAATTACTAGGTGCTCCATAAACTGCTGATAACAACACTAACATCGGGCAGCTCAGCATCTCCCAAACGTTTCCCCTCACCATGAGCCACATCCAGGCAAGTACTCCCCCCACAGCCTGTATTCATTTAAGGAACTTCTAGCTCTAAAAGAAACATTTTATACCTCATTAACTTTAAATCTGAACCACTTGGGCCTGTTCCCCATTGCAAATCCCTTCTCTGGGTCCTGGGTCCTTAGCCTAAACCTTGCTTTCTAATTCATAGAAATCATCACACTGAAATCTATACATCTAGGGAAGATAAACAAGAAGGAGGACCCAGGTTGGGATGATCAGTGCTTGCTTAGATGGACAAATGGGATGGACATTGAATGTAGGAGAAAACAAGCAACAGGACAGGAGCATACCAAAGAGGGCTTCTGAAAGACTCTATATAGCAATGAATCAAAGCAGATATTAAGACTCACAACCAAGCCTTCGGCAGAGGGCAGGAATAATGATGAGGATAGGGAGAGTTAGTGGGACTTAGGGAGAGCAGAAGCTCCACAAAGACCAAGTAGATCAGGGCACGGGGGTCTTTTACGAGACTGTTTCTCCAGCCAAGGACCATGTGTGGATATGGCCTAGAGCCCCTGCTCAGATGTGGCCCATGGTAGCTCAGTATCCAACTGGAGACCCTGGTAGGGGGAGCAGGGACTGTTTCTGTCATGGACTCGATGGCTGGCTCTTCAACCCTCCCCCACATATGCCTGGGAGTAACAGCCTGGCTAGATCCCGGAAGGGGTCATTGCAGCCAACCCTGAGGAGACAAGATGGGCTGGTGTTGGATGGAGGGGGAGGGGGTCTTCCCCCATCAGTGGACTTGGAGGGGGGGCAGGGAGGAGATGAGGGAAGGATGGGAGGAGTGGGAAGGAATGAGGGAGGGGGCTATGCCTGGGATACAAAGTGCTTAACCTGTGATTAATGTAAAAATAAATAAATTACATTTTTTAAAAAAAGAATAAATTAAAAAGATAAAAAAAATCATCACACATCCCTGATGAGCCCTGTCTCACTCCCCATGGAGATCCAATGGAGCAATGGCTAGCATGTCTGCCTGTGGATCACCAATCATCACACCTTCATCCTCTGACTTTGAAATTCTTTCTCTAAATTCTTTAGGAAGTTTGTGCTTGCCATTAATTGACCTAAAGTATAAGTTTCTCAGGGTTTGTGCTGTCTCTAATAATTCTATGGGCAATCTTGTCAAATTCAAGCTCTGCTCATGTACTCATTTAGTGAACACTGCTGACCTTGTTACTGTGTAAAAGGATCTGGGATGGGTACAGCAGCTCCCCAGATGACAAGTTCATTCCATACCCACAGAAGCTTTCAGACTGGTGAGAAACATGTTCAACCAACATGTAAGAAGGAAAAAATATAAAAAGACAGTATATTCAGTACTGCAGAACAATGTACTTGAGTGTCAGATGGGTACACAGGGCACCATCTCTCTAAGCCCAGGGGTCCTCATAGCTTAACACAGAGGGAGAAACTGATCCAAGCAAACAAAGAGAAGAAGAGTAGAAACAACACCAGAAACTCTCCAGAGTCAGGGCATGTGTGGGGTAGACAGCAAGAGGGAAAGTGTCAAGTATCAGGGTCTGAGATCCACGTTCTCATGCGACAGTAGACTCCATGAGCTGCCATAAAGACTCATGAGAGCCTCCAAATATACTTATATTCACCCACATGGAAGGAAGGCCACTGAAAGATTTTTATGTAGAGAAACAGCACAATTTAAACTGCATTGAGAAAGATCACTCTGACATTGGGAGGAAGAAAATATTCCTTTTGAGAATGCTTTCAGAACCCCATATCTGAAGGGTGATCGGATATGGTCAGAAAGAATGACCATGGCATGAAATTTCTTTGTGTGAGTGTTAAATTCTAATATAGATATGAATATATATGTTAAGCAAGACAGATTACAATGCTGTCAAAGTAAAATATGTCAGCTAAATCACAGTTAACACTGGAGCAGGTCTCTACAGAATCACACAGTTCACAGGGCACAACTGTCTCTCTAGATCTTCAGGAGATTGGTTGTAGGACACTCTTGTCCAAAATCTGGTATGTTCAGTTCCCTCCGACAGATGACATAGAATCTGCATACAACCTGCCCACATCCTCTCCTATGCGTTAAGACATCTGAGTTACTAATAACACCCCAAACAAAAGGATCATACGTAGTTGTAATAGTGTATTGTTCAGTGAGTCATGACAGGAAAAGAGGTCTCTACATGACACATGTGCAGCAGGACATATGCAAGTACCATGAGTGTAACTATAATTTCCATCTGGACTCCACATAAAGAATCCACGGGCAAGGGGGAGGGGCTGTCTGCATAGCCAAGACAGCGGAAGCTGGGGAACATTCCAGTAACACAGTCTACGATGGGTGGTGGTTAGAACCACGTTACACCAGGCAGAGATTGCAGAGTGAAGAGCCATTAAAAGGAACACCTTCTCTTCCATTTCTTTATGCACAGTCACCTTCACAATGATTCCCCTCTTGCAGAAAATGCTTCTTTCAGTCTACATTTTGAAGTGAGAGCAAAGCGAAATATTCAATCATCTTTCATATTTTTAATTGACTTTATTTTATGTAAATTCATAAATTGGGGTTCTGCCTGTGTGTCTGTCTGTATGAGGTGTCGGGACCCCTGGTACTGGTGTTACAGGCAGTGTGAGTCATCAAGTGGGCTCTGGTTGCTGAACCGGGGTTCTCTGGAAGAGAATTCTGTGCCTGTAAGTGCTGAGCCATTTTTATTTTTATTTCACTCATTATTATTATTATTACTTTAGTGGATCAAGTCTCAAGTGTTCTGGTTAATTCTGGAAAATTAGATCGCACAAATCTCTGAATAAAAATGCAGTGGTCCTTGAATCACTATGGCCCCAGAATAATATATTATTCTATTTTATTAGGAGGGGTGAGTGAAAAAAGATAAGGCTTCTAAAAAGAGCAAGGAAAAATTTTTGGACAAAAGGAGTCAAGATTCTAGGACAAAAATGAATACAAAAGCTGTAAAGGTGGACAGCGCTATCCTTCTCTCAAAAACTAAAAGGGGATGGCATGATTCCCAATAGAAAGTATTTGATTTATTCTGACTACAATTAGAGCTATTGATATGGCACTTAAGGCATTCCAGACATTATTTTCAGAACATACTTACAGGTACTCAGAGTAACACTGTGAGGTGGATATGCTTGTTTCCATTTCACAGGTGACAAAATTGAGGCACAGAGAGGTGAATGGTAATCCATGATCACTATCACCTTTTAAGTCAGCACCAAGGCAAATTGCATTTGGGCTGCATTTGGTTTCGGTTGATATTATTAACAGCACATTCAAATGAGATTTTGAATAATTTGTTTTGAGTTGAAAGCATATTCCTACTTCTTAATTCACACATTGGGGAATTTTAATTTCTCACAGTGCTGTCTTGTGGCCTGTATTATTTGCACGAGTATGATTAGAGTATCTGAAATAAACAGTGGCTTTTAGATAAACAGCTGCTTAGCAGATGATCTCAAAGAAAATTAAGGCTTAAGTTCCCTTTCATGATATATCTCCCATATAGAAATTTATTTCTGGTTTTTGTGAACTACAAGGCTTAGAAATAGACATATTTATTTAGTTTGGCCTTAGTCTAGTGTGTGTTGGTTGGTCTGTTCTTTCTAGTTTATTGTATCTCCTAATCATCTACACATGAACCAGAGACCCCAGTGATGGGGGCATTGGAAAAATCCAAACAAATGCTAAGTACTGGCTCTCAGATTCCTTGTAAATGGAGTGCTTAATGAAGCAGTGCTTACAAGTGTAAGTTGGGAATGATTGGATTTTGTGAAGCCAGCAAGTGATACACTGTAGCCAGGGCCTGTCACAGCCAAGGTTCTTTCATCTTATTGCCTTAAATAGTTGTGATCAGTTTTTTGTATGGTGAAACAGAGTAACAAAATAGTTTCTTGCTTTGAAATGTGAGCATGATCTCATAGTAGATGGTAGAAATGAATCTAGAAACCCCTTGCCTTCTAAAGCTTCAGTCACAAGCTATCTTTTCTCACCTGCTCTTTCAGAGTTCGAGAAATCCACTCCAGCCTCTTTCCTCTGTGTCCACTGGGCATCTCTGAAGAGACTTTCTCCAAACCTCTACCGACAAAGGCTCTGGAGCACTCAGGTAGCTCCAGTACCAAGCATGCTAAAATATACTTCAGGTTGTCATGTTATCAACTAGCTTAAGAGCTTGGATCAAACAAATTTTTGTGCTCACAGGTCCTCTTTTGTGCATTCACAGTCCAATAATTCAGTCACTGGGTGTATGTTTATTAATCACCAGCTATGCTGTGGGGTGTGAGAATAAGGGTGACAATACAGAAGAAAACCCAGCCTCTCCTCTCCTAGAAATGCCAGCCCAGCAGGGAGGGCACAGTGTGGGCTGAGCATGAGCCATGGAAGTGTAGGCTGTAATGGAAACCCATGAAGAGGGAGTAAGTAGGAGAGAAGACATTCCAACATGAGGAGGCAGTTCTTCTAGAGAGATGGATTTTTACTAATTTCTTAAAATGAAATACCCTACTTCAAGGTCCATTTTAAATTTAATTTAATGATCAAAAATATTTCATGAAGAAAAATGTTTAAATAAAACACATTTTCCAGTTTATTCAAATGTATTTTGTGGTAGCCTTCTGTTTCTTTCTTTAATACTTAAAACTTTCACACTTATCCTAACAAGGGCCATTGTTTAGGCAGTGGCAGATAATATGTAAGTAATTCCCCTTTCAAACCATCATGTTGAGCTCCCATTGGCAGACATCTTTCCGACTTTAACAAGGCCTCAGAAAGCTCACCCTTCCACACATCCCTCCATGCAAGCTCATCCATCTCATCTCTTTCTCCAGTTTCATGAGCAGAAATCAAAGAACAGAACCTTTAGTAACTTGACATTTTAGAGTAGTCCATGAATTGAGTCTCTGATTCTCCTGCTAGCTCCACCAGTGTCCACTAAGAGATAGATTAGATGGACAGATAAATAGATTCTATAGACAGACAGACAGAAAGAAAGAAAGAAAGATAAATGATAGATAAATGATAGGTGATAGATTCATACATGCAAACATACATACATACATATATGATAAATAAATAGATACATAGACAATGAGTACATAGTAGATACATAGATAGATGATAGATAGTTGATTGATAGATACATAGATGATAGATAGATGGTAAGAGAAGATAGATAGATAACCTATATTCATTCCTGTAAACAAAGTAAAAGGAGATTAATATCTATAGTAATAATTCTAGAAGAAATCACTCTTTCCAGGCACCAGAATGACTTAGGAAGGCGCTGACATGAGCAAACAACCAGAGCCTATGCAGATGTCTGACTCTAACTTCAGGACAGAAGTTTATGGTCCTCATGTTTTTGTAAAATAAAACCTAAATAAATAATAACTTCTTGGAATATAAAATCTATTGAACAATAAAAATAACAAGTGTTTATTAGAAAGAATCTACAAAGTCTCTGAAGAGTTTAAAGAAGGCCAAATACCATGTGAGCCAACAAATGAAACTGTCACCCTTTACCTTAGGTCACTGCAGACTGTTACATGCTGTTGTCACATGCATTGTGCTGGATTCACAAAGTATTATGTTGAGACTTTCATACACTTTTGCCAAAATTTTCCATCACTTTATAATACTTTAATTACTACATCATGACTTACCTCTTCTGTAATTTCTATGTATTAAGTAGGCTTCATTTGCGCCATTATGTTATAATGAGTGATTTGCTTTAATAATAACTTATTAGACATCAAAGGACTCTAATAACTGCAGAGCAAGATTATTTTTGGAAGCTGAAAGCAAAGATGCATTTCTGTAAAATGCAAATCATAGATTTTCTTTCATTTCCCCCCTTTATAGTATTACTTTATGTGACTAACTAGATACTTACTATCTAGGCTCATTGCTGACTCAGTCCTTGGTTCTCCATTTCCAGAAGCATTTCATGCTTGGAAGCTTCTGCCCTTTTTTATTTGGTTGTTTTGGTTTTGGAGATAGGGACTCGGTATGGTGTCTGGGGAAGGCCTCACAATCACTGTGTAGCCCAAACAGGCCTCCATCTCAGACCCCTCCCACAGGGGTTACAGGTGTGTGCCATCATTTCCTGCCCTTTGTTGGTATCTGTTAGCTATCTTCACTGCATAAAATGTTTCCCTGAAACGTAACATGATACAATGAATACTTCCTGACTGAGGTTTCAAAGGATCAGTATCCAGACCCAGATTAGCATGCTATCAGCCACTCATGATGCCCCAGTAAAGACGTACAGTGAAGATGAAGTCATCTCAGCAATCCAGGAGTTGGACTCACCCACCTGCCTATTGGCAGGAGAATTTGACAGTTTCTTAGTAGCTGTGTTTCACTTGGATGAATCTCTTCAGGGAACTGTTCACAGCATGGTAGCTGCTCTCCCCAGAGTGTCAGATCTAAAGGAGGCAAAGAGAGGCTATCTAAAACAGAAGTAACAGTCTTACTCATATCAATACTTTAACCTTACTCTTTAGTCGACATAGACCAACTTTGGTATCTTTCCAGACTTTTTCCACATAGTTCCCTGAGCCCTGAGGGGAGGGATTTGATGGAGACATCTCATTTAGGACTGAGTGCTCCCGGGACTGACAATGTCCACAATTCTGCACATGGCCCAGTTGTGGCTCTCTGTATTAGTTCCCATTTGCTGCAAGAAAATTCTTCTCTAAGCTTCCTCCTGCAGCAGATGGGAGCAGTTACAGAGACCCACAGCCAGATATTATGCAGAGAGAGAGAGACCTTGGTACACTCAGCACTAAATGTGAAGTCTCCATGAATCTCTCCTCTCAAGGCTCAGAAGAGGGGACAGAAAGAGTGTAAGCTCCAGAGAGGATGGAGGACAATGAGAAAACAAAGCCGTCTAAGTCAACACAATCGCGGTCATATGAACTCACAGAGACTGAAGCAGCCTGCACAGGACCTGCACAGATCTGCACCAGGCCCTCTGCATGTATATTATGGCTCCCAGTTTAGTGCTTTGATGGGATTCCTGAGTGTACAAACAAATGGGTCTCTGACTCTTGTGACTTCTCTTAGCCTCCTTTCCCTTCTGTTTGTCTTGTCTGACTCTGACGTGATTGCTTTTCTTTCATCTTATTATATTTTATTTTTGTTATATTGTATTACTGTCTCTTAGAAGCCTGTTTGTTTTCTAAGGAGAGACAGAAAGGCGATGGGAGAGGATGTGGGGAGGAACTGGGAGGAATAGATGGAGGAGTAAAGGTAATCAGGATGTTGTATGTGAGAAAAAAATCTATTTTCAATAAAAGGGAAAGAAAATAGCAGCAGCTTCTCTGATAAGGACTGAGCAATGGACTAATCTGTGTCCAGCCAAGTGTGAGACTGTGGCTGCTGGAAGAGAGCAATTCTGCAGACCAGTGAGGATCAAGAAGGAAGGATGATAAGAGAAGGAAAGGCTGAGACAGATGATTGGTCCCTGGGTCCTAGCCAAGAGGCTGAGTTTGTACAATATGGAGACGGGCTGGGAGGGGCCCTCTTGTTTTCCTTAACCTTTGATGGGGAGTATACAGTTGTTCAGCTCCTTGTTTTATTTTATTGATTGATTTAGTTTGATGTGAGGATTGAACCCAGGGTCTCCTACATACTTAGCACAACCTCTTCTGTAGGATGACACCCCCAGTCATCTAATTATTTTTAATCCACATAAACCTCTTCATATACATTGTAGAAACAGTGTATTTTATTCAAAGTACACAGCATTCACACAATAACAGACTCTCAGTAAAGCATTTATTAGAGTTGGGGTCTAAATGCCCAGCAGCCTCTGTTTTGAATACTCAGTATGTGGTGCTCTTTTGAATGCCATGAAATATGGGTTGAAACCTGTGTGCTGAGGTAGGTGACCAGGGGCAGACCTTCTTAGGTTGTAAAGTCCCCTCTGTGTCTAGTGCTCCAGACACAGGCAGAGCTGCTCCATCCTGCATTCACCTCCTTCAGGGACCAAAATCCTTCTGAAATTATGAATCAGAATAATCTCTTGACTTTCTCTGTTTTTCCAGACCCAATTCTCAGGGTTGCTCCTAATACTGCAAGAGAACACCAGCTGCAGCCTCCACTGCCCCTGTCCATTCTTCTTGTGGATCCTACAGGCCATCCTGAACTCCACTGCCCATGACTGTGTCCCAGCCCCGACTCAGCTGGACACTTCCTGCTCAACCACAGGTACACTGGCCAGAAGATCAGGTAGGTTGCCATGGATCTTCTTCTCTCTCTGTTTACCCAGATCCAGCCTCAGGGTTGCCCCTAGCACTGCAACAGACCATCTCTCCTTGATCTCCTGTTCCACACAGCCTCCAACACCAGCGAGCATTCCCCTGAAGACACTAACCAAGCAGGCCAGTAAAACAAAATACACACAGCCAACACACTCTCTGAAAATCCAGAAAGGAAACAGAAACCAAAAAACTAAAACCGCGACCCAACAAAGACAAATCTAGAAATCAGCACCTAGGCCTATACTAACCACCTCAAAGGCAGACGCCTAGACACCAACATAAAAACACAATCAGTAACACCCGAGAAATAGGTCTCCAACAGAGCCCAGCTATCCTATCAGGGCAAGTCCTGAATATTCCAATACAGCTGAAGCACAAGGAAAATACCTTCAAATCAACTATATGAAGATAATATATGTCCTTAATGAGGAAATGAGGAAATCCCTTAAAGAAAGCCAGGAAAACACAAACAATGGAGGAAATGAGTAAATCCCTTAAAGAAAACCAAGGAAACACAAACTGTTGATGAAAACAAATAAAATTGTTCGAGACCTGAAAATAGAAATAGAAGCAAAAGAAGACACTAACTGAGGTGATTCTGGAGATGAAAAACTTAGGATGGGAACAGGAACTCCAGAGGCAAGCTTCAGCAACAGATGGAAGGGAGACTCTCAGGAACAGAAGATACGATAGATGAAATGGATACACTGGTCAAAGAAAATGCTGTCTTAAAATTCATGACACAAAATATCCAGGAAACCAGAGACACTAGGAAATGGCCAAACCTAAAAATAATAGGCATAGAGAAAGGAGAAGAAACCCAGAGCAAATGCCCAAAAACGTTTTCAACAAAATCACAGAAAAATTCCTAACCTGAAAAAGGTACAAGAAGCATACAGAACATCAAATAGATTGGGCCAGAAAAGAAAGTCCCCTCATCACATAATAATCAAAACACTAAACATACAGAACAAAGAAAGAATATTAAAAGCTGCAAAGGGAAAAAGACCAAGTAACATGAAATTACACCTAGAATTATACCTGACTTCCTAGTGGAGACTCTAAAAGCCAGAAGGGCAGAGATAAATATGCTACAAATTCTAAGAGACAACAGATGACAGGCCAGACTATTCCCAGAAAAACTTTCAATCACCATAAATGGAGAAAATAAGACGTTTCCCTAAACAGCCCGGGCTGATGCTGGGACAGAGGGTTGCTCTCTGCAAACTGACGGTGGGTCCTAGCTTCCTGGAATAACATCCACACAGCTCATTGAACGTGGAGAAGTTGAACTGGAGCGTGAATGGAGCGTTCACCCCTGAATTCTAGTTATGTCTGGAGAGAGAAAGTACTCTGAGGGCTACAGAGACAGAAACCTAGACAACAACAGCGCCACAAAACACTCATCCAACGAACTTCCCTGCCTGTAAGAGGTGCTGGGGCGATGGTGGTCCCAGAATTTGTGGGAGTGACCAAACAACATGTGGTTTAACGCAAGGCTCATGCCATGAGAGGGAGCCCATGGCCTGCACCAAACTGGATAAGGATAGCCCAAAGATCTTGGGTAAAACCAAAGAGGACTGGCCAAAAGAAAAAAAAAAGTGAAATGATTACTAATGATCTTCTGCTCTACTCATAGACTGGTGCTTTGTCTGCTCGTCATTAGAGAGGCTTCCTCTGGAAGATGGGGACAGATGCAGAGACCCACACCCACACATTATGTGGCTAGAGAGCTTAAATTGGGGTTCACATTGAATCCCTCCTCTCAGAGCTCTGGGAATCCTGAGAAAGAGGAGGGTGGAAGGATTGTAGGAGACAGAGGGGATGGAAGAAGACATGGCCAGTGAGTGAATCAACTAAGCAGGATACAGATGGTCTCACAGAGACTGAAGCAGCAAGAGTGAGGCCCCCATGGGTCCACACCAGGTCCTCTAGGTATATGTTATGGCTGCTAGCTGGGTGTTTGTGTAAAACTCCTAAGAGTGGGAGTGGGTGTGTCTCTACCTCTCATCTGCTCTTGGAACTCTTTTCTTCCTATGGTTTGCCTTCCAGACTTGATCTTATTATATCTTTTGTTGTTGTTGCTGTTGTGTGGATGTTATCTCTTGTAGGCCTATTCGTTCCTGAAGTGGATCTGGGAAAGAGGATGGATGTAGAAGGCCTGAGAGGAGTAGATGGAAGAGAAGCTGTGGTCAGGATGTATTGTATAAGAGAAAGATCTATTTATTTATTCATTCATTCATGTTGGTTTCTCAAGACAGGGTTTCTCTGTGTAGCCTTGGCTATCCTGTACTCACTTTGTAAACCAGGCTGGCCTTGAACTCACAGAGATCACCTGCCTTTTCCTCCTGAGTTCTGGGATTGCAGGCATGCCCCACCACACTGGATGAGGAAAAAATGTATTTTCAATTTAAAAGCTGAATTTAAAAATGTTTCATCTCCATTTCTGTGAGGTATTTTGTTACGATGACACAAAAGAAGTTAATACGACCTCTAGCATGAAGCAGCAATCTGCACACATTACTGTGTGACAGCCTCCAGAACAGACATGTTAAATGATCTTTTCAGTTAATTTTCATCACAGCTGTAAGCTAAGTTATTCTCTTGTCCCTCACTTTTAAGATAGTGAAACAGAAGCTTTCAGGAATGAACACACTTGTCCAGTCACACCCATTCCCCACAGTCACGCTACTCACACTAGTTGTGCACGGTCACACCACTGCTCCTCAGTGATGAAGAGCTCTCACCTTTCTACCAAGAGTCCAAGCACTTCTGTTAATGAGCACTCGAGGTGTTTGTAAAGAATGTGCATGATGGATCAGCCTCCCGTCTTTGCCCTAGCCATGCTGACCCTGCATAGCTGCTCTCTACAGAATGCTACCGAGCTGCCCATTTCTCAGATGAGAAGAGAGCTGGGACAACACCAGCATTTCAACCCAGCGTTAGAAAGCCCGAGACACTTCTGCTGCAGCCCAGGAAATAATATGCTTAAAGTCAGAGTAGGTTTTTTTTTAAGCTAGCTCTTTTTCCAATGAAATATTGAATTAAATATAGACACTCTAGATCAAGTAGATCCTCCAAAGGACTGCCACCTCAGACGTGCTTATGCTGTCAGAAAATGTAGCTCATGTACAGACAGAACTTGATGGCTTCATTTTGGAGACAGTTGGAACAATATAATTGCACTTGGATTTTTAATTTAATTTTGTTACATGTCCACTGTCTTTATTATCTTAAGCTTACAGGAGTTAACTCCACTTGGTAATAACATTATAGTCATTTGATTGACATACGCTTTAAGTCATATTTTAAATGCCAATCTAAACCTGAGATACTCCTACTAAATGGAAATCTTTGAACAAAAATAAGTGGCCCAGTTCCTAGCCAAATAATTATAAGGCATATGATGTCATACATGTTAGATTCTAAAACAGAACACATATAAAAGTGACTACTTCAACTTATGCTTCCCTAAAGTATAGGTGACCTCTGACCTGAGCCATTCAAGGTAAGTGCACTCTCAAGAGACAGAATTAGAAAAGAAAGGCATTCCCGGAAGAGGGCAGAACATGGTCAAGAATCTAGCATTATAAAAGAATAGCAAGGTATAATTCTTTTATTGTTAAAGGATCCAAATTAAAGGGCATAGTAAGAGATGACCCCAGAAAAGCTGGTTAGAGGCAGATTATAAAGGTCTTTGCCTGACTCAAGAGTTAGATTTAGAGCAACAGGAAGTCTTGAAGAATTTGAAGCAAGAAAACACCATGCTTATTGTTCCTGTCAGTCTGAAGTCCTGGAAGCTGGATTGTAGGTGGAAGAGTTTGACAACAAAAAAAGCAGCATGAATGTCAGACTAATCATTCAATCACCATACACCGAAACACCGAGAGTCTAAAGTAGGCTACCCTCTAAAGTATGTATCCTTTCAGATCCCATTTTGTATGTGAGATCATCAAGGAGCAGAGTAGTAGAGCCAGGATTTGAACCCAGAGAACCCTACTGTGATGTCTACTGCATAGTTCACTACTCTGCCAGACAGAATGATAGTCATGGCCGATGACAAGAGAGTGAGGAGACACCTTAGACAGCCACTCGTTAGGACTCCAAAATAGAGGGAAATCCTTTTAAACACTACCTGGTCCCTGGGAAGAAGCAGGCCAGTAGAGAATGAGGAAAGTCAAGTCTGGCCGCTCCTTGAGAGCCTACAAGATGACAGGCAGCTGAAAATTGTAGTGTTGACACTCAGGTGAGGCATAGATTGGGAGTCAACCTGTTCATGACCTACCATTGCAAAGTGTCCTAGCTTCTTTCCATGCAACTCTGCAAGAGCAACTTTAGGGAGGAAGAGTTTGTCTGGCTCACAGTACGAGGCACAGTCTGTCATAGCAGCAAAGCCAAAGAAGCCAGAAGTTAAAGCATCTGGCTGTATCACACCTGTAGTCAGGAGAGCGCAATCAATGCATTCATGATTCATTTCTCCTTCTCCATTTTATACAGCCTACCCAGGGAATGGGCCCACTGACTATTTATGAAGATAGATCTTCCCACATCAATGAATGTAAACAAAGTAATCCCCCACAGCCTTGCCCAAGGGCTCGTCTCCAAGGTGACTCTAGATTCTGTCAAGCAGAAAAAAATTCGCATTGACCACCACAGTAAGCGTGTACCATCCCACATAAGACCTCACCCTGAAGATGCAGAACCCAAGACCAGGAGAGGTATCTCAGTACAGAGCTGTCCAGTACACCCAGGTTCTCAGCTGAGATTATGTTCTTACTTGCTACCCACCTTTTCAAATCAGAGGTTTTCCTTTGGCACTTGCAAAGGTAAGCATGTATAAATATCTGAGGCAATTAATACACTACTTTCCAAAAGTAAGTGCTCAATAAGCAGTAGCAATAATTATTACCATTATCATAGTGTAAGGGATTTGTTGCTGTTGAGAAAACAGTGTAGGCAGCAAGAAGAGATCCCAGCCCAATTATTCTCAGCAATTCCCCATGACATTCTCTTAGCTACATTTCTACTATGTTTTCAATCCAAGGAAAGAAGCTGCTTTTGAGGAACATAAATTATCCTGAAACAAAAAATAAATATATAAATTCTCTATTATTAAAAAAAAACTCCTAGAGACATCAGCTAACACATTTAAGCATATACCATTAAAGGACAGCAAGGCTGTCCTTGAAATAAGGTCAAGCTCCACATTCTCTTGAATCCTACATGCCCAAAACAAAGCTGTAGTGTGGCTCATTTCCTCTAAAGAAGGATCAGAAGAACATTCCCAAGCTGCTGGAGACACAGCTCAATGGCAGACTGCACCGGCTTAGCAAGCCCAGGGTCCCAAGTTCAATCCCCAGTACAGGAGAAAACAAGTCTCTCAACTCCCCCCTCCCCTCCCTCCCTCCTTTCTCTCCTCTCTTTCTCTCTCTTGTTCTCTCTCCTTTCTTCTTTCTTTGTCTCACTCTGTCTGTGTGTCTATCTCTCTGTCTCTCTCTGTGTGTCCCCATTCTAGGTTGTACACTACTGTTTTATTTTTTCACACCTCTCTCTGTCTTAAGGCTTAAACTATATAAAACTTCTTACTAAGCTTCAACTTTGTTTTGTATTGTAAGGAAGAGGAACAGGGGCACATGCCCCCCAAAGAAGGATGGTATTTCAGGGGTCTTGGAAATTTTTTAACTCTACAAATGCAGCAGAAAATGTGCGGGCCCCACAACACAGTGGAAGCCTTGAAGAGAGAACAATTTGTAACCATTTATCGCTCTGTCATTCCTTTCTCCCTCCAACATATTTTCTTTGAGACTCAACGTGGGGACTAAAAACAGGGTTGTTTAGTCAAAGACCTTGAGGTTGAAAAATTACAGTAATGAACAGGGAAAATTGATTCCCAGTCACATCACACACAAGTGTCAAAGCATAAGCAAATGCACTTAAGAAAAAAGAACAATGGAAATAAATAAATAAAACGTGTTGTTTACTTTGATTGCCTGCAATGATATATTTGGTAAGAGTGTGAATATAAGCAACGTGGGAGAGTTCAAAGAAATGAACAGGAAGCAGTGCCAACCTCACCCATTAGAAATAAGGAAATGTTTCATGTGTAATTCATTCTTCTCCTCTCACTGAGAATTCTGGATCAACTTAATTTTCCCTGAACATAGCTTCAGAACCTCAGACAATTGCCTCCACCCCCTCCCAATTCCACATCCCAGAGCATGACCACATTTATCTGAATATATAAGCCTGCCCTTTACTCAGATTTATGGGTCCAGTCAGGCAGTGTGTATTTACAGTGTTCTGACCCGAAGACCCCGGGCTGCAGGAGAACAGGAGGAAACTGGGACTCATTCCATAAACAGAGACAAATATGAGGGGGATGGGGAGGTCTGGCTAGCACTTAACATTTTTAACTATTTGGCCAAGCCTGAGAAGAAGTGATTAGATTAGGAGAAAACCGAGGGCTTTGGTGCTGAGCTGGAGAGAACAAACTACAGTTTTGCTTCATCCTGGGTCCTTGAAAGTTCTGAGTTTGTGGTGGTGGTGGGGGGGTTAAATTTAAAGCAGGTCAGAAGAAAATTGATAAGTCAGTTACAGAGGGAGCTATAAAAAGCTTTGGGAAGGCACAGGGTCTACAGAGACGAGGTTATAAACAACACTTAACAAGTCGGAAAATTTCTCCAACCACGTGTGGTGCTCTCCTTCTGTGAAATAAGATGAGTTGGGGATTCTCTGTTTTGTTTTCAAACACTGTAGTTGAGCAGAGGGAAAAAGAAATCTTTTGCTTCTTGCTTAGATGAGGGTGCGTTGCTATGAGCGGAAATGTATTTCTTCGACCCTGATGGCCCACTTGAAAGCAACAAAGTTTTCAGACATGCCTGCTTCCTCTAAAGTGGGGCACCCCTTTGAGAAGCAACTGGTAATGCAAGAGATTCACCCAACTCGAATTAGAGATCAGTGGGATTTTGAGTGTCCCCTCATATCTCTGCACTGGATCCCCCATCCTCCGGGCTATCTCTGTACACAGGCAAACTCTGAAAGCACAGCTTGTGTGCGAACCCATTCTCAGGCAAACTCTTTGCTGGGACAACTTGAATTCGTGAGGAAAACCTTGTCCACCCACTGAACAGCTTAAAAATAACCCAGCATCGTAAGACTATGATGTTCACTAAAGGCCTCACTTGCAAAGCAAGGAAATCACACATGTGGAAGTCAACCAATTCCTCTCAAAGTGGGTCCAAAGTAATCTGATGCCATCCTGCATTGCAACAGCACAGCAATGTGCAGCACTGAGCTTGCCGTTGGAAAATTCATGAAGCATCAACAAATGGATTTCTTTAACTCAGTCAGGTTCAGCTCGCATTCCTCTCAAAGATATCAGAACTCATTGTTGTAAGGAGGTTGTTTGGCTCATGCACTGCAAATCATGTGACTTGGGTCCATTTCCAATATTTGCATGAGAAACATGTGTTTGCATGGTGAGACTTCTTAAACGTGAACTTGTTCATCGGTGTTCTACGAAAGTCGTTCTCGGGAAATCAAAAGAAAACACAGTTCTACAACTGAACTTCAAAAAACCTGCAACACAGAAGTCATGCGAGCACATTTTATTTCCCATCTGTGCTGACAATCGGACACAGAATTTAGAACAACAGAGGGAAGTGACAAACGCGGTACAATGAAGCCAGTGGGAATGAAAGGGAAACAGGACCAGCAGAGATTTGGGGGTGGCCGGGGAGGGGGGGGCTGCACTTCCAAAGCCAAAAGAGACACCTGATCCACTAGGAGAGGTTTTTATTACTATCATTTTTCTGAACTTTTCCCTAAAATAATGAAACCCTGCCCAGTAAACAATGTGACAGCAAGCAGGCTGAGGGGCTTGTGCGTGGCAGCTGAGATGCTGCCCTGGCTCATTTCTGTTGAAATTCATTTGCCAGGGAGGCAATTTTTGTCTCTAATATAGTACAGATCATACCAACAGTGAGTTCTGAGGTATCCATTTCTGAGCAGAGGCCTAGCTCAGTGTGCCAGGAAAAAAAAAAAATCCACGCACCACAAAGAACATTGAGATGAATGGCTCTATTTTATGAGCCATAAAAGTTTTATTCATCTTGACACTGAAACAGGTTTAGGCAGTGAGTTGACACGCCTTAAATAAATAAGTGGAATTAATTCCCCAGCCCTTGAAACAATAGCAGCATGCACGCAGCAGGGAGAAATGCCCCATTGTTCCCGGTGCTGCCTGATATTGATATTATTTGTGTTTTTTCTGTGCTGCTTCCTCGGGGGCCTGGTTGAGCCACTTCAGATTCATCCCCTGTTTTATTAGAGGTTGAAAAAGGTTCAGGACCTGGTTGTACCACAGCTCTCACCGACAGCCAAGGAACCAGTTTGGCGTCTGGTTTATCTGTTGTTTTACTGCTGACCTTCAAATCAACTTTAACCCCTGACCCCTGGAGGCATCTATCATGACAAGAGGCTGCTTAACACAAATGGTGCCCATTTATAGGGGAAGAGACTCAGAAGATTTCCTTTTTTATGAAGAATTTAGTTTTTCACCCCTCTTTTCTCAGTCACCACAGGTGAAATCCCTCTTAGCAGCTGGCTTACAAAATAATCTGAAGGGAGGCCTTAATGAGCAGAAGCACCCTCAGCTGGAGATAAATATATGCAAATGAGATGCACAAACAAAGGAGCCTGGACAGAGAAATATCTGCAATTCCAGCAAAACGCTGCCTGCAGCTCGAAGATGAACAGCTTTGATAAAATGGTAACAAAAAGCACCTTTTTATCCTCCAGCATGTTTTACATTGCAATAGACCATTGTCATTGCAGGCCAGCAGAGCATGCAGGCTTGGCTGCACTGTTCCAGAAAACTGGTTAAACATTTGTTTTAAGGCATTCATGAGATATAATCAATGGACTGCTTCTTTGTTGTTGTAATTTTTTTTTCTGTGTTTCAGATGTTGCTATTGCCCTGTTACCTGTTGGTCCTTTTGTGGCTAATGCCACTGTCTTCATGAGCAAAGATACATTTTGGTGACTCTTTTCTTACACTAGTTACAATGATTCTTTTTTCTAATTTTTTTTTTCCTGTTTCAAGGGAGAGAGATTTCAAGTTAATAACAGAATGGGCTTGGAGGAGCACCCAAACAACTAGCTTTAATGATGGCAATCAAGTGTGCAGAGCTTCAGAGGCAGCCATGGAACGTGCTGATTTTAATAAGCTTTAAAAAGGCAATCTCAAACTTTTAAAAGTCCCTTTTCAATTTAATCGTCCTTGGTTTATATGATTCCAAGGCAAACAAAACCATCAAAATATGTTTCCAATATGTATCCACAGTGTTATTTGATGGTGTTTTAAATTAGCGTCATGTTTGTAAAATATTGATTTGATGAGCTTTACAAACGGAAAAGCTGATATCATCAAACCTTTTGGGGGTTGAACATTTCTTTCTAAAAATGAACAAAGCTCCAGCCCCAAGACCTTACTAGAAAGAGGCTGGGCTTGTGACTCCTGGAAATGGCTGCATATGAGCCTGTGTGTTTTGTTTCGGTGACTAGTCAAAAGCAGCTAAGGTAAGGAGGGAAATGCTGTGCTCTTCACACAGTCACCAAGAGCAGCACAGTACCTGCTCCTGTCATTCATAGTACCCCTGGCCTTCGGTAGCCAGTAGGAGTGGGAGTCCTTAAGCCCCTTTGCCTAAATTATTTCATCTTGGTAGCTGGAGTCAGAGTGGAAGCATTTCTTCTGCATGTGGCTTTCCCATTTTACGTGCATTTCATCAGGCAAATGTCCAATTTGCTAATAACAAAAGAAATCCCGTTTTCACTCACACTGCTCCTGTTGCACTGGGTAGAGGGTGGGGGAGAGCCAAGCAAAGGCTAGAGAAGGGAGCAGAGAGCATTAAACAGTCTGACCAGAGAGAAGAAGGAAGAAAAATGCTTGTTTGGGTTTGAAAAGGACATGTGCTCCGTTAACCCACTATCTGTGTCAGTGTGTCATTAAATTCAGAATTTCAGGAGTTAATAGAAAGTTGTTATATTAGGGTTGCTTTTTCAAGCCCGGGTTTGAAGCAGCGTGATTATGTTCAACGGCTGTTGTTTGAAAGGGCAAGCGGCATCTTAGGCACAGAACAACGAAATTACAGCTGAGATTTAGGTTAGCAAAAGCCGTCTTCTCTAGGCTTTTATGATTCATTATTTCCCATTAAATACAGTATTAGAAGTGTACACTAGATAGCTCATGGTTGCTGCTCTCGGAGCACATTATCTATATTACACAGGTCTGGGGAGCAGAATTAGAAAACTTTGGGGGAATGAGCAATATGTGTTTGCTGATAGAAGTACCATATGGCTCATCTTCTTCAATTGCTTTCACTGCGTCTCTGATGCTGGAGAAATTAAAGTTTTATTTGATGTGGCACAGCTTAATGAACTGTCTTCTGTTAGGAAAATTGAATATGTTTCCTGTTATTTGAGCACAGAGCCTCCATGATTTGGCTGGTGGGGGGGTACGTTATGTATTGTTTATTTAGCATTTTGAAAAACAAAAGCAAGATATTGAAGGGAAAATTGATTACTGCTGGATTGCATTATGTAATCAAGATTTTTTCTCCTTAAAATTCCCTTTTACAATGCTCTGGCAATGTTTTAATATGAGATTGCACTAGGTTTTTATGTTTTAAAAGACACACCGTGTGATTTTACCAAAATGTCTTTATTTATTTATTTTATGCCTTTACTTATCAGCAAGCCACATGAAATGCTAAACTCAGTATTGGGTCTCTGTGTGTGTGTGTGTGTGTGTGTGTGAATAAAGTACATATTCTACAGATTTGTATTCTTTTAGCCAAACACATATAATTTTTCAAAATATATAATCAAAAGTATAATTCTGTACACAGAAGACTGGGGTGTCAGGCCAGATACATGTTGGCACTCTGAAAACTCTGAGAAGGGGTCCATTAGCATTCTGTTTAATTTCCTTATTTCTGTTCTGGACCTGGCCTTTATTATTAATATTAATATAGATAGATAGATAGATAGATACCATTTTAAAAGACCCGACTTAGAAAACATGTTCTAATCTCTGCGTTTCTTTCATTTTTCAGTGAGAAATGTCTCTCAAGTGAGTGGAGGACTGACTAGGACACACCAACCTGCAGCAAGCAAGCAAGGAGGAAAAATAACTGTTAAAATGTGCCAGCGTTTGTCCAAAATGTGCAATCCCACGCCCCCTACACACACACACACACACACACACACCCAAAAAAGTCATCTGTCTTCTGTGTTCTGAGCCGTTTCAAGAATTCTGGCAAATACAGCCATTAAACAAACTTCTCGCACAATATAAATACTGTCCGTTCAAGAAAGGCTTCCAGTGTTTACAGTCCATGAGTAAAGAGGGAAAAAAGCTGGTATTTAACCAAGAGTAGTGCCCTTGAAAACACCTCTGAACAAAGTGATCAGCAAAACTTTGGCTGCAGATCCACTGGTTTCTGGTCTTCCTCTCAGTCCCCTGCCATGAAGAATTTTCACGTGTCATCCTTTTGTTGCTTGCTTTTTTTTTTTTTAATTACTGAATTAAATTTTAGGAAGGGGCTCCCGACTTGGGAGGGGGAGGGGGCTTGATCACACCAACTTCCTTTGGAAATGGAGAAGATGAAAACCTCCCATTTTTCTGAGCCCCCTCCTGACAGCCTGGGAGGAGGGTGAGCATTGCGCATTGTTATCAGCGTGGTGTAATTTGACTGTTGACAAAGTATCGGTGGCAGTGAGAATGAACGCGGTTAGGAGTGTGGCGGGCTGTAATCAAGAAGATGCTTAGCTGTGCAACAGTGCATCTTGAGCAGATTTGAATCAACATTGCCTTAAGGGGATACACACACCAAAAGGAAAGAGGTCCATTCATTTTTCGAGGGAAAACTGGAGTGGCACTTGATGTGAAATGTGACGTGCGTTAATTGCTCTGCATCTCTCCTAATTAGAGACTTTCGAAACCCTTTGCTCTTGTCACTATGTGGGTGCACTGTCTTGCTGGACGAATACAGAAAATGCATATTGGTTGCTCAAGAAGTTTTCTATATAAAGCCTGTACTACCTTCCCTGGTCCCCTCCAAAAGGTGGTCAGCTAGAGAGAGTGAAGGCAGCTGCTTTACCACCACCCTGGATTTAAAATTTCAATCCTTATTAAAATGGTTTCATTATGACACGCAATGTAAAGGAAGCAGGTGTTGGTGATATTTCCTTAAATAGATGGAAATTTCCCTTCCGATTCCACTGCATATGAAATATTTCAGGTAGAAAAAAAAGGCAATAAAATGCTAGGTTATATCTGCATTCTCATATTTCTACTTGGATCTTGAAGAACTTAGGGAGAGACAGCTTTGGTTCTCAGAGGCCATGTCACACATCCCATTTCTTTCGGGCCTGAATCTGAACTCTCACCCCAGGCTCCCCTTCCCATCTTAAAGTCATTATACTGCTGTTTGTGCCCCGGATTGCTACCGAATATGACGCAATGATAATGTGGGCTCCCCTTTTCAACTTCTCTGGGGTAGCCCTTGAAGCACTCTTAATTCATTAACATATTGAATTTTTTTTTCAATTTTCCATTTTCTTGCAATAACAATATTAATGCCGGGGTGAAAGCTTGATTGGAGCTAAATTACTTGTTACCTGATGGCATTTATTTATATGACATTGAATTATAAAGCTTTGCTATTGTCATGCCTTGGACCGAATTGTTTATGACGCCAGTAATAGGAGTAATTGTTATTGTTGAAATTACCTGTCAGCTACCCATAGCAGTGGCCCTTGTCCTACTGACAAATAGTGACAAGAGAGAGGCATCCTCCCTGCGTCCCCCTGATGGCTTCTCCTCTGATAATAAGAAGTGCAGGGCCTCTGATAATTTGCCTGTCACCGTTGAGTGCAGCACAGAGAGAGTTGGCCAAATTGTTGTCATTCACTTTGACAAAGACAGCGAAGTGCCCGGTGCAGGCAGAGGATTATCAAAATAAATGAAATCACTCACACCCCCTTTGTTTGTTTGGCTCAAGGATTGCCTGGCTTTGTATGAGGCTGTGAAATCAAGGTCCGGTGCTTATGGATATACCTCTGTTCATTCTGGAAGAAGGATGGGTGCCAAGAGAAGGGGAGACAATATTGTAAGACTAACCATTTTGTAGTTTGCATTGGCTAGTAAGAAATTAATTCCAAATAAAACATCAAAATTACAACAAGAATTCTAAATGTGTGACTGAATGCAGTGATTTAAAATTTATAAAATTTGTAAAACTCAATATTTTTCTCTTCTATCCCTTATGCCCCTCACTCAATTTTGGTTTATACAGAATTCAAATTCAGTAAGCTTTTTTTTTTCAATGTAAGAATTTTCCAGTTGCAGTCAAATTTTCTTTAAAAGTTTAGAATTCTGCATCCTTGACTCTTGCGGCTTTGAAATATTATAGAGTCAAATACTCAAATTTAGTATTATTATCTCAAATGGCCAGTCCCTTCCCGTAAATTACCTTGTATTTATATACTATCTTCATATGTAAGGAGATAAATGAAACATAGTCCCAGATATGAAGCATCAGTTATCACAGACTTGTGGAGGAAGCAAAATAGCCCTGTTATTGCCTGAGCTCAAATATAAATATTTGCATTTTAAGCCCTCTTGGTTGCAGTGGGTGGGGTGAGCCTGTCATCAGAGAGGAAGAGGTTGGAGGAGAGAGGGGGGTAAAATCTGGGAGTGTCCATGGCTGAAACAAATGGACTGTAAGCTTTGTTCTTGCACAAGCCAGAATCATTCTCACCTTTCAAAAAAAAAAAAGCGTTGTTTCAAGCTAGCAAAATTCTTATTTTTAAGGTGCCTAGGAGGCTATTTTTCATTGATCTTTTTGACAAATATTTGCTGCAAAATGAAGTCCAGAAGAAAAGAGGAAAAGGAAAGTGGGATGGATGTTGAATATTGGCTTCTTAGAGGATAGTAATCAGTTGTTTATTGGTCTCTACCACACAAGTAATGACCAACCGCGGTGTTAAGTGCCAGCCACACCGCCTTGGGCCCTTCTCTCCTAACATCAGCCATTATCTGATTAGAGAACCTTGGAGGAAGTCGCTATTGCATAACTTTATGGGTCTTAACAGCGCAGGCTGGCTGGCAGAAAAACTACCTAGGAGGGTTGATAAAGCAACGGTGATTTTATTTACTCCACTTACACCTTGCTCACAGCACTGGCAGCTGCAGGAAAAAAATCTCAAATTGATCCGAATAGGAACTGTGTGGTGCATGGGGAAACACAGGGAAAGTGATCTGTTCCTTAAAGCTTTATTGGGGTTGCACAGCTTGAAGTAATAACACTTGGAAGCAGCTCAACACTTTCTTAGGTGGTATGTATTTAAAGCAAATGGAGAGGTTTGGAGCACTGCTAATCATATATGTAATAATGCACTGACAGGAATAAAATGTGTTTCTGATCTTTGATAATAGTGTAGTCTTCTAAAGCAGCGACGCCATGGTTAACTGTGTTGAATGTCCCTGATGAACAAGGGGGAAGAGTGACATAATTAAGAGGTTATCTGTGCTAATAAAAATGCCCAAACCTGTCTTGGAATGTGATCCTTGCAAGAGATAATTTTTTAAGAATGTCACATGCCCTTGCTTTCTGTCGAGACTTACCGTTAGTGATCCCAGGAGGGGAAATAAACATACGTTTTTAAATGAAGATATTTAAAATGTACCCCATATTTCAGCATGTTGCTATAACCCGGTCTTTTTTATGCTCCTCCTATAAAACCTAAATTAAGCCTCTTAGGAGTGATTCTGCTGCAGGTTCCCTTGAAAAACACAATACATTTTAAATGCTTGGAGCTGAGTGCTCGGTAATACGTAATCACTGGTGTGTAGCTTCCACTCCTCTCTGACAAACAGCAGCTTCCCTCAGAAGAATCCCTTAAAATTCAGCTTCACTGGGAATGGAAAGTTTCAGCAAATACCCACCGTTCCTGCGGTGGGGTGAAGTGACTGGCTGAAGATCCTCCCCCACCCCCTTCCATTTTGAGACACACATCAGTGTCAAAGGCAACTGCACATGTCCCTTTTGCTCCTCTAAATAAAGCTGAGAAATGTTAAAGGGGGGAAAAAATGTCAGAAAATGCTCAGTGGCTTACAGCACGGAGTCTGCTCCTCGCCGGGAGGATGGCAGGGCAGCCTAGACAGTACAATTCTGAAAGCTGTGCTTTTGTGAAGTGTTTACTCTGTACACTGGAGGAAGTTTTATCTGGGAAGATTTGGGGCTCTATTTGACAGTATGAAACCTCCAGTTGTTTGTGCTCAACCTGGCCATTCTTTAATATCTCTTCCCTATGTGTATTTTTTAAATCAAAGCAATAATGCATTCTTCTAATCTGACATGTTTCTTTATCCATGTGCTGTATGGAAATACATTTTGGATACTTCTAGGCTTTCTTTTCCTTCTTCTTCTTCTGCTTCTGCTTCTGCTGCTGCTGCTGCTTCTGCTTCTGCTGCTTCTTCTTGGTTCTGAAATCCTTGGGACGTTCAATCCCAAAGAAAGCAGAGAAAATGCTGGGCTTGTACACATTGAAATTCACCAAATTGATCAGTCCTTCGACTCTTTAAATAAACTGTGTGTATAGCTCTGGGCCTTTCCAGACAGTTCATTTATATTTTTAAAAGGCATTTACATTCATTTTGTGTATTAAAAAATAAACAGCTGGGTAAAGCTTACAATTTGTTTTGTTCTACTTTTCTGAAGAATATTTACGTATCACAAAGCAGAAAAATAGCAGGAAGATACTTGTCATATCCTAACTGTGCTTAAAATTTAATGGCTAAAAAGAGAAAATATCTTACAAATTCAGTTCTAGGCAACACCCTAAAAATGACAAGATTCATTCTACAGGAACAAGGTAAAATGCAGCTGATTTTAAATATAAACTTTTCCTAAATGGGTTATAAATGAATTTAGACAAATTTGGCTCTTAACCTTTAAAGAATTCCTGCCCATTTCTGTATGTCTTTTATTACATTAATTTTTTATTTAAATTACATCATTAACTGGATATGAATTTATCAAGAATACAAGTATTGATTTATAAAATAGTACCATTAATTATTATAATAGCTAGATGTAGATGATATTACAAAGCCATTTAAAGGTTTTTAATATAACTTGGACATACATAGATAGATAGACATTATGGACAAGACTACAATTTAAACTGGCTACCAGCAGTTAATGAAAGCTTAGATTTATATTCTAGTTTAGAGATTGATCATATTGTTGCTTTGTAAAACTATTTACATCGTGCCATTTTTCAAAGGATGTCTCAATAAAAAAGCTAAATAAAATATTCAGTCAATTCCCAAAGCAGATTTTGTTTTCTATATTTTAAATGCTTAGTGAAAATAATTGATAGTGTGTGTTTCAAGCTTTGTCATTTCCATTCCAGTGTGGCTTTCCTGGGGGTAACCTCATTTGCATATGCACACTTTCGCACACTTTTTGCACATGCTGAAGCAAACCCCTTCTCTTTATTTCATCATCCACTACCCAACCCACCCAGGTGTATTTTACAAAACCCGCACATCAGTACCCGTAAGTCTTTTTGGTAACTTTTATGTTATGCATTATTTTTCCTTGCTTAAGGTTGTGGAAAACTAGGACTTACCCCAAAGCCTCAATGCAAGCAATCACGGAGATAATTTGTGTAAGAAAGCAATCTGAAGAGAAAAAAGAAAAAAAAATGAGAAAGAGTATAAGCAAGTAACATTTTCAAATTCTGTTTCAGATGCTGATTAGCCAGTGAGTAGACAGAAATTTGAATTCTTTCACATTGTACTTGGCTTGGGTCCCCCAGACTCTTTAATAGTAAGACTTTTCCCTGCCTGGCAACATATGTTACCGATTTATTATAGCATTTTTACTGTTAACAGACAAATCTAAAGGCGAGCTGAGAAGGCGAGCTTCATCTGATGACTCTAACAACAACTGTGGGGCATCCTTGAGGGGGAGCCAATAGGCTCTTTTGAAGCTATAATGTCATTAACCCTTTGGATGCCAAAATATCTAGCCTAAATTGGCCCAGTCTTTTTGTAGGCCCTACAGGTTTACGAAGGCTAAAAGTAAATGCAAACGAGGTGTTTTATAAAGATCTCTGTAGCCCCCTTAACACCTTCTTCCACACATCCCGTCTCAAGTCCCCTTCAAACTATATGAATCATTGGCCACAGCACAGTGTAGTCTGTGCACATGGGGATAAGTACCCTCCATTGAGTGTCAAATTGTCACCCACCTCCTCCTGGGTCATCAACTCTCTATGATTTTCTTAAAAGAAATAAACATCCTTTAGTATTTAAATGGTCACATTTTTAATATGTGTACATCTCAGGAAAGCAGAGTTTAATGGAAATTGTTCTTCAGCCAAGAGTCTGGAATTTGTTCCAAATTAGAAGACGGCAAATTTTAAAGCCATTTGCATGTGTGTGTGACACTGAGTAAAGGTTTATGCCTTGAACTGTCTCCATATGAACATCTGTGCATTCACACTGGATGTGTAGACTGAAAAAGCCCATTTCAAGTTGCCCAATAACACTTTTGTTTCCGGGAGCTTGTAGTTTATCCCAGTCCAGATCATCATCAAGTTGTTTTTAAAATGTTATAAACACTTACTTATCCAGTGAAGTGCCCATCCGAAATTGCCAAGTTTCAGACATGTCTTGAACATTTAGAAATGAATCTCAAATATTGGAAGCCAGTATTCCTTGTCTAAAGGTCTCAGGTTAGCAACTAAATTTTAACAACATTTTATTATTAGAATCAATCATTTTATTATTAGAAAAGCAAATGTTCAGAGCAGTGATCTGACGAAAAGGTGAATTCTGAAGAGCAGAGGACCTATGACCTCTGGTCTGTCTAAACACAGAGACCACAGATCATCCCACCTGCAAACAGTAACAGCGCTATGGCTCTCAACTATTTTAGTTCATATCAGATGGTCCAACAATTCCCTCCCACAAACCCATTTATCTGATTCTAGTTTTTACAAAAGGTTCTCAGGTCTTCATTATTCAGACTTCATTACACCGTTGCAATCTTTTCTTGGTAGTAACGATATACAGCATTAACTATAACGTTCAACAGAATAATGAAGATGCATAAACTTTAGAAGTATAAGTATACCATTGCATCCTAGTCAAATTCAGGTTAATATTTAAGTAGGGTTATTATGCATATGCCTTTATCACACACTTGCTGTATTCATTTTCTATTTTGTCCCCAAGAGGCATCATATAGTGACCTGACTGATTGCTGTGAATAATTTTAGGTCTAAGTAATTATGATCAAAAGGATTTCAGCACGAGAAAAAGGAAGCCAGTAGTTTTTGGAAGCTACAAACACCCTGCAGTTCCAAGAAGCATCATATGTTGAGTTAGAAATGACTGTTAACCTGTTCTGCCACACCATAAATAAAATTCATAAGTGATAAAATTTGGTCACTTTAATGTTTCAATATTAATCCTCTTAGGAAAAGCGAATGTAAAAAAGGAGCCCCTTCTTCAAAGCACGAGGTGGGGTTTATTGTTGTTTGTTTGTTTGTTTTTCTCAGAACAAAGCCTCCAGCAGAGTTTGATAACATTGTACCCAGGCTTCAAAGTCTTCTAGAACAGCCACCAGGCTCTGTGGCACCCACCAATACTCACCATATTCTCTGTCCCATCCAACCTAAAACAGGTGTCTTTTAAAGCCTGTGCCTGAGGTTGCTCTCTCACTGCCATTTGTGTGTGTGTGTCTGTGTGTGTGTGTGTGTATACATATATATAACACATCCACAGCTACTTGGCCCTTCTAGTGGCTGCCAAGGCCTCAGCTGGCAGTCCCTCACCCCCTGTTGCTCCCTCACCTCTACCCCGACCCCACAGCCAACTCCAGCTTTCTGTTTTGTCCATCGTTTTTTTTTGTTTTTTTTTTTGCTACACCCCCTCCCTCTTCTGACCTATACTTTTTCTAGATCAGACATAGGCAGGTTGAGAGGTAATGAGAACCAGATGGACATGGTGCAGAAATTGCCCAAATGGGTATGAAACTGTGGAGAGCTGTCAGGCATGGAGAGAAGCTGGAATTTTTCAGCAATAAAATGGGATTTATCGTCACTCTACCACAGCCATTGCCGACAACCGTTTCCCTGGATAGAAACCCCATTCCGACTGACCACGCCCATGCAGATTCTTTTTGCCCAAAGAGTGATGATTGGTATTTGTTCTAAGGCTCAAATGGGCTGTACTGAAGGTGAAGCGTTAGGCCAAAGTCCTGCATTCCCCACTGAGGCAAATGAACCCGCTAAATAACTTCCTTCCACAGCGGCTGTGTAATTGAAACCAGAAAGTGAGAGAATTTGATAAATTGCTTGACCCGAAAGAATGTTAAGGTCATAAATTTTCATTGCATGTTTTCCACTCTTTTTTTTTAACATTTTAATATATTGATTATATTTAGTATTGCCTCAAAATTCAACACGCTTACAGATCATCAGTTGTGGCCCCAAGGGGAAAGCCCAGTAAATCACCAATTAGAAGGGCAAGGGGCATTCTCTTTTGTCTTTCAGAGAGGGATGTCAGCTCCTTGGCCCTACAAGGACCGTCATGGAGGTGTCTTATATTTCAAAATTATTCCAATTTAGCACACAATTTGTTCTAGCATGGACAAAGTAAAATCTACAAGAGAGATTTTTCTCAGAAGGTCCTGCTCTGCTTCCATCCATTAAGAATGATGAACTGTTAAGAGGCTGGCAGTCCATTTGCAGCAATCACACCCACATACCTTCCTCCACACACACCTTAAAAAAGAAGTACGGTATTTAGCCACAAAGGGTGATCTTCGTCTTTAAGGTAGGTGGAAGACTGTGTCTGCGTGCACATTAATGAATGTGCTTCTAAATACTGGCTTCAGCAAGTCTGCTTTGAAACACTCGAAACTTCTTTTGAACTATGAAAATAAAAAGTCTTCAGAACAGTTCAAGCTACACATTATGTGTTCTAAAATAGAATAATATACTAAGATTGTCACAAAGTAGAGAATTTCTACACTTTAACATTTTAACGGCTTTTCTACAAATATCAATGAGCACGTTTGTCAGCATTTTAATTCATCCACATTTTCCATGGATCCTCTGTAGAGGTAGACCATAATGACATAAGGCAGCTTCTGTAGATCTTTAGAGCCAAATTTTCACCCCTGTGCCTGATAAGGACAACTTATCCCTTGTGGACTTGCACGCTTGATTTGTTAAACCAGGCCACAAGGAAACAATACTGATTGGCCATTAAGATAATTTCTCTAATTTACAATGACTCCATCTCCTTTGTTTCCAATTGCTAAGTTGAAGGGTAGAGTTTGAAGCTGCTTTCCTACCATGTGTAAGCGGTGCATATCAACCATGTGTGAGTTTTGCTCACACATGCCAAAAACCGGGTAATTTACACTGAGTTCCATCAAGTGCCAACTGTGTTCAGTAGGGGTGAGATCAGAAACTTTCTGTGTTGTTCATCACAATTAACGACCAAAGCTTGAGAAGAGTATTTGTGTGAAAAAAAAAAAACCTAAGAATGTAGGAAATAGTCCATAAATCCCAAATAAGTTTTCCAAAACATGAAGTTGGATATTTTTCTTTCTTTTTAGTGACACAAAGAAGTAACTAGTATTATAGTTGTTTAAAAATTCTGGAATCTGGCACCATTAGACATGTTGATAATCTTCATATGCTATTGCTTATATGTATATACATATTTTCATAAGAATTCACCAACACATGGGCTGGAGAGATGGCTCAGCCGTTAAAGGCTAGGCTTACAAGCAAAACTATAAGAAGTCACCAACACACCCTCCTCTTAAAGATGGGGGAAGGGGTCATGATTATACACACACATATTAATTGAGCCTTTAATTGAGCAGATTTTTTTTTCAGTTCTAAAATGTGGCTTTTCTTCTCTGTGGCTTATTTTGTTGTTGTTGTTAAAAGACTGTCTCAAACAAACAAAATAAATAACTCTGTGAATACATATGCCTTTATAAGTTTAAATAAAATATGAATAGAAAGTGGATCCAGTCACTAATATTTTCGCAAACTAATGTTCAGCTGACGCAACTCAATTTTATCCTGCATCACATTACTGTCATAATGATAATGACTAGCCTTTATTCACTAACAGTTTGAGTCAGCACTTTGAGACATTTTCAAATTAGGTCATACTGCACATTTGTGGCTGATACAGAGGTTGATTAAGAGAGCTATACAATTGTAAAGTGATGTGCTGTGAGCTGAATTAAGTTCTCTCTGATAGTTTCGGGAAATCAGAGCTACCATAACTTAGCAGAAATAATGTGTGGACTATCAGGGAATAAATTTCTATTGAGAGCTTGGGGTATCTTTCATTTGCAATTTAACAAAGTTGCTCCATCTCTTATCAAAGAATCCTATCACAGAACCTGGAACAAGTAATGAATTGCAGAACGGATGCTGGAGTCCTGGTCCCCAGCACTGTCTAAAAAGTCAGCTTTTGCCCTTGTGTCCCTTTTTTATCATCTTAATGAAGATCTTTTTTCCCCTTCTAGACACTGTCTACACATTTTCTAATAAAATGATACTGTTGTAAGACCAAACCATTTACCCATAACTTAACAACTCTCAAACAACCTTTAATTGCTATGCAGACTAGAGTTGGAGGGGGAAAAAAAAGAATCATCTGTTTAAAGTGATATTGTCATGGCAAATCCATGAACTCATCTAAATTCTAAGGAGTAAAGTTTTTTTAAATTTATCTAGCACTTTGAGTAAATTGGAAAAATGACTTTTAGGAAAAAGGCAAGAACACCTTTTAACTGAGCTTAAAGACAATAAGAAAACAAGAAGCTGAACTCTTAACCACTGGTTTGATCAAGGAAAACAAAAATAGTGGTCTTGAGGCTGGAGAGATGCCTTGGAGGTCCAGAGCATGTTTTATTGCTCTTCCATTGGACCTGAACAGCCACGTTAGGTGCCTTGCAACAGCATGTACCTCCGGTTTCCAGAGATCCAACATTTCCAGCCTCCACATGTGCTCCTCATGTGCTTATCCCCACAAACAGGTACATAATTTAAAAAAATCAAACATTGTAAAAAGCAAATGACTATTATTACAGTATTCATGTCATACTACCCTGTCCATAGACTAAGGAAGCCATGAGATACACACACTGGTTTTTTGTGACTGTATTATAATGTTTTCAGGGTGCTGTTATCTTAATTTGGCTATCCCCTCCCCCTTTGCTGTTGATAAACTTTATAAACCACTCGGCCCAGATCTGATCATTTAATGTAAACTGGATACTTGTATTTTCAATGGAATTTCCTATGATCCAGATTGAAAAACAAGTACCCCTTATTCATAGTCTTCTAATTAATACTAGAGGCAATGGTGGCACTATTTCTCAAGCCCAAACATTTTCATCTTAAACAAACCCTTGGTATTTGCAATCACTTAATTTACATTTTCAAAAGGTCACTTGTGGTGCTAGTTGGAATGGAGTGTACATTTTATTTATTTTGAAGGAGGCTAATTTGCCTTAGCATGGGCAATGTACCTTTCCAGTTGCTGGAAGAGCATAATACTGCAATGACTAAGTTAAAGCATTTGGGGTATTTTGTTAAACAATTAGGGGAATACTTGAGTTGCTCCAACATTTGACTTAGTAGATGAGACTTGATAGCATGCAGTGAGCTCTGTTTATTATCAGTTGGATTTTTATTTTAACTTTTCAGAGTGGAATCAGCAGCATTACAAGAGCACAACATGGCTCCTGACGATCTGGCACAAAGTGATTAAATAACATCGATTCTCATTTTATATGCTAATAGTATATTTATAATCTCTACAGCATATCCAATTTAACAATTTTATTCTCTGTTCAAAGAGTATTCCCTATTAGTGGAAGAGAATACCCCTACGTTCAGCACGAGGCTGGTTTAATTGGCCTTGAGCACATTGTGTGTAATTAGTCCACTTTCCTAATATTTCATCTATAATTACACAAGAAACAATGTGCTTAAGTTTTATAAAATTGGTGAAGGGAAGACTTGGGGAAAAAAAACATGAGCATTTCATTTCCACCATCTCCCAGTCCATACTAAGAGCCTGGTGAAAACAGCTCAGGCACCCGTGAGCCTGCTGGGTAGGGGATGAATGCCCAGGGACTCTAGATCTAGAAGCAAGAATTATTCTCTCCATTCCCCCATCTTGCCTGACAATGTTGGTGGTAAAATTGTTTGGGTTAAGCCCAGCTGGCATGAGAGATGCCAGAGAATGCTTACATTCCCTGTGACTGTCCACCTTCAAGATTTTGGATGCCAAAGGATTTTGGCCTGAAGTCTAACGTGCCCTCACCCTCCATGCCTCCTTTTCCTAGCATTCACAACTCTGCCAGATAAGTTCACTCCAAACAGCAGAGGGATTTAAGACAGGGATCCAGAGATAAAGCTGATGAAGAAATAAAAGTTGGCTAGGGGAGGGGAGTGAGCATTCCAAGAGTGTGGAGACCTGCCCTGAACCCCTAGGAGGACAGAGAGCATAAGGCAGGTTCTGGAACCACAGAGGAATGTTGCCATTTTAAGAGACATCACCATGCAGGTTGTAGAGTAAGACTTTGATATGCCAACCCTCTTCCCCTTCCTCCTCCTTTTTCCTCTGCCTCTTCTTCTTCTGCCTCATCAGTATCACATCTGCTGAAAGCTGTGCTGAAGGCAAATAGCCCTCTGTATCACTCAATAGTAAAGAGAGCATGCTCACATGGCCAGGAGCAAACAAATCAATAACTGCCACAGACCCCTTCTCGGCAGCCTTAATTAAGACTTTCCTGTGGATATAGCGTTCCAAACAACCCCTGTGTGAATACAGGATAAGGAAAAAAATGTATTTATTTTGTCTTCACATTCCTAAGGCACTATACCAAGAAGCAGGAAATAGGAAAGTGGCGACCATGTTGAAAAGAAACCTTCACATGAACTCAAATTATTTTAGCTGAATGAATAAGAAAAACTTCAAATGCCTAAAAACTAGAGGCCAGCTCACTCTAAATCCTTGAGGTCACTTGTTTAAACTACAGCAAAACAAACAGACAAACAATAACAAATGATTGCATCGTTGTCTACATCAGAATGGCCCATGGACAGCAGAGCAGGGCACAGATGAGAGGCTCAAGTCCTTCACTTTGAATCGGTGCTTTCTGTTTTGCTAGGAGGAAACACTGCAGAACCGTAACTGACCAGCAATACCTATCATCACTGAATGGCTTGCTTCTCAATAGCCAGGGACATTTGTCCTAGCTTATTCTTTATTCTTCCTTCACACCAGCTTATACTAATGTCTGCACTCAGAAGCAATGCCAACTCTATCTTTGACCCCCTAGAGGCAAGTGCATTGCAAAGGCATCAGCTTTTCTTCTTGCTACTACTTGGTGTGGCTACAACACTTGCCTGTCAAAATGCACCACGATGTGGCTGAATGAGATCTGCATTGGTTGCTGCAAAATGATGATTTTTATACACTGACACCCTCCCTCCCACACACACTCCTTCTGACCATATCCACATCACTTGGAAAGGGAAAGGCCAAGAGGAAATTATGGCTGCTTTAGACAGCAGCATAAATTTTCTTCCTATTTTTAACCTAGCTTTTAATTTAATAAGTTTTATGACCCTTATATTAAGTACATATGTTTTACAAGACATTGTGTCCCTTGAGTCACCCTGAGTTTGCTCTACTGTACCAGAGTTAAGTGAATGAATACTAGGCTTCTGATTTCATGTCACCCTGAGCTTGATCCTTACACTATGCCTGGTAACCCTTTACAAAAGTAGAGTGTGCCACTTAAAAGTCATGCAGAGGTCAACACAGACTGTCATAAATGAAATTATCTCATCATAATATTTTACATTTCAACTCTCTCTTTCACAGGTTTCAAAACAAATATTAGAAATGGTCTCTGATCTTGACAATTGTCAATGAAGCAGAAACAAAACCTTTATACATTGGTTCTATTAGTCAATACAAAGAATCTTTCCCTGAGCAAAAATAAAAAAAATAAATAAATAAAATAAAAAATCCTAAAGATTCAAAGAGACAACCATGTCTCTCTGGAAATGTAAAATGTCATCAATTTTCTTTTATGAGACATCTATTCTATTGTCATCTGTCTATAGTCACTTGAAATTAGCATGATATTATTTGGATGTAATAAAGCTTTGCAATCCCAACAAAAAGATGTTTTAAATAACTCGTCAATAGTAATTCAAGAAGAAAATGTTCCGCTGTTGGGGAATGGAGAAAACTACCCACAATGTTTGCGTAGAGGAGGTTTTCCTGGGTTCTATATGGTAAGGGCTGGATCAGGACTGGCAGAACAGAGGTATGACTTGGCCTACAGTTGTGTTGTATCAACCTAAGGTTAGTGATGGAAGTTTGTTGGTTTCTTAAGTTATGAAAGTATAGCATATTTTTACAAAATATAGGTGCTATGGGTTAAGCTAATATTCAACTAGAAGAGATAATAAAAGTTTTTAAGTATTCTTTACAAATCAGCTAATTCAATTCTGATTTTTTTGTTTTTAAAAAAATGGCTTTCCTATACATCCCACCATTTACTAAATCAATAAGCTACTAAAAAAAAACCTTTTAGTCAGTAGATTAAGACTCTGTCAAACTGAAGATTGGAACGATTCGTATTGTCCCAGGTTCTGTGCCAGACCATAGATCTCCGTACACCTATGTTTACTGACCTATGAAATCTAACTCAAGAAGCCAGCAATTTCTTTTCTATTCACTTTGTTTACTTTTGACCCACTCCAGTGACTTTGAACAGCATGGTCTCAAAGTATGACTAGTTACTTGTAGGACCTTTCTCAAAACTCCGCAAAGCAATTGATTTTCATTTCACAGCCGTGTGCGGCTCCAACATTGATCTTTTGTCTGTGGTTTTATTGCTAGGGGAAACCATCCATTATTTTCAAAAGAAGAAAAAAAAAAGATCTCAGCCTTTCTACATTTCATTTCAAGATGGAATGACCTAAATATTAGACCTGCTTAAAACCTATTTAAATATTTGACACCTTGTACACCATTTGCATTTAAGAGCCTTTTTGATTTTGGTTTTCAGAAAGAATGCTACAATCTTCAATACCTAGAAACTCTTGGTTCATTCAACTAAGTTGAGGCCACACTGCTAAGAAATATAGGATGGGATAAAATGTTGGCATCAGGCTCAACAAAAACAAGGACTGGCCATTCTAACCATCATAGAGAACTCTTGGTCACCTCCCAAGGGGCAAATTGATGTCAAATTCTGCTGTCTGTCAGGATTAAGTGCCTGTTTGCTTTTTCACTAACATGTGGCTTGAGAACAAAGCGGCTCAAATCTCCTCAGTCCTAACAAAGCATCTCAAATTGCTGAGTAAAATTCCTTAATCCCCCATCTTAATCTGAAAACACCAGAAGCATGGTGGAACACCCTGCTCTCTTTCTGTGCTGCTCTCCACTCTACCCCATCCCTGACCACCCACTCCTCCTCAACCTGACACTCCTACTGTATGATTCACAGCAGAGTGTTATCAAGTTGGAAATTCAGATAAGGTAGTCCAAAATCTGCCTGGCTGGCTCTAGACATGTTTATGCTATAGCTACTTCATTTAGTGATCAAAAGGAAAAGAAAAAGACCAAACAGGGGATTCACTGACCATGTTCATATGTCCTTGAGGTCATATACATACAAAAACTATATACATCAAAAGGGTTTTTTGTTGGTTGGTTGGTTCCTTTATTTTTCAAGATAGGGGTTCTCTGTGTAGTCCTAGCTGTCCTGGAACTAGTTCTGTAGACAATGGTGGCCTAGAACTAACAAAGATCTGTTTAACTCTGCCTCCCAAGTGCTGGGACTAAAGGCATGTACCACTTTGCCCCTCTCATGTTATAAGTTTTAGGAATATGTTTAAATTACCATTTGGGGAGATTTGTATTCTCCAAATTGACAACCAAAAAAGATGAAATTTTAGCCAAAAAAAATATTTAGAATAATTCTACAAAGAAAGAGAAGGAAGCCAACTATCTTGGTGTGCTAAAACTGTAAGAACAATTATTGCTGCTATGCAATGAAAGAATATGCAATTGGAAAATATCTTTCAGTGTTTCTACATTTTTTCATATTAAAGATCAAAACTTAATGGCTTTCTATTTGTGTTCTTTCCACTGAATACAGTTTTAAAAATTCCAACAGTTTGCTGTTTCTGTTTGCAAAATACTGACTATACAAAAAGAATGACGTAAAACTTTACTCTTTGCCCACTGAAAGTATCCTGATGATGCCAGTACTTAATTTGTATGAGCTTTCCTGGCCAATTTGAGTTAAAAAAATCAAGAAGAAGAAAATGATGAAGAAGAGAGAGAGAGAGAGAGAGAGAGAGAGAGAGAGAGAGAGAGAGAGAGAAAGAAAGGTTGGAAATAATCTCCAGACCTGATCAGTAAGCTATGGGTGATCCAGCTCTGTGTTGGTTGTGGCAATCATGGGCTATTCTTCTATACAAAGCATAAATTACAGGATCAAACATATAACATGTTTTCATCTAAGAGATGAAACAGAACATAGTTAATTGTTTCACATAAGAAGTAGAAGTCCCATTGTAGCCATTCTCGAAGAGACCTGATAAGCTAGAATTAGATGGAAGGGGAGGAGATCCTCCCCTATCAGTGGACTTGGAAAGGGGCAGGGAGGAGATGAGGGAGGGAAGGGGGGATAGGGAGGGAATGTAAGAGGGGGCTACAGCTGGGATATAAAGTACATAACCTGTGATTAATATCAAATAAAACTGAAAAAAAAGAAGTAGAAGTCCAAGAGATAGCATACAAAAAAGTAAGTAGTGTCATCAGATTAGAGAGTTTTTTCTCATTATTTTTGTTCTTCCACCTATGTTTTACTTATATCACTTAAATATAAGCATGCTGCTAGTTTTAAACTCTTTGTCTAGATAGAAGATATCTTTGTTAATGCCAATTAGATTTTATTACACAAAATCTGAATACAATAGCCAACACTTCCTACCCCCGGGGAAAACCCCCACATGAATCAATACATACATATATCCAATCCATACAAACATAAGTACAGAAATAGAGTTATTGACAATAGTCTCCCATTACTAATGATGAGATCTAGTATACGATAGTTCTGAAACCTCATGGAACATGAAAATCTTCTGGAACGTTTGATAAAGCACCAACTGCCAAACTTACAAAATCTCTGATGCAATAGGTCTGTGCTGGGATGGAAGAAGCTGCATTTCTTGCAGTTTCCTTGAAGCTGTAGCTGCCGGTGTCCAGATGCCACTTCAGAAATGCTAACACGAACACACACGTGCTGCTTTGCCGGGACAGTGAGAGGCTGAGGGTGGCTGACTGCACGCCTAGGTCTCACTCAGGTGTGCTGTTTTCTACTCTGAGAAGAAGATAAACAGCTGTTCTTCCCTTCATGAGAGAAAGAAAAGAAATGGAAATAGCCCGAAGACAAATGATTTAACTTCTCTGTAGGGAGGCATGCTTATATAAGGGTTATTATGCATTGACATGCCCTAAGCAGGTTAGCTACCAAGGGGACATTTTAGTGATCTGTGTCCCAGGAGGTTTGCAAAATTGTCCAGGTCTTGAGTTGAGGGAAAGGAAAAAAGATTGTGTATGAGATCCCACTCAGTGTTCAGGTGGGTCCAACTCTATTCTACCACCTCTGGGGAAGTGGGGGATTTTGTTCCAGTCCCCACCCTGAGCTATAAGGAAATGTTTCCTTTTCCTCTCACTTGAGTGTCTGAAAGTAGTTTCACTTACACCTTCTCAAAGCACAACAAACTGGCCTTCTGATGTTTTCCTGCCTGTGCCAAAAGACGCCAAGCCAAGAGTTGACAGCCACCTCATCAGACAGAAAAACCTAGACATCAACTCAGTAACACACCCAACAGTTACTTTCACATGGGTAGAGATATTCGGAGAAACCTATTAGAAAATAAAAACTATCTTAGTTAGGTAGCCAACAAAAGAAATCGTCTTTAGTTAAAGTTTACTTCCAGCTCTTTCAAAGTGTGAATATAAAACATGACTCAATCTATCACTGATTTTCACTGTCCTCCCTAGACACCCACTTTCCCGGGGACCTTGGAACACCGACCCACCATAGACTCCACCATTCTAATAGTTCCCTGTCTTTGCTAACTCTTCATTGTGATTTGTTGTAGTGTGTGTGTGTGTGTGTGTGTGTGCGTGTGCGCACATGCATGTGTGTGTTTATATAACATAGAGTATGTATAAATGAGAGCAAGTGTGGCATCTGTCTTTCCAAGTCTGCCTTAGTTACCCAATATGATGATTTTCAATTATATTCATTTCCCAGAAAACACCATAATTTCATTCTTATTTAATAAGAATACAACTCTATTGCATATGTAGATAACTAACTTAACTTTGTTCATCCAATTGACAGATATGTAGCTAATTCTCTAACTTGACTATTGTGACTAATGCTGCAGAAAACATGGGGGTGCAGGAATCTCCCTGGTATGTTGACTTCAGGAGTCCTTTAGGTAAATATGCAGGTAAATATGCTCATACAGTATTGTACTTTCAGTTGTTTGAGAAGGTTTCATATTGATTTCCATAGTAGCTGTACGAATTACATTCCCACCAGCAGTGTGTAAGTGTTCCATTTTGCCAAAATCCTCATGAGTTCATTGGCCTTTTGTACTTCATCTTTTGAAAGCTGTCTGTTCATTTCATTCATCCATTTATTTGATTTGGGGAAGCAGAGGTTGGGGTATTTAGTTTTAGGGAACATTATATAGTCTAGATCATTCTAGATATTAATCCCCCAGTCAAATATACATGCAGCAAAGATATTCCACAATTCTTCAGGCCACTTCTTCAGTTGGATGGCTATTTCCTTTTGTTAGGCAGAAGCTTTTCAATTTCATGATTGTGATTTTTGGTGATTTTTGCATGTTGATTCTGCATCTTTTTACCTTCCTGAAAGGATTTATTAGCTTCTATAGTCACACGACAAAGTATTTAGAGTCTTATTTACAAGAGTATAGCATCAAAAATTAGGAATAATTTTATTTATTTATTTCTTACATGTATCCAGTTTATTTTTTTTCTTGTCTTATTTCTCTAGGCAAGGTTCCAAGCACTCTGTTAAATCAGAGCAGAGAAAGAGTGCATCTTTGTCTAATTACAGATTTTAGAGGAAATGCCCTCACTTTTCCCCATTTAGAATAATGGGAAATAGTTATAGGTTTATCAAATAGAGCCTTTATTATGTTGAGGTGCATTTATTCTGCTCCTTGCTTATTTGAGTTTCTGTCACAAAGTGATATTGAACTTTATCAATATTTTCCCGGATCTATTGAAATAATAATGTGATTTTTGTCCTTGAATCTATTAATTTGATTATATATTGAACTATCATTGCATCTCTGAAATGAAGCCCACTGACAATATTTTGAGTGACCTTTCTGCTGTGTAGTTAAATTTAGCTTTTAGGTATTTTGTTAAGAATTTCTGCATTTGTGTAGGGAGAAGAGGGGATAACCTATGATTTTCTTTTTTGTTGTTGTATCATTATCTGGTATTAACTCCAAGATGGTATTGGCTTTATAAAAGTATTTTGGGAGCATAATTTCCCTTTATATATTAAGTTTTGGAGAACATTATCTCTTCCTTAATGGTCTGCTAGATTTCAGCAATTAATTAATCTGAGCCTGGGCCTTGAGAGACTTTTTATAATTGCTTTAATTTAATTATTCATAGTAGATCTGCTTAAGTGTTTTTTACATCTTCTTGAATGAATTGTGGTAAGTCATATATGTCTATAAATTGATCCATTTTGTTAGATTTTCTAATTTATTAGAGCATAGACTTCCAAAGTATATCCTAGTGCTCCTCTGTATTACATTGGTATCTGTTGTAATGACTCCCTTTTCATCTCTAGTTTTATGAATGTGGATCTTTTTTTTTTTGTAAGAAGGAACTTTTATTCACCTGTTTCAATTGTTGTTTCAGAGTCTTACTGCCTCCTTTTGTTAATCTAGGTCCTGGAAGCTTCCACACAATCTAACCTAGGTCTAGGCTGTTCTCACCCTCTGAGTCTTACTGCCTTATCAGCTCACCCTTTCTTGTTCTTTTTTTTTTAAACGTAATTTATTTATTTTTATATCAATCACAGGTTAGGTACTTTGCATCCCAGGCATAGCCT